>VMDR010000341.1:0-262483 GCA_007922815.1 Macrotus californicus | reverse complement strand
TATAAAGTTTCAGCAAATTGTACCCATTTTCCAGATTACCTATAAAGTCTTAGAAGTCAGAATACTTTGGATTTCTCAAAAATAACTGACAACTTAGCAGACAATGAAAAATGCCTTCAAAATTCTGCATAAAAAATGATATCCAATCTAGAATTTATCCCCAACCAAATGACCTATCAGGTGTAAGATTATAATGAACCTTTTCAGTTATGCAGGACCTCAAAACTGTACTCCCCACACACCTTTTCTCAGAGAGCACTCCAGGATGTGCTCCAACAAAATAAGAGCATGAATCTGTAAAGAGGAAACCATGAGATGTACATAACAGGAGATCAATACAAAGGACAAGGGAGGAGATTCCTCCAGAGGGGAAGCCAAGAGAGATCCCCAAGGAGATCTGCAGACCAGGCCTGAAAGGCACCAAGCCCAGGTCAGCGTGTGTCGGAAGAACCTGGGAGAGGCTTCTGCAAGGAGATGACAAGCATAGCATACCTGGATGTCCTGAGAGAGGTAGGCAGCTGGAGAAGTTGGTGCTGAGTTCATGGTAAATTCATAGAAAATTCAGCAAAAATAAAGAAAAATAGACACACATATTCATTCTAATAAAAACAAACATAAGAATCAAAAGTCATCACAGTTAGCTATTGGACTCAGTTGGGAGCATCCTTTGCAGTTACAATAATATAATTATTGATTCATGATCTTACCACAGGATAATTTAATGGTATAAGTGTTGGGAAGGGTGTACTTCTGCAGTGGGGTGAATTATCTAACTTGTATAGAGAATTCTGGAAAAAAAAATACATCGTGTTATTTAGAGATCAATAGAATAATAATCAGCTAAAAGTCCTGAAAGTGAGGGTTCTGGGAGAGGAAATTAAACAAGAGACAGAAATTGCTATTTTCATAAAAATGCCGTAGAACTCTTCGATTCTTTACACAGGGTGCATTACTCACTGTGGGAAGGCAGAACTTTGAAGCAGGTCACTGCGGACTGGGTCTGACTGGAGATGCTGCAGGACGTCTTTCCTGCCTGGTCCAGAGGCCCGGGCCAGGGGTCCGGCCTGATATGAGGGGGGGGTGGGGCAGAGGGAGGGACAGGAGCACCTGATGTCTAATGATCACATCATTAAGCTTTTTGATCCAACCACGCTGGAAACTAATTTCTCTCCTTCACACCCCAATTACATAAGCCAAACGCCCTTTTATACAAAAACTAGCCATTTCAACTGAAAATGCTTGACTAACATACCCTAGGCCAAATATGAAGTAGTGAGGGCCAATCTTTACTCGCACAGCTGCTTTCTGTGGGTCAGTTCTTTCAGTCTTCGGAACTTGCCCCGGTCACACGGCTTGTGTGAAGGCAGAGCCAGACTCTGCCCCCCGGCCTGGGTGACTTCAGAGGCCACACTTTGAACCAGTGTGTTCCACTAACACACTCACAGGCCCAGAACATGGCTCGTCTGCTCGGCTCTGGAAATGAAGCACTTATGAAATCCAAGCTCCTTCTGCCCCACAACACACACACTCACACACACACATGTTCACACCACACACACCCACATATTCACACCACATACACCCACACGCACACACTCACCCTTGAAGTTTAATTCTGTCTGCGTCTACCACAAGATGTTTTGTGACTCTCCTGGTACCTTTTCCCCTAACCCATCACTTGAACATTCTCAGATGCCATCATGCCCCCACTGCCATGCCCTGTGTTTCCAGGGGGCCTAAGGGAGACAGCTGGTTATCTGCTGCTCCCCCGTTTGTCCATATTGCCAAGGCAGGTGCATTGCAGCCTATCACGAACAGGACGCAGGCTGCAGGTGGGCAGAGCCCAGCAGAGGGCTGGACTGGGCTCGGGTCCTGTCGATGGCCCTCGGCAGGGCCAAAGCTCCAGCATCTCAGCTAGCTGCCCACATGGTAGATCAGGTCTGACTCCCACGAACTCGAAGCAGGGCCTTGCATTACGTCACTGGGGTCTGGGTCAGGCTGTGCCAGCTCAGTGGCACGATCGCCAGGTTGCATCGGCCTCAACCTGAAAGTATGTCCAAGGTGAGGGTTGTTTCCCTATCAGCCAGGGCTTGATGGTGGGGTGGAGAGTGATGCTCAGCTCCGGATGCTGGGACCTGTGTGTGTGGTGGCGTCTGGCAGAGGGGACAGTCATCTTCAGTCAGGCACCTCTGGCTCACAGGGTCCTGCCCAGGACCCGGCTGCCTCGCTTGGCCACTGTGCCCGGCGTGTGATGTCTAGGACAGCTACTTATGGTGCAATCAGAATGTGCACAGACCCCTGTCAACCGTTAAAGGGCAGGTGAGCCTCCCACACAGTCTTGGGATGTATCGGACCTTTCTCATCACAAGTTCACCCTCTTTGTCACACTGTGACTGTCTCCGAGTCACCCAAGCCCTTTCTTGTGCTTCCTCAGGACTCCCGCGTGGAAGCCGGCACGAGAAGGAACAAACCGTTCTTGACTTTTGCTTCTCATTGCTCAACCCTGAGGTTGAGAGACACTTTCTGAATCACGCTCCAGAAGTTCAAGTACATCGTGGGAGACGTATTTTGGACGGAAAAGATCAAAGCAGGCCTCTTCTCTGCTAATTTCCAGAGCTCCCTTTTGTACCACCAGGAACCCTCCCACATGTACCCACTTTACTGCTGCTGGGTTAGCCCCTCGCGGCAGCGAGACCTGGGGCTGTGTTAACAACCTTAAGAAAACAGGTGATGAGCTGGAAAAGGTTATCAGTTCAGAGTAATTGGGAGTGTTGGTGTTTTTCAGCAAATCTTACACTTGGCTCCATTGTTCCTAATTATGACACCCATTAAAGCCCTGCGGCTTTCGGCATAAAAGCAAAAATCAATTTAATTTTATTGCTTCTTAATTCATACAACCGTTATCCTCTGAAACTATAATTAAAATGCAGAATGTGGCTAAGTGCATTTTCTGGTTTTTAGACTGGAGCAGAAGAAATAGAGGCTCGGGCAGAGCTTAGGGTCATTTTAGCGAAGCCAACCTTTGCTTCTGTTCACGGTCCCTTCTCAAAGGCTCGGTTACGGTTTTCCTAGACATGTTTGCCATGGGCCCAGGGTTCAAGATCAAGGTTCTAGGGGAATAGAAGGCAAAGCGAGTCTGGGAGGTGACAGCGGCAGGTGGAGAGTGCAGGCCGTCTCCTTGGCTGCTGTGGAGCACGGGTTCTCAGAGTCCGTGCTGCTGACATTTTGGGCCAAAGATTCTTGGTGGTTGGGAGCTGCCATCGGCATGTGGGGTGTTGAGCAGCACCCCTGTCCTCTAAAGAGCAAGAGCACCCCACCCCAGCTGTGAAAGCTGAATATGTCTTTAGACACCCCCAAATGTCTCCTGGGACTGGGACCTTAATCGCCTTCAGCTGACAACCACTGTTCCGGAGGTGAACAAGCTTTATTCTCCCCTCCCCGCTCATAGATTCCTGTTATCGGCTCACACACACATTGTAGTTTATATCAGAAAAAACATCTGGTTGTTTTTTAAAGAATAGCCCACATGCATTCCTCAACCCATTTTAAGCTGGTACCCGCACCAAGACCCCTTCTGTCAAAGTCACCAAAGCTCTTCCCCAGTGTGAGGTCACCTCTCCGTTCTTACGTCACCGACCTCTCAGCAGCCTTGGACACAGATGCCAACCCTTCTTCTCGAAACGCTTTCTGCTCTCACTGTGCTGATGCCACCCTCTGTGGTCTCGTTCCTCTCTCCGACGGCCCCTTCACCACCTTTCCTGGGCCCTCTCCCTTTCGTCAGCCTCTGGACGTGCCACGTGCCCTGGACCCGCCCCGGCCCTCCTTCCTGTCTCTACAGATCTCCCCAAAGAACCCCACGGGGTCTTCAGGCTTGCCGCTGATGCCCTGCTTTGTGCCTCCTTCTCTGGCACCTCCAGGAGGGCCGTACTTACACAGCCACATCCCGCGATGCTGAGAGAGCAGAAGTGAGGAGGAGGCAGAGAGAGGATCGGGGACAGGTCACAGGAGGAAACTGGGACCCCATGCCCGGTGGGTGTGGCGACACTGAGAGACCAAGTGGAGATGGAAGTCTGGTGGCCGGGAAGGCGGAGCCAGGGTAACAGATGCTGCCTTTTCCCTCTGTGCCTCTTCCCCAGAGCTCCCCTCTCCCACCCCAGGAGACGGGACTAGGAGGACCGGGGACAAGAAAGGGACATGCACCAGGTGCTGTGCCAAGACTGCACATACACAGCATCCTTTCATCCCCCCATCCCTCCCACGGCCTTGTGCTTCTCATAAGCAGGCATGGACCGAAGACACCAGATGGGCTCTGGGTCTGACAGCCTGGGTCGCCCACCCCATGCTCCAACCAGAGCACAACCCCATATTGCTGTGCCCAAGGAAGATTAGAGTCTGTGAAGAGATGTCCCCAGCGCTGGGGCCAGCCCTGCCGCTGCTTCCTGTGCCCTTCTGTCCCCTGTGGAGGCCGTTTCCCAGATGACCGCTGAGCATCGTCAAGAGGAAAACAGCTTTCAGGAACCACACAGCCCTTGTCCCACCAGCCCCCATCGTGGGACTGGGTGGGGCTCCCATCCCTGGCAGGACCCTGCCTGGGCCCCTCAGCTTAAAGGCTCCTCGGGAACAAGATCCCCAGACCCTTGGGGCTGCTGGATTTGCCTGGGGAGGTTCCCGCAGGCAGTCCTCCAGGACTCATGAATCAGTAAATCCTCCATCCCAGACGGACCTGTGGACCCTGCGGACGATGCACCCACTTTAACCTCTCTCGTCTGGGGAGGTTCCCGCAGGCAGTCCTCCAGGACTCATGAATCAGTAAATCCTCCATCCCAGACGGACCTGTGGACCCTGCGGACGATGCACCCACTTTAACCTCTCTCGTCTTTCCCCCCAGGGTGCAGGCAGCCCATCCAGAGATTCCACCAGCCAGTTTTTATGGGTGCCGCCATTCTCTGCCAACTCTGTACCCATTTACACTTTACAGCCTTTTATTAGGGTCGTATTCATGGACAAATAAATCCAAGGCACGTAAAACTTTATCTACTGGAAGCTTCCGTCTGGCCTACAAAATGCTCCTGATCTCCAAGCTAAACTAATTTGGTGGCATTGTCTCTGGGGGAGAGAGCTTTCTGATGTTCAGATGCCTGAACAGGGCAAAGATGAATTTCTAACGGAAACTCCTGTTCTTTTGTACATTTTCAAAATCATTAAAAAATCTGTTTTATTTAGAATTCTGAAGCTATCAATGCATATTAAGTGTATTTAATTTTCTTGCCAAAGGGAACATTAGCCTGATTGTTTGTGTCAGGGGATGGTTTATGGCCCGTGGGCCCCGCTGTGGTGTGGACTCCTTGCATATTTAGGCTGACTGTTTACGTCCAGTCGCCTGTGAATGTTTCGGAGGCGTCCAATGAACATTCTTGCCACACAATCTGGACCAGGCACTACGATCCGCTCCTGAACCCACGGAAGGAGGCCGAGCCCAACGGAAGCGCCTCATTTGTTCTAAGTATATGCACCATTTGTCCTTATCTTGTTGGATGTGTGGGTGGGAAGCACTTGTAACGCAGGTCAGGTGCTGGCCAGAGGAGAGGGGGAGGGCCGGAGAAGTGTGGGCAGGGAGGAGTGCGGGAGGGAGAGCAGGAAGGGCCGACAGGCAGCTGCCTCCAGGACAAGCAGCCCGGGGAGGAGAGGTGCTCAGGCCCCAGCCGCCAGGACAGCTCGGGGAGCGGGGAACGGGGGCACTTGCCTGGCTTGCTGTGCTGTCCTTATGCCGGCCGAGCCATCGTCACTGTGAGCCACACGGTCTCTCTGCTCGGCTGTCACCCGCTTTCTTCTGGTTGCTGTGAGATCGTGACAGCGTGCGAGGCGGTGCCCGTGGGGCTGTAGTCGGAACAGCACTGACGGTCGCACGTGTTGGATCGGGTTGGGACGCCACATTCACTCTCCTTCAAAGCACATCGAGGCGTTTGATCCTTAAAACAACTGTCAACGTAGGGCTGCTGAGTTGTGTTTTACAGACGGGGCGGCTGAGACAGAGTGAGGCTCGCGGGCAACAGCCCTCCCGACGCAGTTCTCTCTCCCAGATCCACTCCAGGATTCTTGGGAGTGGGAGTGGGTGTAGGGGTGGGGGGGTCTGGAAATGGGTTCAACTTGCTGCTTAAACACAGCTCAGCTGCCAATAAGGATCTTCTTCTGGTTAAACAGCCACTCCAGGTCGTCGGGAGGGAGGGCGGTGCTCACGCCCCAGCTCTGGAACTTCTCCTGTCCCGCTCCATTCTGGGGTACCTGGAAACCCCCCATGGCAGCTGGTAGGGAAGCCATTCTGTTTATGGCTGGTTGTTCTCGGGCGGGTGTCCTGTAGCAGAACAGCTGAGGCCCTGGCCCTGACCACTCTGTCTGCCCACCCTGCAGGCTCGCCAGGGGCCCATGCGGGAATGGCTCTCTCCTCACACTCACCTCTGTGTCCTCAAGGAGCAGCAGAAACTTCTGGGTCCTTCTCTGGCCCGCCAGTGGCTGATGGAGACTAGAAACCATTGTCTCAGGCTCTCTTTCTGGCTTGGAAAACACTCAGCCACAGTTCGGGGACCCATTCTGGCCTGGGAGGAATGACGAAGTCCTCCTGAGACTCAGGAGAGAGGCTGAACCCTCTCCGTGCCTTCCACTCTCTGGATCTGAGACCTTTCTACTGCCCCCTGCCCCACATTCTCACTGTGGACAGAGGGAGCTCAGGGAAGGAGACGCTGACATCACACCTCTCGCTTCCCTCCATCCTTGGGGAGCAGGGAAGGCTTTCACCTGCCTTCACTCTGAATTGCAAGGAACCCCCTAAATGCTACCATGTTCCTTGTGCCCCATTCCCCTGTGGCATGGCCAAAGAGGAACAGGGGGGATAGCTTGTACAGGTCGTAGTTTTGTTTTCCCATATTTAACATCCTCAAAGTACATGCCAGCTGTCCCAGGTTAGAGTCCTAGGCAACGTCTTCTATGTGGGGACCTTGGGGTTCCATCAACAGAGTTCTTTAGAACACAGGAGATGCCGTTTGGGTGGGGAAGTATTAGGAAGCACCAGGGCTCCTAGCTGTTGGCAACCTTATCCTCATCAAGTTGGGCTCAGAGATGGGGAGACTGGAAGAAGGCTCCCTGTGGTCAGAGAAGCTTGGGGTGAGAATGCCTGGTGGTGGCTTTTCTAACGCATCTGTGCTCTGTCCCAGGGCCTGCCCGCCTCTCTCCGAGGCAGGCCGAGCTCTCTCCTCTGCCCGGGGAACCCAGAGGGCATCTGTCGAAGACCCAGCTTGAGGTCTCCTTCTGCTTCCACTCCCCCTGGAAAGAGCAGGCTCTCATCGTGACCACTCCCAAGCCTGGTGCTGGGCTCTGCTTCATTAGGCTATCTATCTCCCAGGAGAGGCTGCTGTGAACTCCAGGGGCACACTAGTGGCATGTCCCCAGCGAGGGTCACTCTGCCCACTGAGACAGCCTCGCCAATCACTTCAGTTCCTCCATGGCGAGGAACCCCGCCAGCACGCTGCACCCTCAAGCAGTGGGCAATGAAAACAGCCGCCGGGACTTGGCCTATTTTTTCAAATTTATGGGTGAGCCTTTAAGAACAGGAAGGGTGGAGGTGGGGTGAACTATATTGGGGGGATTTCTAACTACAAGGTTGAGGCAATTCCTTGAGGAAGGGGCACAAAAAGACCAGCGGAGGTGGGAGGAGAGGGTGCTGCCCTGTTTCCAAGGCGGCTAATCAGACCTGCCCCTGGCAGAGGGAGCTGGGGGAACCTTCCAGCAGCCAGCTTCAGCCCCATATTTGAATGGCACAGATGATCTGTCTTTGCAAGATTTGTGAGGACTTCTGAACTCAACTCCTTTTGAAATTACTCTCCTTATTTTCAATGAAAGCCTGGGGACTTGCCCCCTTCCAGGCAGATGGGTCATCCCCTTCACGTTCCCATAGGGTGCTCTGGAGGAGGGCAGCGGCTGGCAGGCAGGCAGGACAGTCATGTGACGCTCTCTCTGGGGTGACGTGAGGCCCTGGGCTGTGCCACCTCTTGCTGGCAGCAGTGAGAGGACCGCAGGGCTGTCTGTGTGCCAGCACAGACCACAGCTTCACGGCTGGGCTGCTCAGGGAGCCGCTACAGGAAGTTGCTCCTTGAGAAAGACGTCAGCATGACCAAAAAGGCGCCTGTCAAAGACGCAGCCTGTCTCACTGTGGACTAGAGAACTCCCCTCTGGAGCCTCGGCGGAGCCCACGGTGAACGTGTCATTTCTCAGCAGCCGCGAGAACGGATTCGCAGGAACCCTGTGAAAAGGCAAAGTTACATGACGTGAAGAGCTTGTTCCTTAATTTTTAACTCCAATAGCAGCCGCCCCCTCTCTGAACACCTACTGTGTGTCAGGTCTGTGCCGGGAAGCAGGGGTCATTTCATGCCTGTGTGATTTTATCTCTGCCTCCGTTCTCTTCCTCAAGGGCACTCACTCCTCTCTGCCTCTGAGCCTTTGCACATGCTGTTCCCTCCCCCAGAAACACTTTCCCTCCCTCTCCATGGGTCTCACTAGAGAAGCACAAAGAGCGTTTGTTTGGAAATGCCCTCCCTGAATATCCCCTCGAAGGCACTTTCCTGACCCCTGTTTGATGCCGTCATGGAGCTCCCAGCAGATCGCAATTATTACAGATATTTCACATGGACACGGTTCTCATCCGACTGTTCCCGTGGAATTCACAAACCCGTGGTGGCAGAAACCACGTCCTACTTATATACCCTGGTATCTCCAGACCCAGTCAGAAGAGTACTCAGCCAACACTGGTTGAACCAATGGATTTAATATGTATCATCCATCAGCATAGGTTCGGCTGCAGTAACAAAGAGGCCCACACATGCCCCTGGATCAACTACAACAGATCTTGCTCATGCAATCTGGCATAGGTTGTCCCCGGTCAGTGAGTGGACTCCCACCTGTGGCAACAGGGCCCTTGTTTGCTGCCCATTGCAGCCCATCAATAACCAGTGTTGAGGCTGGACCAGCCTTTGGGGCTCTCATTGGAACTGCCACATGCCCTTCAGCGGTGGCCGTCGGGAAACTTTGGAAAAAAAAGGTGTATTACTCACGGGTCCTGGAAGGCGACGGCACACCTGCAGCCACACAGGGTGGACTTTAAAGCTCTGGAAGAGAACAGACAAGTGACCCAAATGCCCAGTAATTGAAACCAACCAAGATCTCTAAAACAAAGGAGTGGGGTGGGGGTGAGGCAACCTGTCTCCTCATCTGGTCAGGGGGCTGGTCACGTGTTTATTTGAGACAGCTGTCTTTGAAGTGGACACCTCTTTGTCGTGGATACGTGTCAGGGTTTATGCTCCAGGTTGAAACTCCTTCTTTCTCAAGACTCCAAAACCTTCAAGGGCCTTGTCATTGGATGCATCTGGCAGCAGAGGACAAGGACTCAGTGACAGGCACTCCCGGCTTGGAAGCTGCAGTCCGTCATGATGGTGGCCAGGGGGCTGGGAAGCGAGCCTAGTGTGAAAAGGATTTGGATGAAGACCAGCCATCTCTGCCACAGCAGGAATGGTGAGGTGCTGTGGTCTCAGACAAGGGATGGGAAAGCAACTTGGCTCAGTCATTACCCACCTGGGAGGCCCAGCACTTACCTGGAGGGCCTTAATTTACCCCCTACGTGGGAGAATCAGTGCTCTAGGAAACCACGGTCCGGATTCGGGGCCTTTCAGAACCACGCGGAAGGGGTGGGGAGGCACTTCTTTTTAAAGTAGGCCTTTGACTCTGTTGTCATGAAATTCCTCTCTCTGGTTGCCCCTTTTTAAAATCTGTAATTGAAATCGTTAATGAGTAGCATTCATTTTGAAGTTCTTCTTTGCTCCTGAATATTAAACCCTTCCTTGATATTGCTTCCCGATATTTTTATACCCACACAATCATTCCCGGCTGGGAGTTCAGATATAGGTCGTTGAAACTGTATCTTGTGGCTGGGTAATAAGTGAAGATCTGCCCATCTGTTGGCAAAGAAGGTGGGTACTGTTCACCTCTCCAGCGCATCGGCCCTGTCGTTTGGGTGGCAGTCGGCACCCACTGTTTCAAAACCCACTGACCTGCAGTCGCACAAGAGGGTCATCCCCTTCCTGAGCTAGATCCCACCCTCCCCTCACAGTGACCAGCCGCAGTCCTTCCCACTCTGAGAAAGTGGGACGCTGGACACCTGGGATCCCCTAACCAGCTCAGCCAGAACAGCCTCCTCCTCCTCACAGAGCCCACGAATCCTGCTCCCCACAAACCCCGAGTCCAAGGAGGGGAGGCTGAGAAAGCACCTGGACCCAGTGAACACACAGACCTTCCTGTTGCCGGGGAAACGGCTCCCTCTGTGCCCTGCGATCCACACAGATGCACTTGATACATTTTCCTCTCGATGATACCCTCCTCTTGCTGATGGGCAGCATATGAGAAAACCCTGACATTTGATAAAACTTGGATGGCAATCCACGAAATCTGATTAACCCTTGTGAGTGTTAACTGTCACTTCCCCCCTCCACGCAGTGACACTAAAACCTTTAAGTACAATTCATTTCAAGTGATAGTACATCTCTGCCTCGGATCTGCCTCCCTCACCTTCCAACTTGTATGGGGGAAGGGGGGTTCAGTTGGGTTTAAACCATCTGGTATATTCTTAGCAAACCAGAAAGGACTCTGTGAGATAAGACAGCTGGTTAGTGGTTATGCCAAAGAAAGGTTTGGGGAGAATCACACGCCATCGATCCATTGAGCTAAGTCATCTGTGAACGACAGGTAAATACAGGAGGGTCATTAACAGAATTTCTTCACTGCAGTTTGCATGGCAGTCCATTCACTCTTAATGACAACGTGGCTAAGAATTTGGGGTCATTATTTCTGCTAAATCCAGAGTCACAATTGCCACTTTATCGGCGTCCTATTCCACCTGCTCAATTAAAAAATATGTAATAAAAACTCTATTGGTGGGTACATAAATTTTCAGTGGCTGTTTCCCCAAATTGCTCACTACCCATATTTCCGCCCAATTTAGAGAAGTTATCCTAGAAAACTAACCTATGCACAACAATTTTAATGCCAGAAATAGATGGCCACTCTTTGTGTGTCTTAAAGCCTCTTAGGAAAGGCTTCTACCAGGCGGAGGGCACAATAAAATGGGCTCCCAAGGAACGGGAAGAAGCAGCAGATGACACGAACAACGGTGATCAAGTGACATGCCCGGGGCTCTCTGCAGCGAAGGGAAGAGAGAATCCAACGAGTCTAATGCCACACAGTGAGGAATTCGGGCTCTGTTTGAGTCAGCGCTTCGACACTCTGAGAGTGACACAGTGGCCTTTATCTGGAAAAGCCCTACTGAATGCCCAGCACTGTGCTGAGTATGGGACTCAAAGAGGCCTATGTCCTGGTTTCCGTCCCTAACAGGTGTGCAATGACACTGGAGAGAGGTGTGCAAGAGGGAAGTGGGCAGTTCGAAGCTGTGAGAGCACGCCGGCAGGCTGGCGTGGGGTGGACTCACGATGCCCCTCCTCCTGGTGGCCACGGCAGACATCGCCGCCCATCAATTCTTTTTGTCTTAACCGAGACATAATGTCTGAATTTTTTCCAGCACAGTCCTTCAGACAGCCATCAGTCAGCTGTGGTTGTCCACGTAGAAGGACACCCACGTGCCTGCCCTGGAGTAGGCAACCTGTGCTGGGGAGGGAAGAAGGCATCTCCATGGGGCCCAGTCTGCTGATATTCCAAAGGCCAGTCCGCCCACCTCCTTAGAGCTGAGCCAGAAGCCACGGAGAAGGGTCAGCGCCCTTTGGGACAAAAGACCTGAGCATGGAAGAGGCACCAGAAAGCCCCTGGGCAAGCTCCACCTCCCTGACATTGTGCTGGTGGGGTCTGGGGGTGGTCCCATTCTCGTGGGAGGAGACCACCTGCTCTGAGCCACTGACCAAGGGGAGGATGAGGAAGTCTGGCCAGAGTCCCACGGGTAATTCTCGAGAAAGTGCAGCTTGCCCAGAAAAAAAGGGCCCTTGGCTGGGATCAAGCACGTCTCTGGGGTGGAAACAGGCCTTCCAGGGGAGTGCTGAGATGGCTGTGTTTTGACCTTGAAAACCAGACAACCCAGGAGAAGGGCAGATGCTCACGCTTTGCAGACACCAGGGGCCAGGAGCTGTCCCATCAGAGAGAGAAAAGTCCTTGAGATTGGCAGATGGCCATCTTCAGAGCAGAGGCTGTCTTGAATTCATTCAGCAAGCATCTTCTGCGTGCTGACCACAGGCAGACCACAACAGCAAGGAGAACGGGCCGGAGTTCACGCTCTGAGGTGCGCGGCCCAGGAGGGCAGACAGCGTTCTGCACCCAGCCCCACCCGCGGGCACAGGCCCTGGCTGAGTGAGAAGTTGATATGTTATTACTTTCTCATTGCTGCTGGACCCAATTACCGCAGATACAGTGCTTAAAACACTTCCGATTTATTTTCTTCAAGGTCAGGAGTCCAAAATGAGTTCGATGGGTGTGAAACTAAGGTGTTGGCAGGGCAAGAAAGAAGGAAATGCTGCCGTTCGCCGTGCCGTGGGTGGACCGCGAGGGCAGTGTGCTCTGTGGGTAAGCCACACAGGGACAAATGCTGTGTGACCTCACCTACGTGTGAAGTCTAAAAAGCCGAACTCCTAAGAGCAGAGTAGAAAGGAGGCTTCCAGGGGCTGGTGGTGGGGAGGGGGCCGGGGAGATGTTACTCAGCCTGAAGATCCAGCGCACAACTTGGTGATGAAGGTCAACGACACAGCACGGTGAACTTCCAAGCTGCCAGGAGACCAGAGCATAGTCGTCCTCACGGCAGAAAGAAGTGATGGGTATGGGGCGCGACAGAGGTGCTAGCTGATGCAACAGCGTCCATCACAGTGGGATGCAGAAACAAATCAACGCGGTGTACACCTTCAACATCCTCTGCTAATCAGATCTCCATAAAAACAAATAAATGAAGACACGTATAGAAGGGAGAAAAAGATGCTGGCAGGGCTGTGTTCTGGACAGAATCCGTTTCTGTCCCTTTTCCAGCTTCTGGGGCCGACTGGATCCCTGGACTTGGGGCCCCGCCCTCTGTCTTCAGAGCCCCTCCCTCCAGCCACGGTTTCCATGGTCACGCCCCGCCTTTCTGAGTTGGTCTCTGCTGCCTCCCCTCCAAAGGACTTTGTGAGGACACTGGGCCTGCTGGGATCATCCAGGATCTTCTCCCCATCTCAAGGCACTTGACGCTGTCACACCTGCAAAGTCCCTTTTGCCACGTTAGGGGACATCGCCAGCTGCAGGGAGCAGGGCATTTTGGGTGGCCACAACTCAGCCCCAGAGTGATGGCTGTCTCTTTTCTTTCTGAGTCCCTTTCACTCTTTCCCTCCCCTCCACCATTCAAGCAGCAAGGACGGCTTCCTCTGTGAGCCCTGCTCCCCCACGCCCCATAGTAGCAATGGGAAGATAAGAGGAGACTGGAGCACCGCTGATCTTGAAAGCTTTGGCGTTCAATTGCAAGAGCCAGGCTCTTGAAAGAGAAAACGCTAATTTGAATTCCAAAAACCTTCGTTTGGAAAATCAAAAGCTGAAGTCTGAAGGATGAAGGCATAAAGTTAATCCATAAATGATAGATTAGAAAGATAACTCACTTGTTTCTGTCCAAAGGGGGGTAGCGCTTGGCCCAGCTGGTCACAGGGGCGAGACCACAGGCAAGTGGAGGGAATTTAGGAACAGGGGGCGGGAAGGCCGCAGCCCTGACCCGCTACAGAGGTCAAAGTCCAGAGGCAGGGTGGGAGTGCTAACTACTGGCCACCTGGTGTGGATGCCTCTCCAGGCTCTCATCCTCCCGGGCCCAGGGGTGCTGTACACCCCACAGTGGGTCAGTGAGGCATGCAAGATGTCCTTGTCCCCTCCAGATAGGAGTGGAAGGGCCTGGTCAGGAACTGGAGGCCCCACATTTAGGGAGAAGCGAAGAGGAGGATCAGCCCTCAGGAGCCGTGAGGACACCCAGGGTGGGACTGAAGGATGAGCCCCACCCCAGAGGAGGTCACCAGGGACAAAGGCAGCCTAGGCCTGGACCTGCCCCCAGTTCGGTGACACAGGAGCTCCTCCACCCTGGTGACATCTGGTCTGAAACCCAAGGGAGTGGGTTGATGAAGAAGGAGGGAGAGGCCCCTGAGTGGTTGAGGGCGAGCAGCACTTTGACCACGTTTAAAGCAGGAGGCAGCCGGGACGCTTTCCTGGGACGAAGGAAAAAGGGGCCGGGGATGTGGGGAAAGAGAACCCAGGACTTGTAGACAGAACAACCAGACTTCGGTGCAAATGGCGCTGAGGGTGCCGGGGCAGATCATGGGCCAGACGGGTTCAGAGAAGGGTGCCCACGGGGGTGACGTTCAAACTGCCACCTCCGGTCTTTCATGCTGACTGTGATCGCCAGCTCTGTAGTTTTCCCCCTCAATAGTTTTTGAAAGGGTGAACCCACAGTCTCGCCTGGGCCATTCACCAAAACGTTTTCTCTAAAGTAAGATTTTCCTCCCACCGTCCTCTACAATCTTAGCGCCTTAAAGGCTGACTTAGAAGAGCAAGGACAAGTCAACTCTTCATGTGGCTGATGCGTTTGCACACCAAGCACGGATAAGAAACGATTCTTCCCTAATCGTCAGGATGCCGGAGGTGGACAGCCCCCCACACAGTGATCGTGAACCTCTGCCTTCCCAATTGGATGATGGAAAATGCGTGCTTTGTGATTCAGAGGGGTGGATGCACTCGGTGCATCGTGGCTCACGGCAATGACTCCGCACTGCTCAGAATTAGAGGGTCCGTATGCATGTGTGCACATTTTCAAGACTAGCTAAAATACCCGGTATGTTCATTTCCTCCTGAGATTACCACAAAGGCAAAGGAAGGCGAGAATCCTCTCAATGCTCTTCGATTGCCGTCGGTCCAGCCGGCGCACTGGGGGAGGTCTCACCTGACTCATCCATGCTTCCAGCAAGGACCGGCCAGGTGTCTGTCCAGGTTAGGTGCCCGAGTGCTGGACGGAGCTCTGTGGGAGAAGTGAATGTCCTCGAGAGAAACCGGCACAGCAGAGCCATCCCGCATGGACTCCAAGAGTCCACTCAGTTCCGTCCACTCGTTTGGTTTTTCGAAGGACCGGTCTAGGCCCGTGCTCATTTCTGCTCCTGGCGGGCAGTCCACAGGGAGCTAGGCCAGCCTGTTGGCATTCGGATAATCATGTTGAGCTGGGGAGCTTCTGAGAAAACTCCCATGTCTGGTCTTCACTCCGTGGTGATACTGATTTGGCAGACCTGGGACTTTGCTCAGAAATCTCCGCTTTTAAATACCTTTCGGGAAGATGCTCAGCAGGCCGATGTGCGGAACCGCAAATTTGTAGTTACTCCGAAGCTGGTACGTTTCGAAAGAGCCAGCTGCACTTTGCAGGAGGTTAACTCTCTGTGAGATAAAAGTTAGACCATCTCAGATGGGAGCCGGGCAGGGATGGCGTCTCGGTCCTGGGTGCACATCTGAGCCACATGGGGGAGCTTTTTGGAAATGATTCCCGTCCCTCTTCTTTCAGACCACTGACGTCGTCGGAACCTCTGTGGCTGGGTCTGGGTGTTGTTTCTTTTTAGAGCATGCCCTGAAGTCTGTAGGGCACACAAACATGAGGACGACAGGGTGCCACAAACTGTTCAAATGCTCATCAGTTTCATCGCCTTGTGCTGACTGTCAAGGTCACTCAGCCAAAGACAGCATCCACCTTGCTCGTCAGTTACCTCAGTGAGAGTATCTACCCAAAAGGCACACAGTCTGTACTGGGTGGGGCTGATTTTAGCGTCAACATCTGGCACAGAAAGAAAGTGGTGATTAAGAAAACAAGGGAGGAAAAAAGAGAAAAGTGGGGATTCTCTGAGAAAACGTATGCGAGTGACCACTGCTATGCATGACAGGCCTGGCTCGCAGGGTCACAGCCCACGCCCGGGGGGCTTGCGGCTGCACCATGTGGTCTGCGAACTTTTAAAGGTTTACCGCAGAGTTTGATCTCCCTCAGGTTAGCAGCGCTTTGGTCATTGCTTTGGGGGGACCCCCAGGAGTCTCTCAGCTTGGCTTTGAGTGGCAGGTTGATGTCCCGGGTAGGGACGAGAAGCCACACAGTCACATACTCACATGGAAAATGGACAGCCAAGGACGGTCTGATTCTCTGTGACGCTCATAATTTACATCTTATTGAAATATGCCACCGTATGACCCAGCAACCCTCTTTTAGGGTATCTATCTGAAGAAATCCAAACCCTAATTTGTGTTCACTGCAGCGTTATTCACAAAGCCAAGATACGGAAGCCGCCCAAGTGTCCTTTGAGACAGTGAGATGAAGAGGAGGTGGCAGCTACACACAACAGAGTGTTAGTTGGCCGTTTCACGAATAAAATCGCACCATTTGCGACACCATAGCTAGACCTGGAGGGTATTATGCTAAACAAAATAACTCAGACAGAGAAAGACAAATGCCACATATCTCATTCACACGTGGAACCTGAAGAACAAAATAAGCAGACAAACAAAATAGGAAGGGACTCATAGATTCAGAGAACAGCCCGAGGGGTTCCAGAGGGGAGAGGGTTATGGGGTGGATGAAAAAGGTGGACAGATGGCAGATTGTGCAGATTGGCAGCTACGAGACAGTCACAGGGTTGCAAAGCCTAGCACCAGGGACGCGGCCAGTAATACGGAGATGCCTGCGCGTGGGGCCGGGTGGGTCTCAGACCGATCCAGCCCGGTCACTCCGTCAGCTGCACAAACGTCTACACACCCTGCTGTACTCTTGGAACCAAAATGATATTGTCAACTGTAACTGAAAGATGGAAAATTAAAATACACATGACACAAAAAGGAAAACTCATCAAAGACAAGCAGTTAAGTGAGTCAAAGTTTGCAAAGAAAGAAATAGAAGACTCAGGGAAAGAGAAAACAAGATAATGTGGTGTGCGTGATGGCGCTCTCCCGTTTACGGCAGTCTGCGGCCCTCCGCATGCAGCTACGGTGGGCATCATTATTTCCGTCTAAATTTCGCGGACTCGCAGCATCATAACTTGGCATCGCAAACCCGAACCAACCCCGCCGTGCTCACGACCCGGCAGCAATTACGTTCTGGAGTCGGTACAGCTCCTTACAGCTCGGCGCAAAGTAATTATGTTATTTTTTTGGTGCGAAGCATATTAACCTGTGGAAATTACAAGCCGTGAAGTATAAGCAAAGTCTGTGTTTCTAATGGGAAAATATCAAAGTTGGCCTATTAAAAATTCCAATCTAAGTGCAACAGCTGGAACCGGGGGGGCCCTGAAGGAAACTACTGGTCAGCTCAGCAGCTTCCCACGCGGAGGGCGAGCACCCTCAGAGGATGAGCCACAAACCCGGCTTCCTTTGTGTCCAGTAGGGACAACAGTGGGCATTTTACTGTGCAGGGTGCGTCAGAGGGCTGGCCGTCTGTCTCTCCAGGTGGAGAGTAATGCTGTCAGTCAGTCATTTGCTCGCTGTGTCTTCTCTCCTGTGACTGGACCACAGCTTGTTTATGACCCAGGGGTCGCCCCTGCTCAGTGGCAAGGGCCCGCATGCAGCCAGTGAGATGTGACTACAGGGGCGGACCCAGTGGGCTTTGGTTATGTTTTGATGTTTCACTTCATAACCTGGATGGGGATTAGGCGGTATTTGTTATAATATTCTCCATATTTTTTGTTCCTCTGGAGCAATTTATAATTTCTGTGAAGGTTAATTGTAAGGGTCCCTTTGACTGGGCTAAGGGATGGCTAGCTAGCTGGCGCAACATCATCCTGGGGCATTTCCAGAAGACATTAGTGTCCGAGTTGGTGGGCTGAGTAAACAAGGGCCCTCCCCAGGGTGAGGGGGCCCCATTGGTTCTGCTGAGGGTCCAAATCAAACAAAAAGGCGGGGGTGGTGGTGGGAGTTTGCTCTCCAGCTACAGGGCTGAGACACCGTCTCCTGCCCTTGGAGGCCCTAGTTCTCAGCAAAGAGATTGCTGGACACCTGAGCCTGGTGCACCAGAAAGCATCTCCTGAAGTTTCCTCCGAGACTGTGTGATTTTCGAGGTATACCTGAGACAGAAATAGAAACACATGGCGACCTCGAGAAGCTTCTGGCAGTGAGAGGATAATTCCACTTACTTTTCTTCCCAGCGGCAATTCTCTCTCCCCTCATGCTTGACTTGATGGACTCCATGATCAGAGAGCAGCTTCAAGGGCAGACAAGTTATGCGTGCTGAGGTTTCCTCGTGTCCGAGGTGAACAACGGCTTCTCCTGTCAGATGAGCACAGGAACCCTGTCCCCTGCCCAGCCCCCCACCAGCTTGTCCCTTCACAGGGCTGTGGGCTCAGTGATAGGAGCTGAGTGTAGCCTTGAACGCCGGCCTGCGGCTCTCTCTCCAAATCCCCCTGAGCTGGGCCTGTGCAGGCAGGGCTCCCAGGAGGCACTGCTGAGCCCCAAGTCCACACCGCCTCCCAAGCACCCCCACACCCAGGTCACCCAGACACTGGCTGCTGTGACCACGGCTGGACTGGGTGCGTAGGCCAACCGGGGCAAAGTGTCGCAGTCAGAGAATCCCAAACTCTGCGATTCAAACCCATGCTGAAGAGAGCCCTACACGACTCAGCCAAACACGCCTTCTTCCTGCTGAGACTCCAAGGCCTGGAAGAGGCTGTTCTTGGCCATTGCTGCGCACACCCCCACACACCGTTGTTCACAGACAAACTCACGGGGGGCACCCTCGCCGTGTCCCAGCCTGCGGCTCATGCTTCTCCCACTCGCTGGGGACTAGCCCTTGGTCTCACATGAGAGAGACTTCTGTCACTCCCTAGTTCATTAAGAGTTTATTTTGTCAAGATGGACGTTAACTTTTTTAATGTATGTATTTTGCCACCCACGGAGAAGGTCATTCTTCTTCGATGAATTACTACCTTGAACTGTATTAACAGATGTCCTAACAGCGGATCGCCCAGGCCTTCCTGGAAAAGGCGTCCCCGACAGCAGGAGATGTAGACGTTTGTAACGTGTTGGTGGGATCCACGGCTAGTACTTTATTTCGAATTGCTGCATCGACAGTCAGACCCGACATTGCCTTGGTCTTTTTCTGTTGTTATGTTGTTGGCCCACTTTTGTTTTCTACGTGATTCCGATTTCAGTGAGTCATTTCAGTTATGTGTATTTGAAGCTTCCACCAAACTTGTCTCTGAAATCTACTGACAATTGTTTCTTTCACGGAAGTTTATCACCTTTAACACCCTGCATCTTTGTATTTGCTTTCTGTTGCTGCTGTAACAACATCATCCACTTACTGCCTCGTGGGCCTAAGCCAGCATGGCCCGTGGGCTCAGCTGCCTGTTGAGCCTGGGGCTGGGCAGAACTGAAATCCCGGCCACAGACGGCCTGGCTCTTAAGGGGGAGCTTCCGAGAAGCCTCTTCTCCCCGGACATTCGGGCTGTCAGGAGGGTTCAGTCCCTGAGGCTGCAGGGCTGACGATCCCGTGTCCTTGCTGGCGGTCGGCGCGGGTCCACTCTGCTGCTGGAAGCACCTGCCTTCCCGGCCACATGGCCTCTCTGCCTCCGATCCTGCAAAGGTGTGTTGGGTCCTCCTCACACTTGAAATCTGGCCTTCTCTTCTCCGACCAGCTGGAGAAAGTTCTCTGCTTTAAGGGCTCGTGTGACCAGATGAAGTCCACCCGCATAGTGTCCCCATCTGAAGGTCAACTGTGCCATCTAACAGAACACAGGCACAGGACTGATCAGTTTTCACAGAATCCAGGGATTACAGTGGAGTATTTCTGGGAGACCATTTCAGATACTTTAGCACAATCTTCTAGGGCCGAAGGTAGGTAATTAACATTTTCCAGCAAATCATCCATTCCATCCAGGTGCGTATGCATGTGTCAGGGAAGGACATCCCTAACAATTATTTTGATTACATTTATTTCGCTCTAATTTTCCAATCTCATTTCTGATTCTTGATATTTATGTGTCTCCCCTTTTCTCTTAATTACGGTAGCTGGAACATCTCTCCCCCTACTGCAGAAAGCCATCTCTTGAAGGAATTATTAGTTCTACTAGTTTTGTGTTTCTAATACATTAGGGTCTATTTTTGTCTTTATTATTTCCTTCTGATTTCATTTGTCTTCTTTATTATTTGTTTTTATACTTCATTATCTGAGTGATATTTATTTTTAGCCTTTCTTACTTTATAACATAAATATTTAAAGTCGTGAATTTTTTATCCTTTAGCTACTTACAAGTTTTGATACATAATTCTTTACTTGTTATAGTTTTATAAGTAATTTTTGTTAAGAGTTTCTAAATATCAGGCGGTAAGAAATGTTTAGTTATTAATGTATAGTTTTATTTCAGTTTGATCAGAGTATGTACTCTGTATAACTTCTACTTTTTGGCATTTAAATGAGTTATATGCCTTTCAATTATTTTAGGAGTTACCTATAGCCTTAACATATTTAAACCTGTATCATCTTTGCTTGATCTACCACGTGAAGAGCATCTATTGAAAATGAAGAGCCCGCGCGTTTACTCCCGCCCCACCCCCTCCACCCTCCCTGCTTCCAGTATCTACATTCGGTCTGCACTTCAGTGTTCGCAATGTTTGTTCTGCTCTGTGCACGCGATTATCACATTCACGCAGGTTCGGTGCTCACTACCAATTCCCCCCCGCCCCAAGTTTTTTTATTTTGCTGGATCGTGTTACTTCTATTCTAAAGAAGGGTTCAAATATTCCACATGTTCTTGTTTTACCAAGTCAACGACTTCATTTTTATTCTCCTTTGTCCGACACCCATCCTATTTACCCTTGGTCTGGGAACTTCAGACCAGCTCTCTGGAGTTTCCATCTGTGCCAGCCAGTCCTTCCTGCTGTTCTCCCCAAGTTCAGGGTCAGCTTTCTGTTATCACAGGAAGGTTTCTTCTGCCATATCTTTGAGTATGTTTTCAGTTCCATTTGATATTTCCCTTTTCCAAGGGCACTGGTTTTGCGCAGTGCACGTCTGTTTTGGCTCCCCTCCACATATAATAGTTTCTCTCGATCTTTTAGACGCTCCCCGTTTCCATTGTGTTTCCCTGAGCTTCTTCCCTGAGTACACTGTGAGCAAGGCCACATCCTGTTCATCGATTCGAACCTGGCATTGAACTTTGCAGTTCCTTGATCCTTCTCTCCCCGTTCTTTCCTAAGCTCTTTCAGTTTACTGCTTATCACCTTCTGTGGCCACACCATCTGCGTTTGAGTGTCAGTAGCTCATCTGCATGTGCCTGTTTTGTTCGGGGTGACCGTGCTGTCCCTGATTTCTCTGTTGCACAGAAACGCTTGCCCACACACATCTGCTGTCTGCGGCACGGCTCTTCCTCAGGTGCACGCTTCAGACCCATGTTTGAACAAGTTCCCTTTCTGTCCCTTTGCTTTACCCTTGGACTTCTGAGGGTTATGCAGCCTTCTTTCTGCCTGAGACACATCTTCAAATGAGTCCTTTGAAGGCCAGCCTTCTGCTCAGGCACGGCGTGGAGGAGGACCCAGGACAGTGAGCTGGGACAGAAACTGGTGAGCCTTGTTCCGTCCACTGGGAGACATACTCTGTCCTGGGCAAGGGGTGGCCGGGCTCACGGAGCAGCCAGCATAACAGGTCCTTCTGGTGGTAACGGAAAGTTCGCATCTTTTCTGCTGGCCGTGCTGACAGCCGCAGAGCTCGTGACCGCCAATTGTTCTGTCTTCCATTGTGACACCAGACAGTTTTCTCACCAAGATGCCGTGTCTGCATGTGTCCTGCTTCTGCTCTGCCCCAGCCAGACCTCTGCCATGTCACCTTATGCTCAGGGACGTGCCCCCAGGACTCGGGTTCCTGCAGACCTTGCTTTGCTGCCCAGCGTCTGCAGAACCAGTGCCCTTTCTGGGGGCCCACAGTGCCTTCTCCCAGCAGGCATGCTGCTGCGTGTCCTCTGCCCACAATGCTGCATCCTTGCAATGGGAGAGCCCCCCCACCCTGGCTGGAAATGCATGCATTTACAATAAAGCCAGGCGGCATTTCCAAAAGCCTTGCTTTGCAGCCCAGAATTAAAGGTGAGGAGCTGAGTGCGAAACGTCAAGTAGCCTTTGGAGTTTGGTGTCGGGTTCTTCCTGAGAGTCTCCACTTCTGTTATGCTCCGTGAGCCAGGGATGGTGGACATGCCACCGAATACAGCTCCTGCCATCTGCCTGTCTTCCCATGCAGTGACATTGACACAGGAGAGCTCTGATGGGACAACTCAGCCATGAGGACGCTAGGCGTGATTTCAGCCTTCCCGATGGTCATTGGGAACCTGCCCGCCATGTAGCGCAGTGTGGGCGGAAGACAGGGATGCGGTGACTGGTCACCTACCAGAGGTGTCATCGGGATGCTTAGTGTCTAGGTGTTTCCAATGAACGACCAAGATGATGTTAGGAAATTAGCAAGAGCTAGACGCTGGGGTCAGGCTACTGCCCAGGGATGAAATCGATGCAGTGTGGAAACAAATAAGACAGCTATTGGCAAAAATTAAGAAGTGTGACTCCAGGAGACAGGAAGGACGACCCTGTGAACCTCTTTCACAGACAGAAATAGAACAAACAGAGAAGCAGTGGTTTCTCCAAGAGGTCACGGTTTGTTTACTGAAACAGCAAGAGAAATGCAGTCCTGCAGAAACGCGAGGCTGACCGGAGAGAAGACACTTCAAGAAATCAAACAAATATGGAGCTACATTAAGAATCGGTTGTCTTCACCCTAAGAAGGATTGGGGCTTCCGGAGTAGAAGGAAAAGCTCTTCGGTTCGGGGATGTGACTGAGGTGCACTAACTAGGCTGCTGACCCCTCTCCTCCATGTTTCGTTATAAAGCTAGACACTCACGTAGCCACTGTTTGTTACGTGGCAGCCCCTCCAACCATCGGAAGGGTGTTCCTCCCTGCCCATTGTTGTGGTCTCGGCCCTATGACCATGGCCACGGATGTTAGTGGTATGATGCGGGCAGAGGCCTTTCCAGAGCTGGGCAGCTATGGTCCCCGGGGTGCTGCCATTCACCAGGAGAAATCCAGGGCCTGGGAGCTGCTGGTTCGAGAAGCTATGAAGGGGCCCTGCAGCCTGGAGCCACGGCCGACCAGCCCAGCGCTGACAGGCTGTGCAACCGAGCCCACCTACAGCCCACCCCTGCTTATTTTACAGGCTTTTCTTTTCAATGGAACTAAGAAAAACCATGGCCTCTGATACCCAGTCTAAGGTGGTTTGCCTCTTCTAATGACTTCGCATTTTGTAAAAACTCAAAACTCCAATCATATGAAAATGTTTAGAACGTTATCTCTATTCATAGCACTTTTTGTAAATTGTGGTAAAAGACACATCGCATAAAATGGACCGTTTTCAGCATTTTTCCGCCTGCAGCTCAGTGGCAGTAAGCATGGGTACATCGCCGGGCACCCACCACCGTGGCCGCCTCCAGAGCTCTTTCCGTTTTGCAAAGCTGCAAGTCCGCTCATCAGAGCCCAAGTCCCTGTTCCCACCCCCAGCCCGATACCCTCCTTTCTGCTTCCTGCCTCTGTGAACTTGATTCCATAGGTCCCTCATCGAGTGGAACTGTACTTGGTTTTTGGTGACCGACTCACTTCACTTAGCAGAACGTCCCTCAAGGCTTACCCATGTTGAAGCCTGGGTCAGAAGTTCCTTTCTTTTCGGGGCTGAATGCTATTCAACTGCATGCATAGCCCGCACCTGTGTGTCCACCCATCTTCTGATGGGCACTTGGGCTGCTCCACCTCTTGGCTGTCATAATACAGGGGTGCACCTGGATGTGAGAATATCTGTTCAAGGCCTCGAGTCCTGTTCTTTGGGTACAGACCCAGCAGGGGGGTTGCTGGATCACACGGTAAGTTTATGTTGAATTTTCTGAGGAATGACCTCACAGTTTTCCACGTTTCAAAGGTTTTTGGAACTACCGTTGGCCCTCGATCAAGGCGGGCTTGGACTGAGCAGCTCAGTTGAAAAACATTGTCCACGTGGTTTAAGCCACGGAGTTACGTTCACAGGGTTGGATTACTGACTTTTGGAGGCAGAGATGTCCACAGAGAACACAGGCACCTCTCCCCCCTCCCATTTTAAATAAGGAAATCAGTCTTCAGGGAGTGGGGCACTCCCACAGCTCCCACAGCGAGATCTGTATCCCCAGTAGGTAGCTTTGGTGATTTTGCTAGGAAGCTTCACAAGTTCAGCTCAGGAGACACTCCCTCCATGAAGCCCCCTCTGATTTACCCCCAGGAAACTCCCTGTCTTGGTGGTTGCATCCCTGGACCTACTGAAACATGTGATCAGCGATCTTTGTCATTTCTCTATCTGTGTCCCCTCCTGACTATAAGCCACCTGGAGGCAGAGCCACCCTGTCTGATCTTTGAATCTGCTGTGATTTGCAAAATTCTATTAGAGGACTCAGATAACAAGTCATATCTGAATCCCTGTCCCCCTCAGCCCTCGGTGGCCCCTCATGACCCACCCTCATGTCCAAATGGCCTGGTTGTCTCTCCCTCCGCACGGCCCCAGCCTGGCCACCCTCCCTGACTCTGTCCCCCTCTCTGGCTGGTTCCCTTTCCCCTGAAGCCCCTGACCTGTGGTTCCTATCCATCCCTTTTTCTCCCTGGTGGACACTCAGCGAGGCAGCAGTACCCCTCAGCTGTGACCTGGAAGCCCCTTGTTCCCTCTCTCAGCCCCTAGCCTGTCCTTGTCTCCTCTGAGCTCCAGGACCCCATGCCGAGTCCCAGCCAGCCTGCGTTCTGGTCTGTGTCCTCACCGTCTTCTCCTCCCGAGCTACTTACTGTTGGGAACAGGCTTCTTCCTGTCTTCCTCATCGATCGCAGCAGTCACTGCCACCCCCGCCCATACATCCGCTGGCTTTCCAGACCTGTCTGTCCCGTGGTGGCCTCCATCCCTTCTCATCGACTTGCCTCTGGGTTGGTTATCCTGTCCACTGTACCAGTGGGAACTTTCCTGAACACCCTGTGGGTTATGCCAGCCCCCTGCTCAAATATACCTGATGGCTTCGGCACCCTCTGCAAGGGCAACACCAGGCAACAGGGAGCCTGGCCCCAGGACTGCCAGCCCTCGGCCAGGCTACAGACGGAACAGGAAGAACAGAAGCTCCGGTTTCATCCATCACTGAACACGCCCCTGGGCAGAAAGCATGCACACCCCCCAAGTCCATCACTCCCCACCTTACAAACGTGTGGATCTTTTCTGGTTTAAAAAGAGGCAGCCCTCAGCCTGTCCCCTTCTCCGCCGGACACTGTCACTGTCTCAACTGTGGTCCTGTGGAGACAACCCTTGCTTCCTACACACCCTACCAAGCTCCTTCTGTCCCGGTTTGGGCCCAGACTCCACCCCAGAAGGATGAGAGGGCAAATCTCCCACTCTCGGGGCTGCCCTGTCCGCTCCTGCAGACGTTGCCACCTGCACTGGGGACACAAACCTCAGCCAGCTCAGGGCCCCGCATTGTGGGCGCCTGTCCTCCTGACCCCACGCCAGCTGCCGGTCTGTGGCTGCCCTGGCCCCACGGGGCACTACGGCCTGATCACAGGAAGAGGCTGCTGCCCCATGCCGCTCAGATTAGCAGTGACAGATGGTCTCCCCTCTGGAAACCTTCGCTGTGTGCCCAGGCTCAGCAAGCGTGCAGAGGTGAAGTCCCGGGCTCGGCCGCCTGGGGTGCGACCCGCCCTGCCTGCAGAAAGTGCCGGTGCATCTGCTGAGACAGATCACCGCCATCGCCGAGGAGGCCTTGCTCCCAGCCTTCCCCCGCCCGGATGCTGCGGGGCTGTGAGGCTACCAAGTCTCCTCCATCAAAGCACACTAATTTCCGAGAGGCAAGACCACTAGAGCAAAGAAGGACGCATGCCAGGGAGTGTGGGTCTCAGAAGAGCTGGTCAATTACCGGGTACAAATCCTCGTAAGTGCCAGGCCCCCTCCCAGAGCCCCCCATCTGGACCCTCAGACCCAGAGCCCAGCAGAATGGGCTCAGACTCCATCTGGGCATCGGGGGCTGAGAGAGGAAGTGTATGCAGGCCTGGCCCAGGCTGTGCCTTACGGCGAAATCCAGGTCTAGCCTCGTAAGAAAACAATTACACTCCCCCTGCTGAAAAGAACGAGGGGGCGTGTGCCTCTCCCCCGCCCAGAAGGGCCCGATCCACTGGGACACGGCGCTCACGTCCTTGAACCTCTGAAGTGGACTTCAGTCGCTGCCAGTGATGGCGCATGAAAATCAGCTATTCCGACTCCTCAGAGGAAAACCGGCAGACCGGCACTCGGGGCAGGCTCCTGCGTGGGAAGTGAGCCTGGCATCCGCCGGTCGGCGACGTGAGGGAGGGCCAGGGAAGTGAGGGCTCAGCCCAGGAGGCAGCTGGTACCTCCCCCGGAGGGCCCCAATGAGAGTTCTGCTGTGACCTGCCCGAAGGTGTGCGAGGTACCCGATAAATGCACAGGGGGCAGGGCGAGCCACCTGGAGTGGGCAGCCCGAGGAGACGGTGGGGGACACAGGGGTGTGGGCAGCTGGCAAAGGTCGTGCGGAAGAACGAAAGTGAGCCTCTGAATGATTTGGGGGCCGTGTGCTGTCGTCTGACATGCAAGAACCAAAAGAGGGACTGGACAAAAGCAGAGACATTAGGATTGTGAGGGGACAAAGATCCTGAGATGGACAGTCATTCGAAGACTGGATGGAACATGTATAGGCACTTGCCACAGGGCCCCTGAAAGGGGGTGTTTAGGGCAGCGGAGCTGTCCTGTGTGGTACTATCATGGTGGGCACAGGACATGTGAGTGGGACAAACCCCAGGGCACACAGCACACACAGCGGTCCTGTGGGAACCGTGGGCCGGAGTTCATGACGACTGTCGGCATTGCTCCCATACCCGTGCAGATGTCCGGCCGGTGCCCAGGCAGGGGCAGGTGGGCCACACGGGAACCTCTGTACTTCTGCTCGATTTTCCATCAACCTGAACTGCTCCTAAAAGGTCTACTAACAAAAAATAAATAAATGGGCAGCTGAAGGGACCAAGGAAGATGCAGCTGCTCTCCTCATCCGTGGACAGACCAGTGATGTCCTCCTCACTAGAGACCCCTGAGATAATACCCGGGTCCCCGGTAAACTTTATTCCACCCCAGTTTTGCGAGGAAAACTGCCACTGCTGAAGACAGGCACTTAGTTAACAGTGAGAACCGTAAGGTAGGCAGTGGGGAAGGGGGGCCAGCGCAGGGGGGTGGGGAGTGGGAGAAGCAGGAAGAAAACGTCGCCTCCAGCACTCCCTCTGATTCCACTGAGAGAGAGAACACAACCTTGGATGGGATGACAAGTCTCGCCACGTGTGCCAGCAGAGGTGCGTGGCGAGTTTGCGCTGCGCCCCCACCCGGACGCAGAGGGGTCTGCGCCCTCCCGGAGCTCGCACCTTAGTGGGGAGAAAAGCCACGAACCCCAGTGGGATGTGAGGGCCCCCAGCCACGGCAATCAGTCACATGACAGCATTAAAACCATACAGTCATCTCGGGGGGACCGAGCAGACATTCACTAAAACTGCATATCCGCTGCAGACAACACCTCTAAGACACAGGGGAGTGGAAATAATTTTTCTGAAAGCGAGAATATCTCTTAGAAACACCCAGCAAGCAGCAGGCTAATGATGGATCACTGGGCGTCCTGTCTATCAAATGCCACATTGGCACAAGGGGTGACACTGGCGCCCCACCCGGTGTCACAATCCTTCCAAGTGTCACTTTGCCACTGGTTCCATCAGAAGAGTCTCTGTCCCCACTTCCTGAATAAGGGCTGGCCTTGTGACTTGCTTTGACACTGGACCACGGAGGAAGTGACAGGATGAGTCCAAGCCAAGGACCCCGGAGGTGTGGCCAGTCCTGCTGGTGTCCCCAGGGAGCACAGCTCAGTGACCGTCACATGAAGAGGCCTGGGGTCACCTAGAGCAGGTCAGTCATGAGGCTACACGCAGCAGAGACTGGCCGTCTCAGCAGATGGTGAGCATCAGTGTGGACAGGAGGCCACCTGAGGCCACTCTGGCCTGGTCCAGCTGCAGATGACAGAGCCACCTGAGGACTCCTGGGTGAACCAGCAAAGGACAGTGTGGCTCAGCTGGCCCTCCCTGCTGTGACCAAATTAAACAGGGGCTGCTCTGAGCCACTAAGTTCCCGGGGGATGTTGTGTGTGACAGTTTGCTAGGGCCATGATAACAAAGGACCCAGACTGAGCAGCTCCAACATAAACAGCAGAAATGTATTTTCTCGCAGTTCTCAAGGCCAGCAGCCTGAAACCGAGGTGTCAGTCGCCCTGCTGGCATCGTGCCTACCCTAATGGCCTGGTTTCGACCTGGTGACCTTCGGTCTCCAAACAAGGTCACGTTCTGGGAGGGGCTGGGAGCCAGGGCTTCGACGTTGGGGTGGGGGAGGCACCATTCAACCCATAACATGATATAATCATAGGTGACTTCTACAATCGGGAACAAGAATAATCACTGTTGTTTGACTTTTGTTCTGAAGCTTCTAATTAGTATAAAAAGACAAGAATGAGAAGCAAAATGTTTAAATACTGGAAAGGAAAAGAGGCTACCTTGCTGTCTACATGGAAAATCAAGGAGCATTATCGAAAACACCGTTAAAATCAGGAAGAACATTTCTAAAATTCCTGCACAAACATTCAAACATGTTTCAGAATGGCTTTCCTTTAGAGCAGTAACAACCGATATGAACATATAATTTTAAAGACTATATTCACCAAATACTTGTATATGAATATTCCTGCCGCCTTTACTAGTAAGAGCCTCAAAATGGAAGCAACCCAACCGTCATTGACTGTTGGAGTCTGAACAGCGCTGGGCGCGTGCAGTGGCGGCTGCAGTAGGCGGTGCATCCATGCGGGGCACACACGTTTTTATATAAAAATGCACTCAGGGGGAGCAGAAAACTCATCGGACCTCTACTTCGTATGATGCATTCGTGGTAGCCAACGTAAATGACATCTCCATGAAAGAGCTGTTGAAAATTCTAATTTCATTAGAGGGATAAAGCTGCAGTGAGAACAAGGCGTTAAAGTACGGAAAGAAAATGTAGAGAATATCTTTATGGTAAAAAATAATTGAATTAGCACAGCAGCGAAGCAAATTAGAAAAGCCCCACTGATACAAGATTGAACCTTGCTGCCCCTCTGTTTCTAAGTTTTTAAGCCCCAGGCAAAGAGGAAACAGCGAATATTCCCTGGGTCTCACGTTTGCAGCAAGACCCAGCAGAAGGCTGCGCCACTACCGACTGCCTGCCTGCCTGCCTGCCTGCCGGTGTGAACGCGCCCACCAGCTCCTGGCTGCGCTCGGGCTCCTGGGCGCAAGGAAGGGTGCTCCAGCCACGAGGGTTAACTTTCCAAAAACTGCCACACATGTAGAGTCACGCTTTGGAAGTGTGGATCTTCACTGTGATGTTGTTTAAATAAATTTCAGCTCATTGGTTACAAGAAAGGTGAAAACTTTAAGCTATAGAAAACAGTTGAAACAATTTATAAATCAAAAGACAGCATCGACAAAGTTTAAACACAAGCCACCAGCTCGAAACAAAATGGCCAGACATTTGGCAAGTGCTGGGACCCGAGGAACACCATGGTCTCAGGTGCGACATGGTGGAGAGTGGGGGGAAGCTATTGGCAGTATTGGAGCCTCAGAGGCCAAGGCCCGAGAAGGCGGGACGTGAGCTCCATGTGGATCTTTCTAGAAGGAAAACAGGCGTCCCCTGTGTGGACACAAGGGGCAGAGCAGGGGACAGCTGGCCTGTCATTTAGCTGGACGCCCAGCGGCCTGGCTGTAAAGCTAATGCGGTATTACCACCCCTCCTTGGATGGAGTGCAGGCATGGCGAGGAAAAAGGCCTCCGGGAGCAGCCCTGCAGCCTGCCGGTTTCGGGGGCTCCTCACACTGTCCCCGGCCGCTGAGGCCCTCCACCCGCTCTCGTTTAGGTGGGCCCACCTATCGACGCGTACCCCATCAGAAACCCAAACTAGACATTTCTAAACGGCTCTGAGCCTTGAGACACACTTTAAAAGACGACTAATAAAGCCATTCTGTGTCAACATAAGTTATTGTGTAAAAATTAACCCTATTTTTTCCAAAAAAGAAGAAGCGACGAGAAGAGTAGTGTGTCTGCTCTCTCTCTCTGCTGTCTGCTCAGCAGACACAGCGGTCCCACCTGCCTCCGTCATGTGTGGTGGCGGTTGGGGACAGGAAGAAAGCCCGTGCTCCTGCAGACGGGGGCTGGAAAAGACAGACATATTTCAGACATATGCCTTTTCAGGTAATCAAAAGAGTCTTCTCGCATACGGCACCGAAACTCAGCAAGCACAGGTCCTTACAGTTTGCCTGCCCCAGCGCGGTGGAAGCTCCCCCCACGCGCCCGCCCTGTGAGCCTTTCCTGCTTCACTGCCTCCCAGGACATCCGCCTGCTGATCCTGGGAATGATTTTTTACCCATACGCCATGCTGGCCTATCATGAATTAGTCATTTGGAAAAATGTTAGTTCACGGATCTTCCAAATGTTAAGACATTTCATTAAAATTGTGTTTGTGAAAATCACCACCAATCTTGTCAGGGGACATCACCAAGTCCCAGGGAGCTGTCAGGCTCGTGGTGGCTGCTGGCCCAGTGTTCCCAAATTCCAATGTTCACATGAACGTCCGAACTGTATTGCTGGCAAAAAACACCACCCATCACTTTCCTCGAAGTGACAGAAAATGTCTAGCAGATACGGCAGCCTGGGAGGTGCAGTGTGTGTGCCAGCCATGCCCGGAGGTCCCAGGGGTCTCCAGGAGGCAGCAGCTCGGTCCCCAAGCACTTCTCCTTGAGCCACTGCCCACATGAGGGTGGGTGGTGGAAACGCCTAAGCACACCTCCAGGACAGGACACAGACATGGGGACAAGGGTCGAGATTTACTAAAACTAATGGCTTTGGCTGCTTCAACAAGGGTATTCCCATGTGAGCCTGGCTTTGTTCTCTTTTGTACATTGTGAGTGCCGACAATGGCCACAACCACGGGCTGAGGTTCTGGCCCCTGCTCCGACGTCAGCCGCTCCCCCTACCCCACCCCAGGGGCATGTATTGACAGCGTGGGAGAGGGAAAGGACATCCTAGGGTTATTCTGGAAAGACTTGGGCCTCACAGGCCTCCTCAGAGGGTCTCGGGGCCTCCTGGGGTCCCCATGTTCACCTGTGCCATGCTACGCTCACCCACAGTGAAATAATCTCACATTGGTTCAAAGGTGCATGCTCAGGGGTGTCCATTTCAGCACTGTCTCCCCAGGAGCAGAGGGTGAGGGAGAGCTGGGGGGCTCTGTCCAGGCTGACCGCCTCCCAGGCACCGGGCAGGGGGAGGGTGGGGTCAGCACAAGCACCGAGAGTCTGAGGGTTCCAGGGGGTGTCCCAGGTGGGGGGCTGTCCCCCCAGTGGTCGAACATGCACATCTGAAGTCAGGAGAAATTCTGCTCTAAAGACACGGGGTGAGTGGAGCCATTAGCTCAGGTCTGGGCTGACCAAGGAAGACCCCGTGAAGGCCTGAGGAGGAGCCAGCAGGGAGGTGGGCAGAAACTGGGGGAGACTGGTCTTCCTGGAGATGCAGCAAACCCCATGCCTCCGTGGGCATGGGTCCAGATAAACCCTGGGGATCTTAAATAGAGGGCAGTTGAATATCATATCTGTCCAGTTGTTTTTATCCTTGCTGCAGGGGCGCAGGGTGACAAGGCAGCACCTTCCTGGGTGCAAAGGGAGTGGGCGTGAGGGGAGAGAATGGCAGATCTTGGACCACGTATGCGGATTTGCCAGCCATGCTGAAAGCCAAGGGGTGCCAGCCCCTTAGAAGCAATGGGACCTTAACAAGATTCCTTGGGCCCTCTAGGTTCCACCCTGGCTTCACCCACTAACTGGAGGTCGCAGCACCCCTTCCTCCTCTGATGGTGACAAGGTAACGGGATGGCGACTGTCAAAGGCCAGGAAGGGCCCGGCACACTGCAGAGGCACAGTGCATGTTAACTGCGTGCGTTTACTGGAAATGTTCACCTCGGCTCTTCCTACAACAGAGAAGACTTCACAACCCACAGACTCACAGGGAGTATAGGAGGGCCGAGGCAGAAGATGGTACTGCCCCTAAGGGAAGGGCAGAGCCACTTTTGGGGAGAGTCGGTAACCCACAGCCACCTGACAACGGAAATCTCCCGTGATAAAGGGCAACGAAAGGAAAACGCTCGATCAGATAGCATTTCACCTGGCATTTAAAGTAAAAACAGCATGGACCTTGCTGTCAGGTGATTCGATCCTTATTTAATGTTGGTTTTAATTAGTTTGAACTCTAGCTATCCGAATTATCGGAGTGAAAAATTAAAGCGAGTCTGCTAAACAAATGTTTAGCTGCTGGCAAACAACCGGAGGGGGCGGGGAGATGGCACTGCATTTGTCTGGCATCTCTCAACTGCTCCTGTCCCTCAGGAACCGTTTTACTGTCGACAGAGCGGCTGTGAATTTATGAGCCATGTTAGCATCTTCTCGTGGCGTGGGGAGCGTTTTCTGGCGGAAGAGTTTGAGGAAATTGTCCAAGGCAGACTCCCAGGTGGCAGCCCCCCGCCTCAGCCTCCTTGGAGGGTCCCTAGGTTGGGAGGCACATGCACGACGTCACAAGAGCAGGCCCTTCTGCCTGTTGAAGGGAGAGCAATCTTTAGGATGTTTGGAAGCCACCTTCCTAGCGTGACACACGGAGCAAAGTGCTTGCTGACATTTGAGAGACGTGGTGTGACCGTGTGAGAAAGGGGAGACACGGGTCCCTGGATGGAAACATTTTTAAAGCACTTCTCATTCCATCCTTTGTCCACACCCCCCCAGTTCTTCACGGGCCGTCTACTTCCCTAAACCGAGACTCACCGTTGACACGCAGCAGAGAACACAGCTACGTCCGCTACAAACCGCTAAAATGAACAACACGGGTGTCTAGGAGCCGGGGGACGGCCCTGCGCCCTCTGTCAGCAAGCGCTCTCTGCCACTGGCTCTGAAACAAGAGGACAGGACCATCGGCCCCCTGTTGCTCTTTACTGAGCACCGAGGTGAACTGGAACATTTTCTTTCGTGCGCAAATGTCACCATGTCCCCAATGAGCTTAGAGGACAGCAATGTGACCACGTAGCCCAGGAGACGCCCTTTCCCTTCTGCAGCAGGAATGGACTCAAGTCAACTTCTCCAGAAACGATTCGACACTTTCTGTGTGCAGGGCCCCTAGGGAAGGAAGACTTTCAGTCTATGCCAGGTGGCCCGAGGAGCATTTGGGGACTCGGGGTGGCAGCAACTTTCCCTGGCTTTGATGCATGCATGCTTCTGCAAATTACAACAGGTTCAAGAGGAAATTCTGCATTTTAAAAATCCTTGAAAATGAGTAGCATTAAGAAGTTACCACCTAAGCTCTTGCTAATAAAATAAAAATATAATCATATTCAAAGAAACTGTCCTCATATAACATTCAAGAAATGGTAGACAACCCTGGCTGGTGTGACTCAGTGGATTGAGTGCCGGCCTGTGGACCAAAACGTCGTCGGTTCGATTCCAAGTCAGGGCACCTGCCTGGGTTGCGGGCCAGGTCCCCAGTAGGGGGCGCATGAGTGGCAACCACACATTGACGTTTCCCTCCCTGTCTCTCTCCTCCCCCTCTGTCTAAAAATAGATAAGTAAAAAAATTAAAAAAACAGAAATGGTAGATGCTCTTTCCCACCGACTGTGTGGCACAGACACGTGGCGTTTTGCGTGGATTACGTGGAACAGCAGCCTCAGGGAAAGAGCTACAAAGAAGGCAGTCGAGGACTTGACCTCTGTCCTGCACAGCGACCTCCACAGTCAGCAGCCGTCACCCGGTCGCCGCCTGCAGGCAGCAGGGGTCCAGGCACAGAAGCCTTTTCAACAACTCACTGTCCGACTGGACTGAGCATAACGGAGCGTGACAGGACTGAGGTTATAAAATGCTCCATAGGGATGCACCTGCCTCGAGGGCGGGGCTTAACCCAAAGGTGATGTGTCCGGGCTTTGATCGAAAATCAGCTGGTCTGCCCGGTTTTCCATGAAGCACAGCACGTCACAGAGAAAACGTGTGCCCGACGGACACTCGTCATTGGCTCGGGGAACACTCTGGTAGACACTTGAATATGCGCTCGCCTGGCGGATGTAGCTGTTTGAGGAATATTATTCGACAGACACTGCCCTGTGCCAGGCACAGTGCTGGCCCCTGGGGAGGTGGAGCAGGGAGCCCAAGCCTGACAACAGGGAGGGAGACAGGCCCTGCACCCGGAGGGGTCGCTCCAGGCAGGTGAAGTGACTTAGTGCTGGGACCCAGCGCTGGCCTGGGGACAGTGTCCCCTCCGCCTGAGGGCCAGTGAGAACCCCACAGGGGCGACAACAGGTGATTTGTTCTCTGGAGGAAGATGGAGCCTGATGGGCTGGGTGAGGTGGGGAGACGCCGGAGGGACAGGCCGATGCAGGTGCGCACAGTTATATGCATTTTTAAGTTTCGTTAATGGCTTTAAATACTGATATTTATATACACATGTCTGCAGATATAAAAGAACTCTCTAGATATCAGATATTATTTCAAAATATCCTTGGGCCACGTGCGGAAATTTAAAGCATCCTAAAGGTAAAGGGTGTTCAGGCCGCCTTCTCAGACCGCAGCGTTATGAGGTCACCCAGGCGTGACTCTGAAAGCTCAGCCGCGTGGAAACGAAACGTTTCCGTGCTCTGGCTAACCCTCGAGACGAAGGGAACGAGAGTCACAACTACAGAATGTTTATGTCACAATCCCAGCGATAATTCCAAAGGTAAAATCCTTAGTCATAGTCTCATATGCTTTTTATTAAGGCAGAAAATGTAATGCTTATCATTTAATTAAAGAAGGGAAAGAGACAAAAACCTGAGGAAAACATGATAAAGGAATTCAATCAAGATAAAAAAGAAAATAATGAAACTGGAATATATAAAAAAGCCCCAAACACTGGCAGGTCCAAGCAATGCTTCTATAAAAAGCCGTAAAACAGACAAGCCTCTGGAAAATCTAATCGGGAAAATGACAAAGCAGCCACCATCGGGGGGAGGAGGGACAGAGAGTGAATATTGTCACCTCCAGGTGTAAGCAAGCCTCTCCGTGATGACACATTTGCAAGTTTTAATGGAATGATTTTTTCTTATGTTTATGAGGAAACCAAAATCGCTTTTAAAAGAAGTTAAAAAGAAATAAGCAAAAATAATTTTTAACTCTATCGAGGAGCTATCAAGAAGTCAAAAACCCAAATAAGCCACAGAGGAAATTTAAAATCTATCAAGCACCTGTTTCCAAAATTGCGCGTACACACACACACACACACACACACACACGGAGAAACAAAGCCTGTAGTTCCAAATGGGCTTGTAAGTGAATTCTACCAAAGTCCTAAGAACTAGATCATTTCGATGTGCTTTTAACCATCCCAGAGCATATATCCCAGAGGAAAATATGAAAAAATGCCCCAATTTATCACCCCAAATCGCAGGGCTACGTCAGTTAGCCGTTGCTGTGAACAGCGTTCATTGCCCCAGACCCTGTGAGTGGGGGTTACACACGCAACTTACTCAGTGGGTGGTTCTGCCGCAGCGTCTCCCACGAGGCGGGCTGGGGCAGCACCCGAGACTGGACGGGGGCTGGAGGGCCCACGGCAGGACGCTTGGCCCTTGTGACTGCCAGCAGGCACCCCCGTTCTTTTCTGGCTCCGGGCAGGTGACCTGACCTCCTCACCACATGAGGCCCTCCCTCCACAGGGCTGCTGGGGCGCCCTCGTGACATGGCTGGTGACGTCTTCAGGGACGAGCGAGCTGGGAGAGAGAACAAGGGGCAGGTGGCAACGACACGCATGACAGCAGCTCAGGATTCACATGCTGCTTCCGTGCGTGCATTATGTCGGAGTCGCCAAGTCCGGCCCACGTTTGGGGGGGGCATTAGGTTCCACATCTTGAAGGGAGGTGCGTCAAATTTTAAAACCAACACTGTCTGTTTTCGGGCCACAAATTATTTTCGTTTCTCCCACCTGCCAAATACACTTGCCCTCCTCAGGACCGCCGCCCGAAGTCCGTCAGCTGTCACCCAGGTCTTCTCAGGTCCAGGCCTGAGGGTGCTCGGCCGGAGGTCCGCAAATACAGCCCCTCAAGTTCACGTCCTCCGGCTGAGGACCTGCGAACTGCACAGAACAGTTATGTGGCCCTCCACAATGATGGGACACACCTGTGATCACCGCTATTGACACTGTGGTCCCAAAGGGGAAAGTGAAGGCAGGGGGAAGTCACCGCACCATTTCTGAAATCCAGCCAGGAAAATGCTGTTTTAATTTTTTTTGTTTTTATTTTCTAATTTCTATTCCTGTTTGAGGTCTTGGCTCTTGCCCTCTGGACTCTTGGTTCCGCTTTCTCAGTCACCCTTTCTTCTTTTATAACAGGGAAGCACGTTTGCCCTGGCCGGGTGGCTCAGTTGATTGGGTGTCATCCCGGGGACCAAAAGGCGGCGGGTTCCATCCCCCATCAGGGCACGTACCTAGGTTGCCGTTCAGTCCCTGGTCAGGGTGTGCACAGGAGGCAACCCATAGATGTTTCTCTGCCCCTCTCTCCCCCTTTCTCTCTCGGTTTAAAATCAATAAATATATTCTCAGGGGAGGATGAAAAATAGCATTTTTGCTGTGGCAAAATTCCCTCCGCTTGCTTCCTGCCTACAGGACGCTGGGGGTCCCACACTTCTTTCCATTTTGTCCTTTGGCCTTTCAGTCCAAGCTGGCGGTGCTCCCGCTGACGCACTTCTCTTAAACATCTGTGGGTCTCCCACGACTTTGGAGATTGAGTCCGTTAGACCAAAGGCAGAGTCTCACCTATCTTTGAGGTAAATCTTTTTCGAGCTTGAGCTTCTACTGAGGGGAAAATTCGATCTATAACATTAGCAAGTGGGATCTGTACGTGTATTAAATAAACATGAATACTATTCCATGACCAAGTCAGGTGTTTGCAGAAACGAAATAATAATTCAACGTCAGAAAATTAACAGGCACGTTTTTCTTTTTCCAACAAGTTAATCAAATTATCTCAAAACTGATTTCGAAAAATAAAAGTTTGGGAGACTAAATAAGTTTTCATGGCCAAGAAAAGAGGGGCGGAGGGCCGAGAGGGGCTTGCGCCCTGAAATCTCCAATCAGAGAGAGGGCGAGGCTGTTGGGCGCAGGTGGGCCAGGCTGGTGCCGCACTTGACCTGCGACCCTGAAACCAACAAGCAGCCGCAACGTGACGTGAGTCTCCGAAGCCCTCACGCACTCTCTGCCGTGACTCACAAACGGTGCCCCCGACTTGTGTCCCCGCTTCCTGTCCACCTCCGCCCTCCTGGTGGGTCAGGGTGCCCTCCCCCCGCCTCCCTCCCATTCACCCTCTAAGGCATTGGGCCCACATCTGTTCAGCCCAAGTCCCCCCAAAAGCAGAGCCTGAAACAGGCCTTTTATTTGGGGGGAAGTGATCCATGCGCACATTGGGGATGCAGGAACCCACCCTCACTTGCCCGGCCGTGCTCCTGGAAGGCAAGCAGATCATCCCCCCACTGACCTGCACCAGGAGGCAGTGACAGTGTCTTCTCTACATGAGGTCAGAGGCCTCCTTCTGTGACCCTGTGTGTGGGGGCCAGGCCCTGGGAGGAGGGGGAGGTGGGACTCCCCAGCAGGTTAGCACCTCTGTACCCCCTCCCCTGGAGACACCTGGGGTGGGTGGAATGCAGATCTGCCTTCGCTGTGCTTCCTGCCCATCAAGTGCAACTAATTTGATCTAATAATGCGGAGAAGACGTCTGGTGCACCGAGACAAAGCAGGCACTCAGTAAACGGCCTATTTGAGGACGGCAATTCCTAAAGCCTCGTGGGCACACGTGTGTGCACACGCACACGCACACTCTTTCAAAGCTCAAGGTCACGGCTGATGCGCCGCTGCCAAGTTTCCAGGAGCTGAGTGGGGACGGGCGTAGGTCTGCTGTGCCTTCAGCTGTTGCTCAAGCAAGTACCTGCCTCTCTCCAGCACCCTCACTGACGAGGAGAGGGGGGTGGAGACGGCGAATACCCAGAACCCCTCTCCCTGCTCTCTGCGGGGCGCACAAGCCCTGTTCTCACTCCCCAGGGCACAGGGGCACAGGGTCCCTCTGGAGTTCAGAAGCAGTCACTTGTCATCTTTTGAGGACTCCCGGGGAACATACACACCCTCCGCAAGACATTTGCTGGCATGTGGGCGTGTAGGTGGGGCCCGTGTCTCTGTGGGAGAGCCTTGGCCACCGCCTAAGTAGAAATATACTGAAGTGAGAGTAAGGGAAGCCCCTGCAGTTCCCCATGAGTCCACGAGGATGCCAACAGAAGGACGTGGGGGTGGAGATATCAGGAGAATCTGGAAAATTCTCAGATACGAGACTCAGTGCTTTTGGGATGAGAGGACCGAAGACCTTCATTGGCCAGCCTGGGTCCAGCACAGGGTGACAACAGCCCCCACAGAGCCTCATCCCATCTCAGACAACAGAGAGACGGGCAGCCAACCCCCCAGCACCCCGCAGAGCTGGGCGAGGTACAGCGTCCTGGCACCTTCAGGGAGAAAGCGCTCCCTCCCAGTCACCGCTGCCTGTGACTAGTCACTTTCAGTGAAGCTGCCCCTCACTTAACACTCTTTGTCAGGCAGACATACAAGAAGCAGAGGCACGGTGGCTCTAACAGGAAAATGGTTTCTTTAGTGCAATTGTTACCTGAGGGACAAGTGGCTGTGCCCAGGGCAGACCTGTAATGACAGGTTAGCAAGCACTTTGGGAAGCTCAGCCCCCACGCACACTGCCTGTTAGGGACACCGCCTTCCATCAGCCTCCCATCAGCACCTGCCTGTCAGCTAGGACGCTGTCATCTGCTCAGGACACCCCCACCAGAGGCAGGAGAGGCACAGGGACATGGTGCTGTGCCTCAATAGCCCAACGTAGGAATCCGCTCCAGGGCGCAGGCCGGCTTTTCCCCCACGGTCTCTGCGACCTTGGCAAACAGCAGCAGAGACTGCCACCTCCCCAGTAAAATGGGACTCACTTTGGCACCTGCCTCCTGAGGTGTCACCTCCCAGGGAGCAGTCGGAGGGCGGTCCCCCTTGCTGTGCCAGCGCTGAGTGCTCTGTGCACATCCTGGACACACTGTGTCATGCGGTCCTCTGAACTGCCACCCGAGGTGGGCACGCACGGCTGCCAGTAACAAGCACCTAGAAGACAAGCCAGCTGAACCCACAGCAGGAGGAGAAAGGCAGGAAGGCAGGGCAGAGCGGACTGAGTGAGCCAGCGAGGGGAGCACAGAGAACCCCAGCTGCCTCTGAGAGAATGAAGAAACACGGACAAAGCTTTTGCAAGACAGACCGAGAATAAAACAGAGAAGACTCAAAATGCGAACATCAGGAGAGAGAGAGGAGACGGGACGATGTGAAGCTTGCGGAAACCGATGTGCAGCCCCAGGAGCAGGCCAAGAGCCTTACAGCTGATGCTTGGGCACTGTGGGCGCGAGGGCCGCCGGCTGCCCACGCTGCCGGAAACCCTTCCTGACTGCGGTCGGGCCTCAGCACGCGCGGACTCACAGCCGCCTGCTCATCCCTGAACAACTCGGGTTCGAACCGCACGGGGCAGCTGAACTGTGTGCGTCAACCAAAAAACATCTGCATACAACTGACCCTCGCAGTTCAAACCTGAGTCGCTCAGGGGTCAGCTGTCTTCACGGGACTGCAGGCCCAGAGGTGGGGCCAGGCGCAGGAGGGTGACGCTCAGCAGTGCCATCGGGACCGACTCTCTTTCCCCCTCCGTGGCAACACACGAACAGTCTTCTCTCTTCCCTTCAACAGCTCCCCGTGAGACGTGATGCGCACTGACCACTTCCCACATTGCTGGTAGGACGGTGGCTTCGAGGACTGAACATGCACACACTTTGTCACAGTGCTGGAGCACGAGCAACTGTCTGTGCTGACAGCACCTTTGGGTCATCCTAGCACCTCTGTTCGGAAAGTGGCCGCTGCCCGCAGGCTACTTTGTCACAGTTGGAGGGAAAAACAAAGTGACCCAGTCTGCTGTTGGCTGTCAGTGCTGACTTGTTCCTAGCTCCAGCTTGGTAAGGCGCGGAGCCGTGAGAAACGTAAAGGACATGCCTTGTCCAGCCGTGGGACACGGGTCAAGGGCACGGCCCCTCTGTGCCTCGGCCCAGTGCTGGGGCTGCAGCCTTGCGATCAGTCTTCTGAGGGTGTTGCCAGTGGAAATGGGGGTCTTCCCTGGAATAGCAAGAAAAGCATTTCCGGGGTCCCCCAACCGGGAGGATGAGGTGTTGTGGTAGGATTTATTGGGGTAGAAATAAATGACTGTCCCCAGGGGCCCGGTGTCTCATCCATGACCAGATGGCTCAGCTCCATCCTGCTGTGGAGGGAATCCAGCCTTGTCTCCACCCAGCCCTGCAGGAGGTCCAGGGTCCAGAAATCCTGAACCACTGGCCTGGCATCAGTGGGGCGGAGTTCAGGACCTGCCAAAGCTTAGTCCGGCCCAGTCTCCACCTCATCTGGCCAGCTTGGTCTCCTCTGTTCCTGGCTGTGTGTCTGCCGGCACTGCGCCCCCACACCCAGGTTCCCGCATAGAGCCCCTGTGGCCTCTACAAAGAGAGACCGTGCGCAGACAGGTGAGCCAATGGGCCCATGCACGCTACCCAGACGGACCCTTGTTAAGCTTTCTCTCAGGCTTGGGAAGGGGTAAGCATGCTTTCAAACTAACCGGTCTCTGTCCTAACCTTTCATGGGCTTGTGCCAGGTCCCCTCCCCACAATCCTTTTCTAGATCTTCCAGGGTTCTGTTCCTGATCCAGTCCAATCCTGTTCCCCAGCTCAGGGCCTCCCCATCATGATCACCGTCTTGGTGTTGACAGCGCATGTGCCAGCACAAGGCTTTCCCCTTCATCGTTCTCTCTCTCTTGGTAACCCTGGGTATGGCTGGTTGTTTCCGGGCAGCCCGCTCTGGGGATTCAGCTCCTGAGTTTATTAGACTGTGTGTCTAATTCCATTTGCTCCCTCACTTTATTAATACTGACTAGCTACCAACACTGACAAGGAGAGGACTCTCGGAACGGAGGCCTGCAGCCGCGTGGGTTCCAGGGCATTTCCTGAGATGGCGTCGTGGGATTCCTTTTTGGCTGTTCCCAAACATGGGCCTGTTTTAGCTGTGGACCCCACCCCACCCCCATTTTCTTTATTTCTGACAGCAAAGCCAGCTGGGAGGAAGCCGTGGCATTTTGAGACAGTCCTCACCTCAGGGGCTGGGCCTGAGATGACTCCAGGTCGTCCGATGTGCTCTTCGGTGCCACGCAAGCCTCCTCTTTTCTCAGCCAGGAGGACGAGGTAGCTGGGGACAGTCCAGTTCTGGCCTTGACCTCTGCATTAGATTCTCTGCATTCCTCCCTTGGGGTGGCCTTTTCAAGGCACGTTTGGAAGGAAAAGCTTCAGCCACGGCCCCTCCTGCCCCCAGAGCACCCCCCACCACACCACTGCGTGTCAGCCCGAGGCAACAGCAGGCTCCTTACTCCAGAGCTAAAGCAACAGTTTCCTCTCTCTCGATGAGCCCTCGTTTCCCCGAAGCTCCTGAAAAGCTGAGGGATGGTCCCATCATGAGTTTTCAGTCTTTGCTTTGTCTCCCGCGCTTACTTTTTCGGCAGAAAAGCTTCCCAAGGCCGCAGGCACCCTCAGAGGTCGTCTGTGTCGCCACGGAGAAGCCCGCACCACGTAGGAGCTTAAAAATAACTTTGCCTCCTGCAGGAGCTCCTTGTTGGATGTGAAGTGCCCTCCTCTCCCTCGCAAGTGTTCATAATGCTAAATTACCTGTTAACAAGTCTTTCGAAATAGCCTAATTTATGCTAATTCAGAATGTTATCGTCTCCAGAGTGATTACTTTTACCTTTAAGTTGCTGCGCTCTTCCCCGGAGGCAGGGGGTGGGGCTCTGCGCCCCAGCTTCCAAGTGGCTTCTGTGTTCACGTGCATTGCCAGAGGACGGGGTGGGGGGGTGGTCTCCTTGGATCTGCCTGCACAGTGTGCTGCGCGCCGTGGAAGCGACCTGTTGTGACCTTGGGAGGTGAAGACACCACTGGCACTGACTGGGTGGCGAGTGTCCTCTCCCCAGGTCGGGGCATCAACGGCAGACACCTGCCTGCTCCTGCCCGAGCAGGCTCTGTGGGGCTGGGGTGCTGCTCTCTCCCTGCTCTCCCACAACAATAATGTCACAAACCCCAGTGAGGACAAAAATCTGAAGACCAGGGGCTGCTGCACCTGAGGGGGTGAATTTTAGGGGGCCGGCGGCGGTACCTTTCACTGTCCTCTAGTCCTTCTTGGGGAGAGTGCTCCACCTGCCCTCGTCCTGGGAGACTGGACCTCTCTCCCTCCTCTTGCATGTGGCTCTGATGCCCAGGACACCCTGGCTTCTTCCCCAGTGTGAGTGCTTATATTGCTCTGTCCCCGATGATGGCCTGAGGACAAAGTCATTCAGGAAGGGAGGGAAAGGGGAGGAAAAAGAGCTGAGCTCTACCTTTCGGACCAGGAAAGCCACAAGAATGTCCTAAGGAGGAATCAACCACCCCCGAATAGCCCATATCCACACGATGAGACACTGGGACACTCAGGGTAAGGTGGCCCTCCCGCAGGTCTGAAATGCTATCCGAAGGCTCACCAAAGCTGACCAGGGAAAGCTTTGCCACTGCCCGAGGGCCCTTTCCTGTATGTGTGGCTGAGGGTCACTAGGAAACCCTGGGCGAGGGCAGTTCTGGCCTGTGGTGCCTTCACACAGGCAGGTCCCAGCGGCACAGGACCCATGACACGCCAAGGCCACCACAACGTAGCACATGCTCTGGAATGGCTGGCAAGTTCACTTAGATGCACGGCAGCCTGGCCTGAAGCCATCCACACTGGCCTTCATTACCCATGTTCCACCACGCTCTGCCCTCTCCATCATGCTCCATCATGCTCCGTCATACTCCACCATGCTCCACCATGCTCTTTCATTCTCCATCATGTTCTGTCACATGGCAGTATGTTCCTTCATGCTCCACCATGGTCCCTGGGCTCCATTCACAGGAGGGCATGACACGGAGAGGTAGGGGCTGTGTGTGTCCTCCTGCCCTTAACACTGGTCAGAAGCACGCCGGACAAAGCCCAGAGTGGTCATAGTGGCCTGGAAGCATGGCAGCCCCATCTGGATGCCTCACAGCTCCCTGGCCTCCCTCAGCCCCCCTCCCCGCACTGGACTCCTCCTTCTCCTGGAACACTCTCCCTCCCCCGAACCCCCCATCCCCTCCCCATACCCCAGCCCCTCTGCCCACTTCTATGCCTTCCCCAGACACCTGTGTTGAAGGCCTCTTGCTGCTGCTCTGTCGTGCCTGGTGCTCACTGCACGTGGCCTGCGATGAACTGGACCCGACTTGGCTGTTGGCCTGTCCACCCCTCACCGGACTCTGAGATCTGGGAGGGCGGCCTGGTCTCTCTCCTTCACCTGTGTGCCCAGCACAGCTCCTGGCATGGAGCCGTGGACACCCTCTGAATGACAGACGAATGCCACACCAGTTACAAGAAACAAGCAAGAAGAGGGGAAACTCAGCCCTTCCCACTACTGAAAAGAAACATATAAGGAGCAGCAACAGCTAAACCCGACCGAGGGAGGGGAGTGGCCAAGGCCCTGGCGCTCTGCGGCTGGAAAGAAAACAGGATGCCCTCCGGGGTGGGGGGGGGCGCATGGGTGTGGCAGGCCCACGGGATGAGCTTGCTGTGGGTCCCACGTCCCTGCAGGTCCTGCTCTCCCTTTTGAGCTTGAGCTGCAGCCTTCAGGCTGTCACAGGACTGGAGGTGGCAGTTGCTTCTCTGTGCTGGTGAGAGACAGACAGGCAGCGCCAATTTTAGCTATTTGGGAGCAAAGACTTACTGCCCAGCAGGGTCCCTGTTAAGTTTCTCTAAGCCATTACCAACTGAACAGATGTTTAAATAATTCAAAAAGGGCAGATTGGAAAGCAAAAAACGTAAAATTCCCCAAACAGACTTTAAAAAGTAAGTCAATTACTAAAAAGTAATTAGAGATAAAACTAAAAAGTCAAAGCTAAAATCCATTACACCAACAAAGACTTTGGTGAGCATGAAAGTGAAGCCCGATACCATCAAAGAGTCCAGAGCCAAAGATAATGAAGAAGATCACATCTTACATAAAAAAGTCTTAACATTGATTAAAAAATAATTTCTCTAAATACTAGGAAGCAGTCTTTGAGCACCGAGGGTGGTTTTTAAATAAGAAAAAGACTTTTCTACTTGTAAAATCCAGCTTCTATACTATCTTCTTTTAATAAAGATTTGAGAAAAGTACATGTAAAACTGGATAATTAAAATAAAGATGAATTAGTAGTGAATTAGTTAGAGACCATGAAGCCTCTTGGAAGGCAGTAACATAAAACCAAAATGTGAGCATGTGAGAGCTACATTTGGCTTTGAGCTTCCTGGCAACCAAAGCAAAAAGAGAATGTAAGCCCCTCCCGGTTCCTAACTTAGAGCATGCATCCTCAACGAGGCCAAATCACCCCCAGGGGTGAAACTGGTTCTTGGGGGACAAAGAAATCTTACTTTGTTTCGGGACGAGACACAGATACATATACATTGCGTAAATAGATACATACTCTATCCGCACCATTAAAATTTCATGGTAAAGAATGATTAGAAAAAATGCCTTAAAAGGATCCTTGGGAGGCAAGAACGAAACAAGGCTGAGAAACAGTCACATCCTTGCACCCAGGGAGGCAAGCTGCGCCTCGTTCCAGAAGGAACATGTCCAGGAGACACCAGGAGGGGACACAGGGGCCAGTTTTGCCGTGATTATGGTTTCCAGTCCAACCTTATTTAAAGATGAAGAAATTCTGTGTCTGTAGAGTTTGAAGTTCACTCTTTTGTGAGTATGTTTGCATATTTATAGTTTGATTAGGAAATTCCTGTAACGTGCAAAATGTGTCCAGGGTACCGGGCCTAACTGTTTTGTTCACCGTGTACTTTCCAGCTCTAGACACCAACCTGGGATTTCTGATAACTGTTGGGGGGGGGTGGGGGGATCCAGACAGAATGTGGAGTGTGGGGATGATCCAGGAGGACTTCCTAGAAGAGGCAGTGGTGAGGAGCAAGGAAGAACTACAACCCAAGTGCCATTCTAGAATAAAAACTACCATCTTCCACAGGGCCAGGAGCTATTCCTACAATTTTTGGTGACAGCTCATGTGACGTGAACTACAGATTCCCCCAAACTAACCGCCCCTGGGGCTGTCCTCTCCTGGGCTCTCCCTAGGTGGTGTGCCAGCGCAATCATTTTAGGGTCATGAATAGTGTCCAACCTCTCACGTACTCACAGAGGATGAGTATTCATCTTGGTCAGAGTGCGGATTCACACGGGAAAAACTCCACACCCACACATGTCTGACATGCCTGATGGTAGGCCGGACGCTCACAGCAAGCACAGGTAGCCTGGGGGTCAGCTCAACAAGGAGAGGAGACCGTCCGAGCCCCTTGGGCTCTGGGGCAGCCGCCTGGGTGCAGGAGGCAGAGAGGCACGCTCTGTGGATTTCACGCTCTCAAAATCACTGAGTGACACAGACATTCGTGTGGAGTGGAAAGGACTGGACGGAAAACCGTACGCAGCGAGACAGCCATTTTGTAAAGAAAAACATGTGATTTAGAGAAACACTGGATGAGACAGCAGCACAGTGGTGGTCGGTGAGGGGTGGGCAGAAGGGTCCCTACCTCTGTGTGTGACCTGTTCCCGAAAGTTGAAAAGTGGAGGCTTAGGGAACACTAGGAACGGGTGACCCAAAGAAGCCACAAAACTGAGTCACCTGGGGCTCGCTAGCCGGACACTGGGCCAGAAGAATGTCTTGAAGGTGAACCTGCTCACTAGGGACACGCTTGGAGGGTACCCAGGGCCATGCGTTCTACATGCAAGTCAGGACCTCACTGCCTTGTCTGTCTCTTGCCACCTAAGGACCAGAGAAAGCTCTGGAGCCTGATGCGTCTCCAGTTACAAGACACATCCCACTAAGCAGAGCCTCCTCTCCACTCTGCAGGGGAAAGGCCGGCAGGAGGCAGGAGCGAGGCACAGGCGCAGCCCTGGGTGGGGTGCGCGTAGAGGGCTCCAGCCCGCGGAGGCTCTGCCCTGCTCTCTCTGCAAGCACTCACACACACGCAGAGTGCCGTGGCGTGGGGGCGCGGGGGGGCACATCTGGGGCCCCAGGCAGAGCTGATTAACCGAGAAGAGCGAGAACGCAGGAAGGCGTGGGCCGCAGGACTGTTTCAGAAAGCGGTGGCCAAGGGAGGTGTTTGCATTCTGCCCTGGGGACAAAAACCTACTACTCAGGCGCTGTGAGTCCTTTTAAATAACATTTTATTTCTCATCATCAATGATTAACATTTGAGCCTAGTAGGAGGGTATCGTGATTACAGTGCATACAAAAATATAGATGATAGAATGCAAATATTAGGTTATACAGTTAGTTTTTTAAAATCATCATTCACCGACATTTTCAGAGCTTTGAAAAAAAAACAACTGAACTGAACTTGGAATTTTTTTTTTTTACATTTCCAGCAGTTAAAGATGAAGAACATGGACTGAGAATCATCCGTGGACACCTACCACAGTACAGGGAAGGACCACCACAATGACAGGAGTCCTACGGGCTGTCACATATATACACACCTCTGTACAGAGGGCAAAAAGAACTCGCCCAGGTAGAGCCGTCTCTTGTGATGCGAGTGCTCTTTATTCAGAGAGAGAGAGAGACGACCGATCTTCCTACACTCGGAGCTGTTTTCCCACTCGATCCAGTATTTTTAACGGTGTCTCCACTCCATAAATTAGTAGCTGTTCAGTAGCTGAGAAACATCCTATTTTAAATTAGACCAAAGGAGATCAGGCCCTTCCCTGAAAGGCCTGACGCAGGTTGACGTACATCTAACCACAGGAAGTCACACCGCGCACGCGAGCGGCGGCGAGAGGGGCTGGGTAACACATTGCGTGCGTGGGAGCTGGGGCGTGGCTGTGGCGAAGAGGCAGCTCTGGAAGCTCAGGCTACTCGGCCCTGGAAGACGATGGCCTAGCTCCTCCCACTGCGCTCAGCTCAGCTCCGCCTCGCTCCCTGCTAACGTGTCACTTGGCACAGAAGTTCTGGGCAAGACTTAGGCTGTCTCAAGAAGGACCCACTCAGAAGCCCCCGGTTTCGATAAACACACCAGGACGTCCCGGACCCACACCCCTCTTGCTTCCCAATACTAAAGGCCGCGCTCCGAAGCTGAGGGCGAACTCCTTTGCAGGAAAAGCAAGTGCCCTAAATGTCAGACATCACGGGTCCCATGAGGTAAACGCCGGACACAGAGGAGGACGGGGCAGGAAGACAGCGGTGTGCTCTCCGCTCACTGCACGATGCCGGAGTCCACCGAGGTCTGCTTGCGCGTGGTCTTCGGGGGGGGAGGCGGCGGGGTTTTGCTGGGCAGCGGAGGCGGCAGGTGCTGGAAGACAGGAATTCGAGGGGGCGCACATTACTGATGCTCTGATAGGAAGGTAACATCTCCAGGCGGGGCCTGTCCTGGCCCAGTGGCGGGAGAGGTAACCCACGCCCTTGGGCGGGGACTGCCTTCTCCGCATGCCCTGGGGCCGGCAGGCCGGTGACGCTCAGGACTGGGCTGCTGGTGTCTCTGATGAAGCACTTTCCACAGAGCCCTCCCGCCGTCTGCGCACAGCCCCTGGGAAGGGCATCCGCTGCTGTGTGTATGGCTGCTTTCGGTCCAGGGCCCCGGACAAGCACTAATGTCAGAACTGGGTAGCTTGATGCTTAAGAGCAAGTGAACACGGGCACAGCAGGACCCAGGGCCACCCAGGCAGCTCTGTGGTGTCACCGCTGAGACTTCCTCGATGAGGACCGACAGGTCCCACCCCACGCACTCCAGGTAGACAGATAAGTGCTTGGAGAAGCTCCCCAGGGGTGGGAGAGATGCCCTCCCACGGGGTCTGAACTGGGAAGGTCATAGGAAGGAGGGCTGGATGAACCAGGGATGGCGCAGGTGGCCACCATCCAAGTGACCCGTTTACAAGGTAGTGTTTCATCCACAGTCTCTCCTGAAGCTGTAGATGGCGGGGGATGAACCAGGTTAGCAGGATGTTTAAGCTCCTCAGGAAGGAGAGGCAATAAATAAGGAAATGGTGCAGCTGCGGTCCAAGGAAATGCTGTCACAGCCACAGGGGGCAGGCTGGGTCTGGCCCAAGGACGAGTTCCTTCCCTCAGAGCCCAGAATGAAGTCACAATTGTAAAGGTGACAGAAAAGCCCATTTAATGGACCCGACAGGTGCAGAGGGCTGGGGGCGGGGGCGCCCCCTCTTGCTTTTGAACCCTCCCACACTGCAGGCACCTGCCACACAGGACATGCCACTGTGAGTGGACCAAATAGGTACATGAGTGAATCAATGCACCAGTGAACGGACGAGTGGACACCCAGGCGGACGGGCCAGGTAAGCGGGCGTGCGGCACAGGTGCGGCACACCGGGCAGATTCCCAGAGCACTGTCACCTGAGGGCGAGGGAGGGCTGAACAGCCTCTCCACCGAGGGTCACATTTAGCTCAACATGGGCAGTTTCAAGGACAGAATGGTGATGCCGTCTGTCATTCACTGCAAATTTCCTCCGGATTCGCAAACAGTGACACACGACAATGACCGAGCGGTTCACACAGAGGAGGGAATGAGCATATGTGAAGACAGAGCGGGTACAATGGTACTTAGACATTATAAAAGGGGAAGTGAAACAGTAGACTTTAAATTGGTAAGAAAGGTTCTAAGAAACTCCTGCTCCGGGGTCTGATGGAATGATTGTTGTACGTTGTGAACCTGGGCAGCTTTTGCTTGTTTGTTTGTTTGTTTTTCATTTTATTTTGGTAACGCAAGCACCGGGTTTAAGCTTCGACTGCTGAGGCGGCCGCTTCGAAGACAGCGTTCTGAGTGGGCATCGGCAGCCAAGGGGCTCATGGGCCGGCCACCGCCCCACCGAAGCCCTTGTGTTAGGGTCTGGATCAAGCTTAACAACTGACCATTTGGGCCATTTTCTGCTTCCCATGGTTAAAGTCCACTCCTGCCTTTTCAAGTCACTGGTGAAGAGTGAGCCCACCAAGACCCCAGACGACCTGAGCCCTGGGCCCCGGCAGTCCACTCTCTCTCTAGACTGGTGGCCTCTCAATGTGGCCTCAGGTGTGCTGTGATTTCCAGGCCAGGTGAGTTTCCCGGAGGCCACTGGTTGTGATAGGCTGACACGGGCACAAACTGTGATGGTCAGTGGAGAGCCGTCGAGGGCTGGGCTGATGCTGTCACACCCAGTACGGGCCTGGAGGTCCATCGTTAATACGCAACGTGATAGCGCAGGTTGCCGGGAGTAAGAGACCCTTTAAAGTGGCAACAACTAGGGAGGGTGTGGGCTGCAAGCCCAGGGCTGACCCGAGAGTGACAGGCTATCTACTGGTCACCCCCTGGCAGAGGAACGATCGTTATCCTGGGACGGCTCACAGGGTCTTCGCAAAGGGAGGCCCCTGGGAATGCAGCCGCTTCCTACGCACACGCGCCCATGGCTGCATCACCTGAACACGCGCTCAGGCTGCAGGTAAATCAAACAGGAACAGAGAGCAAAGAGCCTTGGGAAGTGACTCTAATTGAATTGCAGCCCTTTGTGTGTGCAGCCAGAGCTTGTACCTGGGGCCCCGTCCTCAGCCAGCATGCTGGCATCGGTGACGCAGGACCTGTGTCCAGGAAGCTGAGCCAGTAACATGGTGCCCCGAGGTGATCGGTGACCCACATGGATATGCTCACGCTTCCAGGCTCAGAATTTACAATTGCCTGGTGCAGGGAGACCCGCAGGACAGACCCGCTTTTCCGGCCAAGTAGGGACACAAAAGTAAAGACTTGATTGGTTAACTAAACTGCTAGGAAAACAAGACCCCGACCAATCAATGTGCTGGTTGGACTCCCTGGGTCTCCTTTTGTTTGAACGTGTGCTTGGTTGGTGAGTCTTCCACTTCCCTGGCAGCAACAAACACTTCCAGCCTCCGCAAAGCCATCGTGGGGTAACGTGTCCCGTCTCCAGGGCTGGCTCCCCATTGTGGCATCTTGAGGGACAGAGGGCCAATCAGAGGGGCACCGCAACCTCAGAAGGACAATCGTCCCGCCAGCATCAAAGATGAAGCCCACTCTTGGGTTTGATTTTCTTACACAAGAGCGATCAATCCGTCAGATACTCAGTCACTGAACCCCCTCTAACCGGAAGAGTATTATATACACTTGCAGAACACGCAGTGAAAAGGCTCCATAAAAAGGAGTGTGGAGAATTTATATTGTTTTTTTTTAGGGGAAAAAAGCATGCCTTCGGTTGTGAGAACTCACAGCCACAAAACCACCTCATGGCTGCAGGGTCCCGCAGGAGCTCCGTGGTCACAGTCACTGGGTGGAGGCTGAGCAGACGCACTGTGCATCCCTCCACGGCACGCTGCCCTCGGCATGGGGCCGGGCCACTGAGCCACCAAGAGCCCCCCGCGTGACAGCAGCCCGGGGACCGGGAGAGGAGTGTGGGGGAGCGCGAAAGAATGTGACTGGGACTGTGGACGGTAACAGAGGACTGGTTTAAATGGCCTTCGAAGCCTTTTAGCTAATGTTTGCATTAGTAGGCAGGCCCTGCGGCCACTGAGCAGTGGGCCCGGAGGATGAGATTAACGACTAAAAGAGAGGGTGCCAGCCTTGGGGAACCAGCCTGTGAAGGCCAGCACCCTGCATCTCAATGGGGAGGGGTTCTGGAGAGGCCCAGCCTAGGGTGGGTGGCCTTGGGTTGGAGAGAAATTCTACAGATTCTCTGAGTGGCTAGTGCCCATCTCCCTCCCCCCAGCCCCCAACAACATGAGGGTGGTGCTCCTGGAGCAGCTGCTGAGATAAGGGCTTCCCAAGGGCCAGGCTGGTCTCCAACAGGAGCATGTCCCCCTGCAGTGTGACATCGGCCAGCGTCTTACAAAAGTCAGACCAATGTCTTCCCAGAAAAGCTACGTGTCACAATCAAACTTTCACGAGAACTGCGCCTCCAGCGGAATAACCTCCAGGCTCATGAGGGTGGCCCTTCGATGAGCCTACCGTCAGGAACGTCGCCCCCCCCTTTCCTTGTCCTGAGGCCACATCTGGATGTGTGTCCCTCGTGCAGCAATGACAACAGAACCACAGAGTGCACAGACAGAGCTGGGATCCCCGTGGCCTCTTTTGTCAAGGTCAAGCTCAGGCCCGCCGACGTGGATACATTCTCATCAGGAAGGGGCCCTCGATTCCACGGAAGGAAAACGTTAAGGGTGCACATTTCAGGTTCCGACTTACCCTCTGGTGCGGGGGTGGCGGCGGGGGCACTGGGGAGCCCACCAGGTCCTGGGTCTCCATCAGGTTCCCGTAATCGGCTGTGCTGCCTTTCAGAGGCAGAGGCGGTGGGACCTCGGCCATGTCCAGCCCGGTCACGGTCATGCCGTTTAGCTCCAAACCTGGGAAACCGGACGGACTGAAAATCAAACCCATATCCTACTGACATGAACGCACAGGGGTGGGGGCTGCACTCCGCTTCTCTGGAGCAGCAGGGAGGCAGAAAGGCTCGATCCCTCAGGATGCTCACCAGCGGGGCAGAGAGAAGAGCGAGGAGGGGATGGGCAGAGAAGGTGGAGGGCCAGGTCCCCTCCTCTGGGTGTGTTCTAGAAAGAGAACACCAGGTACCATAAGGCACCTAAACCAGAGCTTGAATCCACTGTAAAAACAGCCATGTCACCCCGGGGTCTCTTCTGATCCCTCCCAGGGTCCCTCTGTCTCTGGGGCACTGACACAGCTGGGTGTCACAAGGACATTCTCCACCTGCTCCCAAAGCCCAGCCCAGCCTCTGTCCCCAGCCCTGCACAGTGGTTACTGGAGAACATCACTGAGCAAGGTCTGGTGACAGCACAGCCGGGAGCCGCCGCTCAGCAGGAGGAGCGTGACCGTGGGACACGGGGTTATTAGCAGCCGCAGGCACCCAGGCAGCTGCCTACAGTGAGCTGTGGGGAAGTGCGACTGCTTTTTAAAGTAAATGAGGAAAGCAGCCGTTCGCAAATAGAGAAATGATCGTTAAGACTCTCGGCCCTTGTTGCGACTCTTAGAAAGAATTTGTTTTCTTTTTGTGCTAAAGAGGGGAAAGAAAATTGACACTTTTGCTGACGGGTCTCTTCGAGAGTTTTCTCCATGACCCATCTGTTGACAAACTCCTTCATTAGGAAAACTCTCCCTAGGCAGAAGTGTGTCAATGGATGCGGAAGACCTGCTGTGGAATAGGGGGGCCGAATGGGGGGTGAGGAGAAAGCCTCTGGTTGAGGGGTACCCCTGTGATTGGTTGGCTGGTAGCTGTAATTCTGGCAAAACACACAGAACACAAAATCTGCACGTTAACCCCTTGGAGTGTTAGAGCAGAGGCGCTTACTGCATTCCTGCTGCTGTGCGGCCACCACTATTCCCAAACCTCCCTCGTCACCCCGAACACGGTCTCCACCACAGGGCTACCTGCCCGCCCCCGCCCCTGCCCCACACACAGCAGGCTGAGAGCCTGGACGAGCCCTGCACTTTCCCGGGGGACCTCGGGGAGCCAGACTGAGCTGTGGCTCCCGGACATGCCTGCTGCCCTGCTGCTGGGGCAGAAGTAGGTCTCGATGTTGAGGTTCCCTCGGGGTGGTAGGGAGGGGAGGGCTCAGGGCGTGCCTGGAGGTTGAACTCCAAGAACGTCCCACTTACTGGACTGCAGGCTGAAGCTGAGCTTGGCCCGTGGCATGACCGGAGGAGGGGTCTGTTGGGATGGCGGTGACGATGGGGACACTGAGAAGCGCCTTTCACTCCCGAGGACGTTGATCACCTGGCTCTTTGGCCTCTGGGGCCGCAGGGGACTTATCTATATTGGGGGGGGGACAGAAAGAGCACAGTGAGGGTCTGTCCTGGGCAGAGGCATGGCACCTCAAAATCTGCATGTTGAAATCTAACGCCAAGGCCCACAAATGTGACCTTACTCGGCCATGGGGTCTTTGCAGGTGACCAAGCTGAGGTCATTAGGGCTAGCCCCAATACAGTAAGACAGATGTCCTTATCAAAGGGGCATTTTGATACAGACATGCACACGGGCACACCGTGTGACATGCAGGCAGAGATTGGGGTGACACCTCTACAAGCCAGGGAAGCCCCACAACCAGAGGGTCCCCCGGGGATCACCGTTTCTGAGAGGATCACAGCCTCGGACGGCTGCGGCGGCAGGTCGGCCGGTTTAAACTCTTTATCAAACATCTCCTGGTGCTTGCTATTCCTCTTCTCCTTCTTCCTGTCCTTCCTGTCCTTCTCCGGGTCGTCCTTGTCCAGCTTGTCCTGAGAGCGGGAGTGTGTTTTCTTCGGCAGCAGAGGCTCCAGGGCAAACCTGAAGGACACGGGCGTGTAAATCGCAGGCCCCTTCCAAGGGCAGCAATGGCCTTTCAACCTGCCGACGGGGGACAGTCACCCATGGGAAACAGGTGCTGCCTGGAATGGCCGGCAAAGGATGACACTAAACGGGAGGCAGAGGGAGACTGGAGATGCGCACCGACCGGCGGCCATAAGCGGACTGCGTTTGCGCCTCGGAGACAACCAGAACGGAACCCACAGTGACGGGCGGGGAGGGGAGGTCTGAGGCAGAGAAGGGACTTTCCTGGCTTGCCATGGTCGGGTGGCTTTGGGGTCTGTTTCAAAGGGGAGGCCCTCGCCTTTTGGAAATCTGTACTGAAATATTTGTAAGAGCAGCAGGAAGGAGTAGGCCAGTGCAAAGAAGTTTCTGGTGTGGTGGTTCCGGCCACATTGCCGTGGCCAGCTTTAGATCACGGGCATGAAGGCTGCTTCTGTGTGAAAGCCTTTGGATGGCCCGGCCTGCAGGGACGGGAGACGTGTGCAGGCTCCAGCCAGGCCTGAGCTGGAGGCAAGGACCCCGCAGGGTGAATGTCCCCAGTCATCAGAGAAGTAAGGACGCCCCACTTTGCTGCTTCGTGACCAGGGAGGTGGTGTAAAAGCACGTGAACGGTCAGCCCACCGAGGAAGGGGGTCTTGGCCTAGGTTCCGAGGCGCGGGTCAGAGCTGAGGGCACACACCTCCTACACACGCCTGTGGTCTGCCGTTTTAACATGAGGCTGGGGGAGGGGCTGTTTCTGTCCTAGAGCATCGGGGGAGGGGAGAAACGGTCCGATCTGAGACTGAGCCTCACCCTCGCAGCAGGAAGGCAGCAGGAGAGAGGGCCCTTGTGCAAAAAGGCACGAAAACGGCTTTCAGACCTCGCGGTGCTAACTCACGTGTGAGGCATTGTTATGATTAGGCTCTTGTATTTTCTTAAAACATAGCATCTGAAAATGCTATTTCACTAGAGATGTGGTCTCTTAAAAGGAGTTATAGTCATACCATCACAGGGGGAAATGGCCTGAATTGTGATTGTTGACAAGTGTTCTTTATACTGTGGACTACACAGCACTTGCACGTGCTGGAAAGAGGCCTGCTCGCAGGCCAGGCGCACTCACGGAGCTCCCTGCCCTCCAGCAGCCCCTAGGCCCGGCGGCAGGGCAGATCCTGTCCCCATCACTCGGGCTGTCGGGGTAGGGAGGGATGCCCCAGTCCTCACAGTGCCCTTCCAGGCCTGACTTCCTGGACCACCTGGAGAATCAGCTGGTTCCCTCCAGGGCAGACTGCCGGCAAGTCAGGGGAGCTTAGAAAGGCAGTCACATCTGACCCTTGCTGTGGCTTCTTGTTGACCTGTTTGCAGAAGGAGCATGTAGGACAAGCCACGGCTCTGATTCTGCAGGCTGTCCCACAGCCTTTCTGGGATGGGAGAAGTAACACAGAAATCCAGTCCGGTGGGTGGCTCTCAGAACCATGCTGCTTGGCCACTGAAGGGCAGACAGACCACCAGAGCAGTGGTTGGATCCCCCTTACTTCTCCCGGTGGAGCTGGTGGTGCCGCAGGATCTGTTGTTGGTGAACTGCCTGCCACTAAACAACCGTGGCACTAAATTGGGGGGGGGGTTGACATTCAACAGCTGCTAACACCACCGACACAGACAGAGGTGGGCATGATGGCCCTCTGAGCAGGCACGCCCTGTCCCCCAGTCAAACCTGAGCGTGACCCCGCCTCTAGATGCACCTACCACGGTGCTGGGGACTGCGGGGCAGGGACACACGGGAAACCCCACCGTGGGGAATGCCGTTGGCAAGGTCCAGACTCCGGGACAAGCGACCGGGGGATTTCAAGAAAAAGAAAAGAGCAAAGGTGAAGAGAGAAAGCTATTGAGTAGAAGAGAATTAAAAAGATGTATCCACCAACGGTGAGATTCTTCATCGGCTCAATTTCAAACAAATAGACTTAAAAATATGACGTTTCTGGCACAATTAGAAATTAACACCAATCTTTGATGATAACAGGAAGTTACTGTTAACTTTTTATGTGTGATAAATGGTTGTTTTTTTCTTAACTTCTCACCTTTTAGAAATTCACACTGAAATATTTATGGATGAAAAGCCACCAACTTCGAGATTTGCTTCAAAATACTATGGGGGAGGGAGAGAGCGGGGTGCAGACGGAAGTGAGACTATTACCGCGGCTAGCTCACGAGCTCGGGGCCTCAGCAGCCTCTGTCCACTTTGGTCATGACTAAAAGTTCTCCGTAACAAACACTTAACAATGACCGCTACTCTGCACTGGGATTGATTTCGGTTGCTAGGGCACGTTGGGACACCTGGACTTTTTCCGGCTGGACACGTTAGCCAGTAAACCCGTGTCCACTGCGCATTGGATATTGTGTCTATTCTAAGAAGTGATCAAAAATATTCCTAATTTTATTCTAGGTTTTGCAGAACTCGAGACAGTGTAGGAAAAAAAAAGGGTTCATGGACACTGTCCAGCTCCGGGGAAGGCGTGTGCTGGGGAGCACAGGCACGTCGGGACGAGCTGGAGGAAGACAGGTCGGGTTTAAAGCCCTTTGCCTGCCAGAAGCAGCTGCTGACCGGACATGCTTTACTCTGCAGGCAGCCTGGGCCATTTGAGACCGAGGTCTCATTTCCTTCTCGTTAGTTACACAGCTAAGGGTGGAGACTGAGACAGAAGACGCTGGACTCTGTCCGAGATGCCTGCAGGTCAAGGCTAAGCAGAGGCCTCCCGGGGGAGGGCAGGGGCCGCCTGGGGAGACTCCGTCGTCCTCATCAAAACCTACGTGTGCACCGCACCCCACTCCCTGTGCTCTCGGAAACACAGCACCTTTTCAGAACCAGCCCGGGGATTTTCTCGGGAGAACTGCATTACATTTCTTCGGCAATCTCGTTCTAAGTGACACGCACACACGATTTAAATACCTCTACGCTGAGAGCCTCCCTATGGGCCCAGCCTTACAAATACCAGACACTGAAAAACTCCTGTAAAGAGAAAAAACGGGCGTCATTTTCAGGGCTCCAGTGGGCACAGCAGACATCGAAAGGAAAGGGCACTCAGGGTTGAGCGTCCCTTGGGCGCCCTCCAACTTTGGGTCTGCTTGTGGCAGGGGCCAGGCCGGGGGCTGGGAGGCGAGGGGTCATCAGCCAAACGGGGCTGGACAAGCACACGCTGTGCGGACTCGATCAGACCGCCCCAAGCTCCTCTCTGATGTTCACACCGGATGTCGCTTCACACGCCTGCTACTCCAGAGCGCACCACACAGCGACATGGAAGCTCTCACTGAACACACGGAGCTGACGCGAGAGGCTCAGTGAGGGCTAGGATGGTAACCAGCCTGTTAGGTTCTTGTCCCTTCCTTGGTGGCTTTGTGCCTTCTGGAGCTCAAAGGCAATGATGGTTCTCCAAGGAGCGCTCACAGATGAGGCCCCACACTGTGGGGTCCTGCCCTGGGGGGACAGCTGGGAGTGAGCTCGGCACGGGAAGTCCGTGCCCACAGCTGCAGGGATGCGCTGTGCTTCTTCCGGGCATGCTGAGGGGACCGGTCCCTCACGGGCGGTGTGAACACTCGAAGGTGGAAACTCGACCCCAAGTGGTTCGCCAACTGAGCGCTTCCTTCTCAAAGACTCACGAGACCCCGGAAACCTCTGTGACCCTGTTCACGAAGTCTTGGAGAGTTTCAGTTTCAAAGACAGTTTTGCTTTTTAAAAAAATCTTCTCAGTCGTGACAAGACTGACCCAGGGCCCCAGGTGGCTCCTCACAGGTCCCTCCAAGCCCCCCCCGCCTCTGAGTGCCACTCACCCGTCAGAGCCCGGCCTGGAAGGGGTGCTGTCTGAGGACAGGGAAGACACGGAGGCCACCGACAGAGGCCGAGAGGAGGAAGGCATCGTGAAGGATCGCACCATGGACCGGGGCCGGCTGCCGCGCCTGTCGTCCAGGCTTGAGGGCTGCGTGGAGACAGAGCGGGGTCAGGGAGGGGCTGGTTGGGTGTTTGTCCCGACACGCTTCCTGTCTGGCGGGGTCGGACCCCTGGGACCATGAGGGCTCGGCAGCCTGACATGGAGACCAGACCTGCCAGCACCTCTAAGGACCGCCCGTGTTCCTGTCCGAAGTGAAAGACGAAAATGATGAGGATTCGGGTGTTTTCCTCTTTTTTCTTTTTGAAACCTGACCTGTTATTGTGAAAAACACCCGAAAAAACTTTTCTGGCTTGATGGAACTTTAAATGCAGTCTTCTTTACTGAGACCAGAAGGCACCAGCCTCTTCCAGAGTCACAGCAGGAAGTGCTGCCCAGCAAACTTAACTTAGGGACTGGCGTCTAGAGCGGGACCAGGGAGTCTGCAGGAGCTTCGGACGAGCTCCGCACAGCTCTGCCAGTGGGCGGGCCGTGCACGCCACGGGCGCGTGACAACTGAGCGCCTGCTGACTGATATACGAGGCTCCTGCTCTAACGGGGGAGGGAGCTCCCTCCCCGGCAGTGACAGGGACAGTGGATTAGGTCAGGCCACCTCTGGAGCTACCCGAGCCCCTTCTCCCCGCCAGGCGGTGGACGACTGATGTGCTCTCAAGAAAAATGGCCTCAGATGGAGTTTTCTACCCTCTCTTTGACGTATCATTGAACAATATGTTACCCAGAACATGTGTCCCTGAATATACCATGTGTCAGCCTCTAATTAGCTGGAAAATGCTAGTGTACCTGCACGTGAGCCAGATGTCGGCACATCTGGGGCCACAGCTGCTGCAGAAGCTCCTTTCTTTCACCCGCGAACATGGCACTGCATCTCGGTCCGGCCTCGGCCGCCACCCCCGCCCCTGCCCCCACCCCAGCAAAGCGGGAGTCTCCTTCAGCCAGACCTGATTGGGACCCCGGCAGATTCCAGAATGTATGTATCACCACTTCCATATCTGAGAAGTGGGTCTGTTTCTTAAATATGTATTTTGCACATGAAATACAACTTGATTTGCACACTATCTTTTTAATAAGAAAAGGTTCAAAACTGCTAAAGAACAGTTTAGAGCTGGAGTCGGTAAGCCTTTTCTGGAAAGGGCCAGACGACCAGGATGCGGGGCTTGCAGGACATGAAGTCTCCGCCGACCACCCATGCAGAGCAACATGTAGCTGGGCACGGGCTGCAGGGGGGGTCTGCTCGGCCTTGGGTTCAGCGCCAACAACGGCACCACCCCATACATCCCCAGAGACGCCCATTGTCATTAGCCAGCCTTCACGAGAAAACTAGAAAGGAAACGGGTATTTTCAGACTAGTCCAAACTGTGAAAATGCTCCTTACACAAAACCCAGAGTCTCACGGCCTCTTCCGGCCTTTCCCAAACACCTCCGAGGGCCATCCGAGGGACACTGCTCTCTGACCTGTGCTCCTCCACAGCCTCCTGGCTGGGCCCTGGGAGCCTGTGCAGTGTCCACTGTTCCTGATGCTCCCAAGGAAGAGCCCCCACCCGCACTGCACCCACCAGCCTGGCCCCACCTGCCCAGCCCGGCCATCGCTCTCCCCTGGCATCTCAGTGGGCTGCTGACCCTCTTTGCACTCTGCGTGAACCCGTGAGCCACCTCTGTCTTCTCAGACCCATGCCATCCAGCCATGCCCTCCGAAACAGCAGCCTCCAAGGATGGCTCAGAGGTGGCCATCAGGTGTTTGTCCTTCTCAACAGTTGCCCACTCAGCCGTCCACCTACCACTGGGAAGGATGGCCTTCTGGCCTCTTCCCTGTAACTGCCTCAGCCTTGGTTTTAACCGCACCCCTTCTGTGTCCAGCGAGGGACACAGGAAAGGGAGCCAGCACCCATGCTCCAGGGACGCTGTGGGTGGGAGGATGCTGCCATCACCCATCCCCTCTATGGGGGGCCCTGTGCAGACGAAGCACCCAAGGAAACGCAGCTGGGCGCACAGCGGGTGAGAAACGAGACCTGTCCAACCCTCGGTGGTGGCTGTGAGCCCCGTTCCTGAGAGCGCTCAGCAGGATGGCCTCCATTTCTCCGATAAAATGACCTTCCCAGACGCCATGGGGACGTGAGCATAAAGCAAGGGCCACAGGGGACTGAGTCTGTTAGGGTCAGGAGGTGGAGAAGACCGCCGAGGACAGACTCACTGCGGCACCCTGGAGGCCCGGGGAGCAGCCCTGGACATCTACCCCGACTGCTGAGGGCCAGGGATGTCCTCATGGTCTCGGTTGGGATGTGTGACTATGGATGGGGACAAATACAGGAAGGGGGCCCAGGAGCAAGGCTCTGGCTGAGGCCGCTCTGGGGTCCACACTCGCAGGACACCCGCTGGGTGTGGCCATGGGCTCTGCTGGGCTGTTTGCCTCCCATGCCCTCTGGCCCGAGTGCAGCCTCTAGAACTTGAGGCATCAGGACAGTATTGCTTCATTGAAGCAGCTGGTCTCCCCAGTCCTGACAGGGGTCCCTCCAGGACCAGGACACTGAGAGGACTGATGTCTGTCCCACAGCAGGGCTGGCGGTGGGCAGCTGGAACAGGGCTGGAGTTCTGGCTCCAGCGAAGCTGTGGCCTCGCATAAAATCCGGAACCTTGGGGAGCTTTACCCCCAGAGCATGCCGGGGGTAGTCGTGCAGCCGCCCGAGGCCGTGGGTGAAGTAGATGGCTGCGGGGCTGGCAGTGGCCCTTATCCTTGGTGGGTGGTTCTCGCAGCCCGAAGCACAGACTCCCCCGGGCTCTGTAACCAGGCGCACGCACACGGGCTGAGCTGTCATGCACCTCTCAACCCACCAAGAGTGCTCACTGCCCGTGGATTTGGATGGGTGGTGTGGCTGAGTTTAACCCTAGCAACCCGCCTTCTATGGGGCGGGGCGGGAAGCAGGCCTGTTCCTGTTTTCTGGAATGGCTCCCTTCCAAGTGCTGTATGAACGCCCACTGTGGATGGGAAATTCACGGGGGTGACGTGCTGGCCCCTAGGAGGGGGCGCATGGGGTGGGGGTTCTGGGGTGGGTGAGGGAGAGAGGTGGGTAGGGCCAGGTGGGGGTGTCCATGGGGGACCCAAAAGGCCTGCAGTCACAGGGTCAGCTCTGCGTCCCCAGCAGAGAGCTGGCACCAGGATGGCTCCTAAGCCTCGCAAACAAGCTCCTCTCCCTGGTGACACTGTTTACTGTCAGCAGAGAACACAGGGAGAACCTCTCCATAGGACAGGGGCTGTCAGTCAATGCCCCTCCCAGCAGACCCCGAGGAACCCCAGGTCCCAAGAAAACCATTGGGATGTGTCCCTCCAACTGACCACCGCTGCAGACGGCCTCAAGAGGAGCCCACCTGGAGGGAGGAGCCCACCTGGAGGCAGGAGCCCACAGAGATGGCAGAGGGGACAGGTGAACCATAGTGCCCCCGGGGACACCCCAGCGCAAGCTGGTGTGAGGGATGGGGACCCGTGGGGGCGGGGTGCTGGGAAGGGCAGGTGGGAGGGGAAACAAGTGCTCTAGTGTGTGGCGCAGGCCCAGCGGAGGGGCAGGAACGGCACCTGGGAGGTCCCTGGGAGGCCCCCGGGGAGGCACACGTCTGAGTGATGGGTCTGCAGTGAGCGCCTGAGTGGTGGGTGCAGGGAGGGGGCGGCATCAGGCAAGGCTCCCTGTTCCTCATGGGGCTTGAGGGAAGAGGACAGAAGACTGGGGGAGGGACAGAAGTCTTTGCCCTCCGGCTTCGGAAGAGATGCACGATACTCTCTGAAACCCCTCCTGCCACTCGGCTGTGACTGTCACCAGCTGCAAGCCCTGCAGAGATCAGCCCTCGAGGATTCTGGCATCACTGAGGATGCTGCTGGGGGCTCGGTGCAGGGCGGGTAGTCCCCGTCTGCCTGCTCAGTTTTCACATCCAGCTGTGCCCAGGGCCAGCACGGTGGGCGGGGGTGGACAGGGTGGGCAGGAGAGCAGGCACAGCCCATCAGCCCAGCTCAGGGGAGGCCGGGTCTTCTGTCTGTGACCGCACGGCCAAGGGGAGGAACACTCGGCAGGTGTCAGGTGCAGAGTCATGATTAAGAGCCCGGGTGGAGTGGGGCGGATGGGCTCCGAACCCCGGGTCTGCACTTGCTGGCTCGTGACGGCCGTGACAGCGTCCCCACCTCCCCATTTGTAAAGTGGGGATGTCCACAGTGCCTCCCCCATAGAGTTGCAGGGTTGAAGTTAAGTTCATATTGGCAAAAGCATGAAATGAGCATTTGCCAAACGAGATAAAGGTATGAAAAGGAGACGTGAGTTCAACAGAGAACGTCAGAGAACGGTGGAGGGGTGGTGGTGGCCCAAAAAGGAACCAAAAGGGCACGCCACTCAGGCTACCACGCCACACAGGTCACCACGCCACGCGAGCCACCTGGTCCCCGGGAAGCCATGTATTAGGAGAAGCACAGTAACTTCAGTACCTTCCTTTCTGAGGAACACAGGAGGCCGAAGTGCACCCTCCAGCCAGCAGGTGCGGGACTCTGGCAGACCAGAAGGGGCCTTGCTGCCTCCTTCCCCGCATTGCTGCCTGTCTCTGAGCAACAGAGAACGGGCCCTAGCCACCTGCTGTGCAGCCATCTCCAGCATCCCAGGCAGTGGGGTTAGGACCCCTCCAGGCTCCCAGGGCTGGCTCAGGAGCTGCTGAGGCAGTCACATGACCACTGTCTCAAGCCCATCACAGGCTTAACCTACCACGTGCTTTGCATCATTAAAATTCCCAGGCTGGTCTTTCATCTCGGTCCGGCCTCAGCCCTTGTTCAGAAACCTTCCACACCCCTTAGCGAAAGCCCAGTTCTGCCCTTCACCCTAGCAGCGGAGCTCTCCTGCCCCAGACTGGCGTTCCAGGCTCTGGGTGGTTACGCACCACCCAGCTCCAACCTGCGCTCTCCCGCTGCCCGAGGCATGGCTGTGCCTGCCACTCCTCCTGCCTCTGGCCTTTGCTCGGTGGGCCCTTCCCTGGGCAGCCACGCAGGAGACAGTCCTGGCTCCTCCCTGACCACCCCATCACCCTCCTTGGCCTACATTGGTGACCACTTCCTCCGACAGGTAAGTCTTCGTTAACAATTCCAGACCTCAGGAATCTAGCACGCCTCCCCTGGGTGACTTTGACCTTGGGCTGGGCACTGTGAAAGCCGTTGCCCTGCGGGTTATTTATTTAACGCTTTGCACGGGTTGTATGAGATTTCTCTGTTGCTGCACCCACTCAGGGCAGTTGATGATCAAGCCAGTTCACTAACATTTACTCACCCTGACACGTCCTGTTATTGAGAGGACATCACTGCTTTGCTGGCAGATGGCCTGACAAAGGGGACTGAGGTCCCTAACACCCCCCACTTCCTAAGCAGGCATCCTGTAAATGCCTTACTTACTCTGCCCTCTGAGACTGTCACCTATGGACACTGTGACGCCCCCCCACCCCCCCACTTCTGTAAGGGGCCCCTCACCATGGTCCGGACGCCATATTGCTTCTCCACTTTCTCCTTCAGCTGTTTGAAACAGGTTTCCATCCTCTCGTGGAACGGCCGCAGCGCTTCTGTGACTTTCTCTCCATGAATCCTGATCCCTTCGGCCAGAAACGGAATCTGAAAAACAAAGAGGTCGGCCCTCCTCGTCTGCCGGTTCCTGGTCTCGGGGGAGGCAGGCCCACCAGGCCGGAGGGGCACGGGTGCTGTGTGGCAGCTCGTGGGTCCGCCTCCGACTGGCTGATTAAAGCCATCGCCAGGTTCGTCGTCCCCAAACACCAAAATGTTTAAATTAAACTGTTTTGTGTTTTATTTTTTAAAGATTTTATTTGTTTATTTTTAGAGAGAGGGGAATGGAAGGAGAAAGAGGGAGAGAAACATCAATGTGTGGTTGCCTCTTCTGTGCCCACCACTGGGGACTTGGCCCACAACCCAAGCATGTGCCCTGACTGGGAATGGAACTGGCGACCCTTTGGTTCGCAGGCCAGTGCTCAACCCATTGAGTCACACCAGCCAGGGCAGACTGTTTTGTGTTTTAAATTGGACACAACCCAGTGGGGCTCAGAGCACAGTGGCTACTCGGTGACGTCCCTGACTCACCGCTGTCCGTCAATCCAGGAGAGACCTACCTGCGCTTTTCACCTGAGTTTGGGAAGAGCTGAATTTTGAATCTGTTTAGATGTAACTTGATCTATTAGCAACAGGTCATGTCAGAGGGCACAGATTTTTTTTTATTAAACTCTAAGAATATTGCCTTTATAGGCAATTGAGAGCCCTACTCCAAAACACAAAAATCTCATGATATGTGACTTATGGTCCTGAAAGATATTCTTCCTTGGACAGGAACCCAAATTTATTCTTCCTCGAAACTAAAAATACTCCATCCTCTGCCGACGCTGCCGCTACAACACACCCGCGTCAACACTTCTCTCCCGAGTGTGGAGATGCAGCTGGCTTTTAAAAGCGTCACAATGAGACCCTTCACTCCCCAGCACCCGGGACCCTTCGGAGTCCCCGCAGCTGGGGGGTGGGCATTGGAAAGGCTCCTGGCTTTCCCTGCCTTCTGCTCCTACCCCTTCCCACCCTCCCACTTGGACGGGGGGTTTGACACTTCCCAATGCAATCAAGCCAAGAGGCTTCCTCTTAATAACTTATAATTAAATCAACAGACTGATTAAAAACAGATTTTCCTAATATAACAGAACACCAATCTCAATGAGCAGATTTATTAGTAAGAAGGATAATAAGTACACAATTGAATTTCATGCGAACAAATTCAAGAAATCTTATCAAGATGAATCAAGGCGTAACTTGTATGGCTGCCACTTACAGCGGACAGCAGCGGCCTCTGGGGGTGCTCCGCCGACGGGTGGTGGGGGATGGGGAGGTGAGTGTGCGCCCCTGTTCAAAGCCCACAGGCCTGGTTTCGGCTGCACCCACGCGCGGTTTGTTTTGTGGCTCCTGCCTGCCTGCCGTCAAGGGACGGTGTGCATGTGAGATGCCAAAAGAGCTGGGGTTTTGTCACATCCTGTGTGAGTCACTCCTGCCCAGGGCAGCTTCCCAGGGGCAGGCTGCGGCCGGTTCAGGGTCCACAGAGGACCACGCTTGCAGAGCTCCTCTGGCTTCCTGAGCTCCACCCTGGGGGATGGCGAAGGCAGGCTGTGGCTGCGGACACCTCGGGGTGTGGGGGTGGATGCTGTGGGTGTCTCTGGGTGCCCAGGCAAGTATGGGGCACTGTCTGAAGGTTAATGAGCAGCCACCCCAGAGACAGATGTGTTTCGATGGAGCATGGACCCTTCTCGAATGTGCACAACGCAATCTGACCCTTTCAGTGTGTTTTGTTGGTTGATAAACTCTGAACTGGGCAGATTCGTGACACCAAGAAGCTGCTTGCTGGTCTATAGATAGGTCCGTCGGGGTTAGGTCACTGCTACTGCATGAACGGGAACTCGGCAGGTGAAACGTAGGGGACTGGAGACTTCTCCCCTACACAGGTCCCTGACACTGGTCACACAGAACCTCCTTTGAGGACAGGATCTGGCCCCTGGTTATGTCTACTTGGTGCTGAACTGCAGCTAAGAATAAAAATACACTCCAGCTTATTAGCCACCTCATGCACAGACGCCGGGTAGCAAGGCTGCAAACAGCCCTTCAAACAGGCCCTTCAGTTCAGTGGGTTCCAACCTGGCTCAGCATCAAGGTCTCGGGGGCAGACCGCTGAACCCCACCCGAGCCCTGATTTGTTGTAGGATGGAGCCCAAGAATCTGCATTTCTAAAGCGTTTCTCAGAGCCCAGAGAGGGGACAGTCACGCCTCAAGCTGTTCAAACTGAGCATGAGCCTGCTCTGTAAAGACACCCCTGCATGGCAGTGCTGGACTGGAGATTTGTCCCTGCAAGTCCCCTCCAGACCCCTGGCCAGCCAGCAGCATGCTCCTGGAGCACTGCCCCTGGCTGCAGCGGTCCTGCCTGTCTCCAGCCGGGCATGATGAGCACGTCTGGGCTTTCGTTTTGAGAGAGAATTATGTGTGCATCCCAGGTCAGCACGAGTCTGTGTGAATTCATCTTTGGCCACTCGGCAGGAATGCTCCAGAACACAGCTGCTTTCGGGAATGGCCGAGCTGTGCCTTTGAGGAAGGACCTGGGGCTCACGTGTGACCATGGCGACAGCAGCAGACCCAGAAGAGGCCGGGGTAGCCTGCACCTGACTGCCATCCCCAGGAGGGAGGAGTGGGTCAGCACCACCTGTTTCAGCCGAGGTCAACAGAGCAAGGAGCAGCCTGGTACTTAACGCCCAGCCTTCCCGAACAGTGAGAGGAGCCTGGATGCGCTTTCTGTGTCTCAGTGATGGACACTCTGCCCCCGAGCCCCGGGAAGTCCCAAGGGGGCCCTCCCTCCACGCGGAGGGAGCTTCAGAAAGAAACCAAACCAAGCAAACTCACAAACCAATACGAGAGGAGGCGTTCTCGTTGCCCCCAGCTTCGTATTTTCACTGACTGAGCGACGTTTGCAGCTGAAAGCAAAATCACAGGTAATGCCGCATATACGGATTTCCCAGCACTTTTGATTTAATGAAGTTGCTAGAAAACAGACTCCCTCTTTCAGCATTCCTGTGAGCTGCTTTAAAATTCATCCTTTGATACAGTTATTAGGGGCGATGACATAGTGCTGACACCGAGTTCTCTCTGGGGAACAAATTATTTTCCTCTGTAGGACTTGAAACTCTTAAAATCCAATTTGCTGTAAAAGCTTCCAGAAAAAAAAAAAATCAATACAACTTTTGCAGACCAAACTAGTTTTTGTGTGGCAACAGTTTTACAGCCTTCAGGAGTTTTGAATTTTGGACCCTCTGGTTTCAACAACATCTAAATTGGAATCATTCAGACATTTAAGCTCTCTGCCTCTTCTTTAGTAACAGGGAAACCTGACTACAGTGGGGCTTCCCTTCCAGGCAATTTGGCCAACGAGGTCCCTTGGGGTCAGCCCCCAGTGTTTCTCATCACAGGATAATTCCAAGCCAAACAGATGTCCAGTGCATACAGATGCGTGGCTGTGTCACAGGCACAGGATGGCTATCACCAAGCACACACACACACACACACATAGCAATTAACAAGTGTTGGCGAGGAGGCGGAGAAGTTGGGACCTTGTGCATTATTGCCAGCGAGATTCTAGAACAGGGCAGCTGCTGTGGGAAGCAACCTGGAGGTTCCTCGCTCAATGGAAAGAAAACAGAATCACCCAGCAACCCCACTTCTGTGCACGTACCCAAGGTGAAAACAGGAAGTCCAACAGATGTCCGTGCGCCCGTGTTCAGAGCAGCATCGTTCAGGACAGCCGAAAGGCGAGAACAGCCCAAGTGTCCACCAGGGAACAGGTGGGTAAATAAAACGTGGTACATGTGCCTGATGGAGTATCATTCAGCCTTAAAAGGGAAGGGAACTTGACAAATGCTACAGCGTGGATGAGCCTTGAGGACATGATGCTGAGTGAAATAAGCCGGTCACAACAAGACAAGAGCCATGTGACCCCACTGACCCAAGGTCTGCAGAGTGGTGGACCTCATGGGGAGGAAAGTAGAGGGGGCGGTGCCCGGGGCAGGAAGAGCAGAGACTTGTTTAATGGGGTGGAGCTTCGGTTCTGCAAGATCGAGAGTTCCGGGGGTGGCTGGTGGTGATGGGTACACAACAGTGAGTGTCCCTAATGCTACTGAGCCGTACGCCTAAAAATGCTTAAAGTGCTAAACTTTACATTATGCAAATTTTACCACAATAAAATATAAAATAAATACTTGTAACTTGGCTGGAAACCAAAAGTGTAGCCTCCCTCCTCGCCCCCCCACCCCCGCCCCATTGGATGATGCGCTACGATGGAGAAGTCCCTGGGGTGAGGCTGGCAGGCCAGGACAAAGGGGTCTCCTCAGCAGCAGCCCACTGCATCAGGGACCTGACTGCAGCCTGGGATCCCCAGCTCAGCATGGTGGCCTGGGGTACAGCACCTGGCATGAGAAGACCCTGGCTGCCATCCCCCTGAGCTCTCCGCACTCAGCCAGGTGTTTGGGGTCCCTATCAAACAGCACCCTCCTCGCCACCCATGTGAGAAAATGATGCCAGAAGGAGAGGCTCAAAGCACAGGGCAAGTTGGCAGAGCTCCCACAAGAACCAGGCCTGATGCCCCCTGTGCCACCCGCCTTGCCGAGGCTCCAAGATGCACAGGCGCATGAGCAGGTAACTTCCCATGAACACAGGACGCCCTCCAGAGTGCCCTGGCCTGTTAGGACCACGTCGCTCTGAGGAATGGCGCAGAGGTCTCAGGACCACGAGTGGAAAAGCGAGGCAGCGCACGGTGCTGCAGCAGGGGAACCACGAATGAGGGCCCACCAACCCTGAGCACAGACGGGAGGACACGAGGGTGGGCACCCTGCAGGCTCCCACTGACACCACACACACACATGCACACACACACGCACACATGTGCACAGTGCTTACTGTGCACATGCATGATGCATGCACACATGCACACATCGCTGCACTCCACCCCAGGCTGGCTCTGGGCTCTAGAACACACGGTCTGGCACTACCTCTGCTGCTCCGCCTGTCCATCCCAGATGGCTTCCAGCAACAGGCAAGCTCGACAACCGGAGGCGACAGATCAGACCCACTTGTAAGAGAGAACTTTCTGGGTGTCCAAATTCCTGGCCACAGCCTGGAGTTGAGTTCATCAGGGCAACGGTGGGGTTTCTCTGGGACAAACACGGCCACACGCACTCCAGCTGATGTCCATGGGCCTTGGTGCTGCTGGCATGTATGCTGAGGGTGGCCGGGTGGACCTGGGTCTGGACTTGGCTCCTGCCCCCTGACCCCCAGCCCGTGAGACCGTGTTTGGAGACCTACCTGCCATGCGATCAGGTCCTTGAGCTTCTCGATCTCCTCGTGGGCCTCTGGGTGCTCCTGCAGGTACCGCTCTGTGAAGAAGGCCTGGGGGAGACAGAGAGAGCTGTTCAGTATATCTGCTCATCCAGCTTGTGTTTTTGTACACCCACCGTGCACCAGGCTCCCTGGTGCTGCCCTGGGCGCCCGCAGCCTGGCCTTAACTCAGCACTGCTGAGGTCACTCGATGAGACCTGGGTGGTCGCTGGGCCTGGAGACAGTGTTCAGAGATGGTCTGGCCCAGGACAGGGCTGGGAAAAGAGAGCTGTTGTGTCACCTGCCTTTTCGTAATTTGCAAAACCGCCCATGACAGCAGGGTCCACAATGCCGTTGAGAAGCATGGAGAGGGGGTTGATGGGGAGGCTGGGGTCGTCCAGGTGCTGCTGCACCATGCTGTTCAGCTTGTCGTTGGTCAGCTGCATGGTCTCGATGGCATTCTCCAGGGGGCTGATCTCCACCTGCCAGGAAGGGGGAGACACCATATTATCAGGCCAGCTGCTTCCGCTCCCATTACGGGGTCCCCAGCTGCAGTTCCAGCTCATGGGATCTTGCCAGAGGAGAAACATTTCTGAGTGAGGACAGGCTTCCTAGGCCCCATGCACCTGCCTCCCCCATGGGTGACACCTGACTGCCCAAAGGAGGGCAGCTGGCATTTCAGCATCACTGTGCCCGCAGCGTGGTTCTCAAGTGCCAACCCCAAAGGCACGATGCCAGGCCACTGAGCTCTGCTGTGTGTGAGTGCACAAGTATGAGCGTATATGTGCGCATACACGTGTGTGTGCATACAAACAAATCATGTACCTGTACACACATATGCACGGGGTGTCCCACATACAAGCATGTGTGCACACACGTGCACACTGGCACATGCATGGACAAGGGTGTGTATGTGCAGGTGCACACACACTTTATGTGTGTTTGTGTGCACATACACATGTGCCAGTATACAGGCAATTATGTGTGCACCCATGTGAGTGTGCATGCATGTGTGGATGTGTGGGCATCTGTGTGCACATGCTATGCTTATATGTGCACCTGTGGGCACATACATGCATGTTTGTGCTCACGTGTGCACAAGCGGTCATCCCAGGAAAACAGACTGACTGGTGCTTGAACACATTCTACCTGCTTCACAAGTGAGGCCTCTCACCACGGGCCTGTCTGCTGCTTATTTAAAGAGGGTAAAAGTTGTAGGGCACCTTGAAGTAGTTTGTCACTGTCCTGCAGGCCAGTCTCAGCATTTGACGTGAGAAAGGCCCTGCCATGGTCTCCACGAAAGGCCACACACCCTCCTATGGAGGACGAGCTCTCGTGTCCCCAGGACTAGGCGGGAGGCTGTCACCATGCTGACTGGACCTCCCAGGCCCCATCTGCAAACTGGCCGCTGCTCAGCCAACCAACCCAAGTTCTCCTGCCCCTCTGCCCCCTTTGCCTCAAGAAAGAAGAATTTCCTATTTTTATCAAACTAACAGCGGTAGCTACAGAGGCCCCATGGTGGGCTGTCCCAAGAGGCACACAGGAGGGGCGGGACGGGGTGTCTGAGGCTCTGTGTTGCCCACGCGGGGATTACACGCGCAGCCCTTGCAGTCTGTTAGCAATGGCAGAACCACGTCCTCGCAGAAGGTCCGGCTCCTCTCGCCCCGGCTGTTAAGCTCCCTCCTCGGGTGTCCTGGCCAGCTCACTGAAGTCCCGATTACAAGGCGCTTATGGGAAGAGGCTCATTAAGAAGCTTAGTGCCTGTGGCTGTGGAGGGCCTCCTTTTCTGCTGTGTCTCATGCAGGAGCATCACCGGCTCCCATGGGGCCAGCGAGGCCTGGCACTGCCACTCATCTCCTGAGTGTCCCTACCTCAGGGCCTGCATGGGTGCTATGGGTGCTGTGGGTGCAGAGCGTAAGGGCCCAGGATGGGGGCAGGCAGAGCCCTGGGGGCTTCGGAGTAGGAGTAGGGTCACCTGGGACAGGGCAGGGGTGTGGTGAGCAGGGCACACACTGGGGCACCCCAGGGTTCAGACCCTAAGGGCGAAGGGGTGGAGAGGAGATGGGGCTGGGAAGAGAGGTTCCCATGTGTTCTAGAACCAAACCAGGAGATTCCATGGGGATTCACTGCACACTGAATGGTAGGCCACACCCTCTGGATGAGACCCTGCTGGGTGACAACAGTCACAGAGACACACTAACAAAATGTCCCTCCTCCATCAGATCTTTTACACCGGCAACCACTGCGCCTGACTCCGCCCTGTGTGCACGAGATGATGACCCGCTGCCTGACTGTGAGCATGGGCCTGAGACATCCCCTAGCTCACCAGGCAGGTGGAGCAGGGCTTAGCCAATGGGATGCCAGTGGTTACTTCTTTAAAAAGTGCTGGGGAGGGGTATCTTCAGCTATTTTTACTTGGAGTGAGCACTATTGATCAAGTTGTTTGTCATGTAAATGGCAGTTAAACCACCGGGAGGGAAGACAGGTCTGGAAAACTGTACGTGAATCGGACCTCACCTTAAACATCCCCTCTCGCTAACTTGAAGGGTCTGTCAAAGCAGCTCTTCAGGACTGGCCCCCTGTACTTCGTGGGAGGGACTGGGACTCGGTCTGGTCTTCTCCCAGGCCAGCCTGGCTGTGCGTCCACAGCACCTCACCGCGGTATTCGAGGGTGAGGAGACCCGAGGATCCGAGCAACACGTGGGGGGATTGCGGGCTCAGTCCTGTCTGATCTGGGGTCTGCAGTGTGCGCTCGGCCATAGCGACCACCGGGCACTCGTGGGAGGGGAGGGAGTGTGGGAGGCAGGAGAGACAGTCACAGATAATCCCTTCCAGGCGGTCCTTACCATGAAGACAGATTTGACCTCAAACCACCGTAAGATTCCAGGTAACTTGTACGCGGTTGTGTATATGGTTCTCTCGATCCACATATTCTGCAGAGGGAACACACAGCACATGCTGGAAGGAACATGTCGGCAGGCTGATGATTTCTGCCCTAATAGGGGTTCACAACCCTCTACAAGGCCAGTGCTCCAGAACAGTATTCCTCCAGCCAAGGACACACGCTGTTCTGTGGCCGGAGAGGGCGGGTCTGCATTGACCTAACACCTCACAAGCCATGCTCGGCTTGGTAGTCACGCCGGGCGCATGAGTGCCCAACTCCCTGCTTCCCCGGCCAACGGTGCCCACCTCCCTGCTATTTGGCAAAGAAAAGATAACCGGAGAGTCGGGGGGAATAAGACACGTCAAAACGAGGGGGACCTGCTCTGAGCAAATGGATTTTTGGAAAGGCTGCTGCGGTGAGTTTGGCGTTGGCCTTACTTAGTGGCGAGAGAAACTCAGAGGTACACAGACCCATTACCCACTACTCAGACATGGCCACTTAAACATTTTAATATCTATTGTTTGAGACCTCTACCTAAGCACTAGAAAGTGCATATTTTCAATAAACGTGCCCCTTTACAACCTGTGTTTCTTGTAGCACGTGCATTATACATTGCGGGAAAGTTTCAAGCCCACGGACACAACTGGACGCATCTCTGCGAGGCTGCGCAGGGTCACCTCCTGCATGCCCCCCCACCCGCCACCCCATGGTGGGGCTCACTGCGGCTAAGCCTGTCGGCCGTGACCCTGATACAGACTGGGGCGCAACGGGACGTCTGCAATTCCAGGAAACTGCCAACTCCCAAACCTCTCCGACTGCAGAGAGGGTGTGGGCTGAAGCCTCTGGGACACGGGACACAGGCCGAGGCCTCCTGTCCCGGGGGCCAGTGCTCCCAGTGCCCCTGAGGCGGCACTGCAGCCACTTGCAGCCCCAGGACCCACCCCAAGTACTTTCCCCGATGCCCACACACCCTGGCAGGGCCTCTGGCTGGCGCCGGGGGCTTAGGGCTGGCGCCGGCTGATCTGAGCCCTGTCTCTCCTCTTCCTCTTCCTCACTGGCCCCAGGATCCCAGACCTGCCCTGCTGGCTTACTGTGGCTGCAAGAACCCGTGCTTATCTGCAAGCCCGAGGCTTTGTCAGGAGCCCAAAGGACTACTCGTCTGTGTGTGGAGACCTAATGGGGCCACCAGGGGACTTCAGGGACACTTCGAAGTCACAGCCTGGGGGGATCATGCAGCCCCCTACGATGCTGTGAGTCCCGCTTATTCTCAGCTCGGCCCCCGGGAGTGGTGTGCTTGACCTCCTGCCCCTCCTTCTCTGCAGCGTAGGGATGCACCGAGCTTCCAGTTGGAGACGTGGGAGGAAAACTCAAGAACTGCCTGTCAACCTGCAGCTGGGGACACTGCAGAAATGACGGCATTGCTGCCTGAGTGACCACGACGACAGGGACTGCCCAGAGAGCCCCTGCCCTCCACACTGCTGCCCAGGTCGTGTCCCGTGGGAACCCTGCTCCGGTGCCCACGTGGCATCCACCTCCTGACCGACTGCCTGTCCCCAAGTGCCTGGCACCTCCGTGCGCCATTGTGTCACAGAGGCACCAGCACTGGCGCCAGGCCCCGGGGCCCAGAAAACCAACTGAGACACACCAGGAGGGAGGCAACACCCGTCATCCATCACAACATCCTTGGACTCAGGGACGTCTTTTGTGGAACGGCCCCCATTTCACTCATCTGAAGAGCGCTGCATTAGCATCTCTGCACGCAGCGTGCAGAGCCACGGACCTCCGCACCGGGGGGGCCCCCGAGGCCAGGTCTCCCCACAGGCAGTTCTGTTGGGGGTGCAGTGAGCTTTGAGCGGGGGGTGGTTTTGATTTTTTACCGCAAATTCGTTGTCCGGGTTTTTCTCTCCCTTGCGGATGGGCCGAGAGTACTCAAACCGCTGGACCTCGTTCACCCTGTAGAAACTGCAGAGACAGGGTGTCATTAGGCGTTTAACCGGAGAAGCGGTGGGCTCACTGCCAGAGGCGAGCTCCTGCCTCCCAATGCTTCAAACATCCCTAATCTTGACCGGAGGCAAGAGCTGTGTCTTTCTCCCCACTCTGCTTCGGCACAGGGACACTGGCAAGGGGAAAACTACCTTGAATTTCGCCTCCTCCCTGTCCCTCCGACCCCTCGGGGGAGATGATTCGCTGAGTGACAGCAAAACGGGCAAACCAGAGAAGGTGACATGAAGGAGACAGGGAGAGGCCAGCGTCCTCTACATGTGTTTGTTATTTAAAAACTCAATCAATAATTTCTTAGTTTAACTTAATAACTCAACAGTTAACATATTAAGATAATTTGTGTCAATAATTGATTATTTTAAAAGTTAAAAACATTTATGTCTTCATTATTTTTAAAGAGGTCTTGTACACTTCAGTTTCAGATCTACACAAAAGGCAGGTTTGCAGCCACCCTCAGCGGATGGCTGGTCCTTGCTGGGGTGGCGGTTGCGGGGGGTAGTGTCACACGTATGCCTGATGCAGGCTGGGGAGACTAAGTCACCCGCCACACTGTGCCCCCCAGCCAAGAGCATTCACATCCCCTCCACTTCCTTCACAGTTGTCCCTGGAACATCCCGGGTTTGAACGGCCCAGGTCCACGTATATGTGGGTTTTGTTCGTGATGGCCTATTTTCCACCCACGGCTGGGGGTCCGTGGATGCGGAGGAGGGCCATGGATGCCGTTTTATTTGGGGCACTTGTGCAGAGGGCTCCTGGAACCAATCCCCCCAAATGCCGAGGACAGCCAAGTTTTGGAGGATTCAAAGTTCTACACAGATTCCTGGCTGCGTGGCTGGTTATCGCCCCTAACCCGGGCGTTGCTCGAGGGTCGAGGGGGCTTCCTTCACTGCACCCCATTTCTTCCCGACGCTGACAATCGTTCGCTTCCCTTTTTCCTCTGAGCAAACAGAAAGCGCACCTGGGAAGCTCAGTGACGGCTAAAATCCATCATTTCCAAGGTTACATGACAGTAAGAGAGCCGCCCGCAGCCTCTCCTCACCCTCGTGCTGGGGAAGACACGTGGGTCGCTCACCTGACAATCTGCTCTGAGACGGGCCTGTGAAATTTCGGGGGCAGATCCAGTTTGGGCTTCACCGTGAAACACTGAATATCTGAAGGTGACGGGGTCAAGGGTCACAGGCAGGTGGGCACGGACCGGGGAGCGCAGCCCTGAGGACACCTGCCCCCACACTGATGGGGTGGCGACCCTTTTGTGTGGCTATGTGGCTGGGCTCTGAAAGGATACACTGGCCGGGGGAGTTTTTAATCTCGTCGCCGGGCGGGGACGTTGTCTTCATTTTCTCCGCGTTGGGAAACTGCGTTAACAGCCGAGCCTCGAAGTCTTCCCGGCGCTCATACTCCTTCCCTCGGTAGATGAAAACTTTCCCCTGGAAAAATGGCATTCACTAAAGAGCACGGCAGGGAGGGCCGGGACACGTTCATACGCGAAGGTCTTTCCGGCCTTCGGAGGGAAGGAAAAGCCTCTGACTCGAGGAACGGCATGTCACTGGTCCTGCTTGCCAGGAACACAGAACATGAGTCACGTAAATGAATGTTGCAACCTTAGCCCCGGACAAACGTCGCTGAACCGGTCACGTGCTGCAGTCTTCACAGTGACAATCAGTGGGCCAACCACGGACACCCAGGGCACGATCGCAGCCCGCCCTCTAGGGGGCGTGAAGGGGTCAGAACGGGGAACCTGGCCACCAGGACGAGTGGATAATAGGGTCCCACACGTGGGGTGGGGTAAAGGTAGGCTGACAGCTGTGAGTACGGGAAACACAGAGTTTCTTCTGCATTGTTATTTCCTGATTATTGTGTCACTTACCAGAGGAACAACTGTCAGCCTACGCTTGCCCCGCCCTGCATGTACCTGAGTAGGTACCTTTTCCCTGGTCGGACCCGATTTGCCTTCACCGTGCCAAAGGGACTTCAGGAAGCAGTGAGGGATGGGGACTCAGAGTCCGAGCACGGCCTTCCCAGCAGACGGCTATGGAGTCTCGGCTTTGGCAGAACCAGAGGGGAGGGGTCCAGACCAAAGCCGGGACTGCAGGTGGGGTGGGACTGTCCTCATCGCCCACTCAGAGACACTGTGGACAACTACCCTTCAGCCCGTGACAGGGCAGGACACACAGAGCTCTCCTTCCAAAGGCTGGGTTTGTCCACCTCAAGTGACGCTCTTGTGACCCCCTTAAGTTCCCAGGTGGAGAGGCCCCCAGGGGCTGGTACAGACGGCGTGCCAGGTGACACTGGGGTGGGTGTTAGGCAGGTCCGTGCTCTTCCCCACGCGGGTGGTCTCACGGAGGCCGTCTCTGTCTGCCGTAAGGAGAGTTCTGATTCCAAGGTGTCGCAGGTCTTGGTCCCTTCACGGGCTCAACAAGGGTGTCTGAGTGTCGACTGAGTCACAAAACAGTGGCAGTGGGTAGACAGTGGGATGCCTCTGCCGGTTCCTAAGCCTACTGCCCACCCTCCCCAGCCCTTGCCACCATGCTGCCCGCCTCAGGACTGTCCGAACACAGCGGACACCAAGAGTGAGGGAAAGACAGGACAGAAGCCACGGGGCCCGAGGATCGGGGGGCTGGGGCTGAGGCCTTTTCTTAGGGGACGTGGTCATGTGGGCACATCTGTTGTTTCAATTCAGGGGCACTGGGCCAGAGGCTCCGACTGTCTGGTCACAAGTCATCTGCCGTGACCCTGGACAGACGCCACACAGGAGGACGAGAGAGACAGATGGACGAGAGATCAGCATCCCACTGCAGAGCTGTTCATCTGTCCCCTAGTGAGTCAGCTCAAAGTCACATTAAAATTTGTCTAATTAATGCATTTCCAAAAAGATAGAGAGAGACCTTCTGGCATTCAATTTATCTCCTTCCCTACTCAACTGATTCTGAGTTTCTGTAAATGATTAAAGAAGGAACAGTTTAAGAATTGAATAGTTTACTAACTTTGTGCTTAGGTATGTCTTAAAGTACCCATTATACAAGAAAAATGTTCTCTTTCTCCAAAAAAAGAAAAATGTCAAGCAGAAGCCAAAGTAATATGTAACGTTAATCAGAAATATAAATACACAGCACGGGCATCTCTGATGGCTAAATAAAGCCCAACATCTCAGAAACTCAGGAAGATTGAATGTATACCAGGTGCTATAAAACGAGCATGAATTGATTGTGCCTTGCACTAGAAGACTTAATAATAAAAATGTATATAAAGGCTTTAATAGAAAACCAGTAGTGAGTTATAGGTGAAAACACTGAAAACATTTTCTAGAAATGTCAATTTGTTTGCGTTCTGAAACGGTCCTTCTAAATGTGAAAACGAGCAGAAACGTACATATAGTCAAAGATATTCCTTGTAAGGAACATAAATATTAATCGGATTGCAAAAAACATGGGGTCCATTCTTAAAGAAGAACAAAGCAAGAGGGGCAGCTAGTCGGTTCGCAGAGGCAGCTGTCCCAGGCCTGCGTGCGGCCACCAGAAGTTTCGCCCACTTTCGGTGACTGCCCGTGTCACTGCCCCACCGGTCCCCGACAGTGGGCCCGTGAGGTGGGACAAGCACACTGCTGCAGCCCCACGAGACTGCTCAGGGGCAGCAGGAAAGTCAGTTCAACGTTGCTCATGCCCGTTAAATACTTAATTCCTAGTCTGCAGTTTGTCCTTCGATGGGTGACCCAATGTGGTCCCTGGAGCATGCACCACGTGTGCCCTCCCAGTATGTCCCTGGCATCAGTTGGCTTGGGGACGATGCCCACCCCCTGGCACGTCGGGACACCAGGACAGAGCCACAGGCAGTGGTCTCTAACCACAGCACTGTGCACAGAAGGCCACATGCGCTGGGGCCTCCACACGGCACAAGCCAGCCGTGACTCGGGTCCCCATCTCTCCTTCCTGGGCACACACAGAGCCACACACACACTCAATAAAGCCCTGAGCAACATCAGGTGACTTCACCTCCACGCTCATTATACCCCTCACTTTGTTCATTCAAAATAAAGTTAATTTCAAAATCCTCCCTAATTTAGGGCTTATAACCAAACAGCCTTTATTCTTCCATTTGAAGGGAAGACTTTCTCCAAAATCTGGGGTTCTGACCAACCCCGATCCTAGACGCATCCACCTTAGCTCTCCAGTGAAGGCAAGGGCGTCAAGGACAGATGGACTCGCGGTGGCAAGGACAGGGCTAGGTGCCCCAGTCAATCAGCCAGGACCCTGAGTGAGTGGATCAACACACAGGTCACCTTCTGCACAGGCCAGCCCTGCGAGGGTCACTTGCTGACACTCCTATAAACAGTAATAGCTCCTGCCCAACGACGCCCTTCCCGCTGACGCCAGCACGAGAGATGCCGTAGGCCTGGGGCTGAAGGAACACGGCCCTGGGACTAGGGATGCGTCCTCGCTGGACCCCACAGTTCCAAAAAGCTGTGCCCCAGCTGCTGGCTTCCGGAAAAGCAGCGAATCACACATGGTCTCCCGGGATAGAAGAAAGCCATGTGTCATTACAAAGTGCCACAGAAAATGACAGGCAGTCATCGACTCGCTGGCCAACGGCATCCGAGGATAAGTCTTTGAGAAACTTAAAAATTCTACCAGGAGGCCAGGTGGCATCCACACACACGAAGCCTCCTCTGCCTCGTGAGTTCGGGGGAAGAGCATTCTGCTCACGATCGTGGGGTTTCTTCCGTCACGTGCCCGGGAGCGCATGCCTGTCTTGGGGCGGCAGTGTGGCTCAGAGCTTCCAGCGCGGGCACCCCACCTCCAGGCTCGCACACAATGAGAAACACTCCTGCTCACAGCCGTGTTATTCCAAACAGCCCAACGCCCACCAGGGGGCCAGTGGGTTCAGGACATGCGGAATACCTGCGCAATGGAATATCACATAGCCACAAAAACGAATGAAGTTCTGTCACCTGCTACGCCATGGATGAGCCTCAAGGACATCAGGCTAAGAGAAATAAGCCAGATACAGAAGGACAATTCCTGTATGAATCCACTTATCAGAGGTCCCTAGAGTTGGCAAATTCAGAGAGGCAGAAGGCAGGATGGTGGGCTCAGGGGTGGGGAGGGGGGACAAGAGGAGCTACTGTTCCCTGGGACAGAGTTGGGTGTGGGAGAATGACCAGATGTGGAGGTGGGTGGTGGTGACGGGTGTGTAACGGCATGCATGTACTCAATGCCGCTGGCCTGTACACTTCAACACAGTTAAAATGATACATTTTACGTGCATTTTACCACAGGTTAGCAAACACACATGCCTCTCTGAAGGAGAGTTCTGGTTAGGAAAAATCAGATGGCAAGTTCACATGCAATCAAGTCAAACACTGACAGCCCCGCCCCTCACCTCGGCACCCGAAGCTCAGCAGGGAGCTGTGAGAATACGAAGAGTCAGAATCTGACCCACGGGTACAAAGCCTGGACCCTTCCTCAGAGTGTGGGGGGGTTCCCCATGCAGGGAGCCAGCTGGCACCAGTGAGACAGAACCAAAACTTACCCGCAGGAACGTGGGAAACCCTTGCCCGTAGTAGCCAACCGCAAAGTAGTCTGGCTTGGGTCTGATCACTCTGACGATGTTTTCGTAGAACTGGGCTTGCTTTTTCTGGCAAGGAGGAAGAGAGTGCGCTTCAGGTTTGAACTGAGTGTCTGGGGGGTCTGTTCTCCTGGGTCCTTCCAGGGGACTTGTCAGGCGCTGGCAATTCCAGCAGGATGGCTGGGGCGCACTGGAGCCCACCTCTGAATTTAACGCCCCTCACGGGGCTGACAGTGTTTTCACCCGCTCTCCACCATTCAGGCCTGGGAAACCTGACCAGAAAAGCCAAATTCAACCCCCAGCTGTGATTTATGGGTGTTTCAATGACCAAGCAGGTGGTCCGGAAAAGGCATGTCTTTTGATTAAATGGGTGGTCTTCAGTAGTCTCAAACGTGGTGTTAATCAGATAGCAGGATGCGTTAAACAAGAGTGTAAAAGGGCAGAATTCTGCCCTAAAGCAGCGATAAATAGAGCAGGCAGGAGGCGGGCACTGAAAGCTCCCACGGCGGGGACAAGCCTGGGCTGCTCTCAAGCCACCCTCCCTGCCCCTCCTCCCGGGAGCCTCTCCGGCCAGACTGCTGTGCGTGGGATGGGCTCAGCAGGAGTTCACAGAGCGCTCCCTCGTGGAAGTCCCAGAGTTTGGAGGCCAGAGCTCAGTGGGGAGTAAAAAGAGAAGGCTTGTGGGCCACAACCAACCAGCGGATGAGTCGAGACTGTCCTCCCGGACAACATGCAGGACAGTGCCGCGGGAGGACCCCAACACAGAAAGGGAACAGGACATGCCAGAAAAACATGTCCGGGCCGCCAAGCCCACTCACAATGGGAGAAGGAAGGACCTACCAGCAGGTCGCTGAGCTGCTCGTAGTCAAACATCTCGTTTTCGTACTGCTCGGCCAGTTCCTTGCCCAGGGCGATGGCCTCCTCCCACATCTGCGAGGAGGGAAAGGGGGGCGAGAAAAGCCCCGACCTGAGTCTCGTGGTCGAAGCGTCGAAGAGCAACACCACCATCCACAATGAAACACCTTGGAAACAGGCTTGCCCAAAATCAAAAATACTGATAATAATGCTGGAAAAGACAGTTACTAGAGACTCATGTCCTCTGGCTGATGACTGGTCACTCACTGAGTAACCTGGTCACCTCCTGGCTTCTTGGTCACGCAGCCTCTGCCCACCATCCTGCTGATGCTCACCGCTGCCAGAGCCCATCCACGCGGTCAGCCAAGGAGCCAGGAAAAGGGACCGCAGGGCCATGAGAGGCCGCAACGAGCCCATGTGTCGCTACTTTCCCAAATCGTCCCACTTAATGAACGCTCTGCTTCAATGGCCAGAAAGAGCAGGGCGCACTTCAGTGCTACAGGATATAAAGTGCCAGATGACCGCTTTGTGTGTGCGAGAAACATGGGGGCACAGCTACAGGATATAAAGTGCCGGACGTCCGCTTTGCGTGTGCAAGAAACGCGAGGACACAGATACAGGATATAAAGTGCCAGATGTCCGCTTTGTGTGTGCAAGAAACACGGGGGCACAGCTACAGGATATAAAGTGCCGGACGTCCGCTTTGTGTGTGCAAGAAACGCGAGGGCACAGATACAGGATATAAAGTGCCAGATGTCCGCTTTGTGTGTGCAAGAAACACGGGGGCACAGCTACAGGATATAAAGTACAGATAAGGAAGCTGGGGATCACTTGGCCAAGGGCACACAGTGGCATGAACCCGCCTCCCATTGGTCTTTCTGCAACGTTCTTGCTTTTGATGTGACTATCTTAGTTTGAGCTATTAAAACAAAAAAAAAACAACCCAAAATCCCCACAAGGCAGCTTCAGCAGTGCACTTATTTCTCACAGTTCTGGAGGCTGGAAGTCCAAGGTCAAGGTGCTGGCAGATTTGGTTCTGGGTAAAGGCTCTCCTACCGATGTGCAGACAGCTGCCTTCCCACGGTGGGCTCCCATGGCCTTGAGCAAGATCCCTTTCTTCCTCTTTAATTAGGGCACTAATTACCTCCCAAAGGCCCTCCCTCCAGGAACCATCATGTGGTGTTGTGAAGGGCTCCCACACAGGAATCTGGGGAGATGCAAACACTCAGCTCTTAAGGAGGGCAGCTGCCCCCAGCCCCTCCTGCTGGGACAGGTAAGGAAGGGTCTGAAAGGCAAGTCCTGCCCTCCAGGCTCCCACTGAGCACACAGGCTTCAGAGTCCCACACCTGGCATTCCCTGGGCCCCACCCCTTTCCACCTGCTAGTCTCTGCCTTTTCTTAGTGGAACGACCACCAAGGGCCTCACTTATCACTGAATCACCCAACTGACTCAAACTACTTTGTACATAGCTGTGGCTCAAAGAAGCCATCGGCTATTTTTGGTGAGAGAAGAGCTATTCAGAAACAAGAGTTGCATTTTAATACTTTGAAAGACAAAATAAAAATAAGCCCAGGGCAGAAAGAGAGGGAGGTGGCGGTGGCCTCCCCAGAGCCTCCTGCCCCTTTCCAAAGCCTTCTCCTTGCGTTCTTTGAATGTCTCCATCTGCTGACTGGATCTTTCTGGGTTCTTTGCCAGGGCCCAGGCTCCTGTTTCCAGGGAGGGAGGCTTCTCTCACTTTCCATGTCTCTTCCAAGAGCCACCACATTTTCATTTCAAAGAAAACATCACCTTTTTGTGTAGTTCTCTTTCCTCGGACTTTTCTGCACTTTCCTGCCAGCTCACTCCCTCTCCCGCAGCTGACTTGAAGGTTAGGGCTTCCCACTCACTGCTTACTGTGTTCTTCCCTCAATCACAGATGAGATGCTTCAGAGAGGTAACAAAGGTAATTTTTCTTAAAACATACACGTCTTGAATAAATATCTCATCCAACTCACTCTGAGGTTCTCTGGTTGTGTTTTCTATCAGATTTTATACACACACACGCTCCCCCCAGACTGTTTTAAAGGTTCTGCGACAAGATCTTCTGCTTCTCACAGGACAGGGCTCTACGGAGTGTGGGGAGCTCCTGTGTCCATGGTGAATACCTTGGAAAACATTTAGTGCCAGAGAGAACATAGATCCGATAAGATCTAGATTCAGATGAGCTCGGTGAAGACATCACTTTCACTTGTGCGACTCACGCGCCGCCCCACTGTGAACCGTGTCCCGGGCGTCCGGGCCGCCACGGAACCGGAGGAGAGGCAGGAGCTCCATGCACAGCTCTGCTTTCTCACGCCGGGCGCTTCATCCTCATCATCGTGTTCTTGAAAGTGTTGGTTTACTTGCAGCGTGGAATATTCTTCCTACCCGAGGGTCTCGGCTACGAGTTCCTGAGATGATGATCTGTTCTTTCTAAACTTGCTGGCTGCCGGGGGCTTCATTTCTGCAAGCTCCATGCATTGAACACCTGTTTCTTTCCTTCTGGTGAAACTTGTGCCTTAGCTGAAAGACAAGAGGGGGTCCCTGGAGCACAGTGACTCTTGATTTCCCATAGAGAACAGCGAGGTCGATGCCAGCCATCTAGACAGGATGACCGCCCACCTGGACAATGGTCCCTCACTAATAATTCGGGCAGGTGGTGACTCTCGGGGACACCCGTGGACAACTCGGGCTCAACCTGCTCACGAACTTCAGGAACCTATGGTGGAGATGCTGTGTGGGCTGCGTGAATTTCAGTCACTCTTTGAAAATTCATCTGTGTTTCCAGATGGCTGCTGGGAAAAAGAGTCATATGCCTGGACCCTCTGAATTTCCAGAGTCCCACATGGGCCTCTGATGTGATGACAACCCAATGATGTAGGCAAATCCAGAGGACTGGCTGAGGTCCCTTCTTCTGCACCAAAAGGGACCAAGGTGGCACAGACCTACCAGTAGGTCCTGTCTGCCTAGCGTCGTGCAGGGTGCTGCAAGGGAGAGCCTCTTCCGGTCCCCCCAGGATGGGGGCTGGAGCCCCGGGAAAAATGTATGTCAGAGAGAAGGCCGAGGGCAACTCAGAGCTGTGGCCCTGCTGAGAAGGGCCGGCTGTCCTCACTGTGGCCAGCAGCAGCCTCTGCTGCTCCAGCAAAAACAACCATCTTCCGGGGCCCGGTCTGTCCAGGGCTGGCCTCCCTCTTTGCCAGTCCTGCCCCTCCAGGTCATCGCCTGACAAAACTGGTCTCGTCCATCAAGAACCAGTTTAATGTCATCTTCTTTGCAGGTGACATCTTCCTTTCTCCTTGGGAGCAGTCACATCTGCACCTGCTAGAGGGTGACCCGGAGCCCACCGGTGGGACAGCCCAGAGGAGCGTTGGGGAGTCTACCTGACCATCGGTAGCCCCAGGGCCAGCTGTGCAGGCCCTGGGCTAGGCTGGCGCCCTCTCCTCCTTGTGAGTCCCAGGTGCAGGGTGGCACCTGGCACACAGTAGGCTTATTGGTGACACAGCTCCTTAGAGATCATGCAGAGCACAGGGGAGCTGGGGTGTCACTGGCTCTAAAAATGGGTTTTCTCACACTTCGATAGTACATGATTCGTTTTTATGAACAGATGATCTCTCTGAACACTCAGGCCAAGTTCTGGTGAATTGAAGTGATTTTGGAGACTATTAGGGTTTTCAAGGATTTAGGAAATGCTGAGCATAAACCAAGAAGAGGGTGTCTGCGTCCACACTTCCTCTTGAAAACGACTCAGTTTTCAAGGACGAAACTGACAGGACGAGGAAATTTCAGCCCCAACACTTAGAAAAGAAGCTCAATCATTTGAACAAAAACAGAAACTTGCTCCCAAACCCTTATATTCGGTTCACAAGATGACGATGCTAGACGCCTCATTTCTGACTTGGGCACAAGGCAAAGTGCGAACTTTGTCAAGGCGAGGTTATTTTGAGAGAGGACAGAACGGAGCTGTGTTTGGGAATAGCCACAGCTTCATACGTCACATGGGCCGTCAGTGAGGTACCCTTGGTGGCTGCAGCTGGGTGGCTGATAATTTGGGGGGTGGGGTTTCATGATGGTGAACATGGGGTCCTGCTGTCCACTGCATCTCCCTCCTGGTGGGTCTGTTTTTGACTCATCCTCCAGAGAGAAGCCTGGTAATTTCTAGTGAAGTGCTTGGATTAAAGGCTTTATTGGAAACTATGAGGCTCCCACCAAACACAATGAGACAGACAATTCAGAGCATCCTCAGTCTGCCATGATAAAGCCTGGCAGACGGTTGTCAGGAGGAAGCGCGACCGGGGCGGGGGTGAAACGCAGTGTGGGAGGGCTGGGGTGATTGTCAGCTCTGGAAGGAAGAGCTGTGACAGAATGGGAGAGGACACAGACGGAAATGACATTGTACAGAGAGAAAGAAAAAGATAAAAGGACTCGGGGCTAGGCTGAAAGACATCCGAAACTTTTCTAAGGGGGAAATGAAAGAGTGATTCTGTGCGGAAGAAAGAGAGAGGGAGAGATAAGAGAATTCAAAAGCCAGAAAGTCCAATATGAAGGCACAGAACATCCATTTGGGGTGGCTGCTTTCAGAGCACAAGGTGGAGAGGCGTTAACCAGACTCCGTCCCCCAGCTTCCCGCTGGAAGCTCGGGCGTCCCTGCAGCCGCGATGCTGTCCCCAGGCTGCCGGCTACAGGGGTGGCCTGAGTGCTCAAGGTCTTCCGAGACAAGCCTGACTGGAATCTGTGGTCCCTGCCTCCCCCAGGTAGCTGCCTGAACTTCAAACAGTGAGAATTAGCTCTGGGTGTGTAAGGCTTACACACACCGAGGCTACAATGAGGGCGTCCTTAATTACATAAGGTGACAGCCGTCCCTGAGTCACACTTCTGCCCCACCAATTTCCATTTTATAATTCTGTGATCCCCAGCAACCCCAGGCTGGTCGTCAAGTTCAGCTGTGGTATTAGGTCCCCTAACTGGAGTAGATGGCTTTAAAGCAGAATTGCAACTTTCCCCCTAAAATAACAGAAGTCTCAAATCAAGCCCAAGCCTTGTGATTGAAATACCCCTGCACTCAGAACGCAGGCCTGGATGGAACCGTGCCTGCAGCTCCGTCAAGGGACTGTCCCTGGTGCTGGAAGGCCCTCCCTGCGTGCCCTGCCCTGCTCGCGCACCCCGGGACCCCTGCAGTCATTCTGCCCAAAGACTGTTACTTCTAACAGAGGCCCAAGAGTCGGGGCAGGAAAAGCCAGCCCCGCCCTCGTGAGGATTCGTGTCTGCCTGACCTGCGGCCTCAGTGAAGTGCGGGACACCAGGCAGGGGCAGAGCCAGGCTCTGGGGGGGGGCAGCCTCGGACGACACACACTCCAAACCCGCTGCAGGAGTGGTGCTGGGGGAGGGGGACACCAGCACGGTGACATGTACTGCGGCCTGGCAGAGGCTCCGAGCTTGACCAGGAAGCAAGACCACCCCCAGGAGACACCCGAGTGATGGTGGGTTTTCCAGTGTTTGCTCCAGCACTGGCCAGAATGTGGTCACTTTAATGAAAAATGAATCAAAGTCACAAGGATGACAGTGGGAACTCACTGTACCTTCCTCTCAATTTTGCAGAGAACCTAAAACTGCTCTAAAAAATCAAGTTTATTTACAAAAATGACTGAGTACCCAGCCTGTTGTGGCACAGGGCTCGCTCAGGGGGTCACAGACACAGATGCAGGGGGTGCCACCTACTGCACCGTCACCACTGGGTGCTGCTCAGACAGGCAGATGCTCAGGCCCACCGAGACCCCTGAACCAGACTGTGCATTTCAATAGGACCCCAGGGGACCCAGGGGGCCATTAAAGGGGGAGCTACTCAGAGATGGGGCTACAGGATACACATCAGGAGTTCCCAGGCAGGGCAGAGAGAGGGCTCTCCCAGGATGGAGGGGCAGGAGGGCTACCCAGGGGGGCAGAGCATGGAGATACCCCAGAAGGTGGAAGGATGCCACGTGGAGACAGCAGGCAAGAAGGCCAGGTAGTCAGAATCACAGAGCACATACAGAAAAAGGGAGACCTTGTGGGCAAAGGGGGGTAGAGACCTCGGGTGGAGCCCTCCTGCCAAGGTCTCACCTGCCAGGTGAGAAGCTTGGCTCTGCCTACAGAGGAGGAGGGTGCCCTAGGGTTTGGGCGTCCTGGAGGCAATTCGAGCTGATAGAGCGGCCACCCTAACACAGACCAGAGGCGTGGCCCAGGGAGCAGAAGGGCAGGGGTGGGGTGGGGGTGTGGGTGCACCTCAGCCTGAGATTGACGAGGAAGAGATGCCCCCACAAGAGCGGGTGTCTGCCCAGACACCATCAGGGGGTGTGCGGCCACTGGAGAGCTGAGAGTGGCCATCAGCAAAGGCGCATTCCTGCAGCGACCATGAACTCGGTCCCTCGTCATCCTGGCCTCCCAGTCCCCACCTCCGACTCTGCCTGCTCCACAGCACCTGACTGCTTTCTCCGGCACGCGGTAGGACAAGCAGTGGCTGCGTGTGGGTCGACTCTGCAGCAGGCTGCCGAGGAGCAGGTTGCAGTAATTGAAATTAGTCATGCAAGCATCTCCTCTGATGGAGGAACGTCCTGTTCCAACACAGGACCAGCTGCAACCACAGGACACTTCTGATCTTTACTTTCACGTGGCCTCCGGCAACAGGCCCCTCGAAATCTCTTGGTTTCTGTCCTGTGTCAAGGACAGTAGGGTATATATAAAACATACATTATCTTTTCAAGAGGGTTCGGTTAGTGTCAGCATCCACCAAAAGGGGCGGCCATCGAACTTTCCTGACACAGGTGCTGTTGGGGTCAAACTGTGTCCCCACAAAGCCACGTTGAAGCCCTGAACTGTGGTATCTGTGGATGTGACCTTATTTAGAGATAGGGTCTTTGGAGGCAGTCACGTTAAGATGGGGTTGGACTGGACTAAGAGGGTCCCAAACCCCACGACTGTTGTCCTTAGAGGAGGGAAGTCCAGACACAGAACGGGAGAGTGCCATGTGACAATGGAGGTGGGGATGTAGCAGTGTGTGTGCTTGCCATGGGAGGCCCAGGGACGCCGGCAACACTAAGATCTATGGGAAAGGCCAGGCACAGCCCCACCTGTCACCCCAGAGTCGGCAGGGCCCTGCTGACACAGCCTTTTCAGGGCTCTGGTGTCCACAATGGTGACAGTCAGTTCTGTCATTGAAAGCCACAAGTTGGTGGTCCTTGGTGATAGTGGCCTCGGGAAATTTATGCAGGGGCCTGCGAGGGATTCTCTGGTCACTGCTCTCAAAGTGAAGGAAAGAAAAAGCAGGACACCAGGTGAACCCTGACGAAGCCGCAGGAGCAGCTCTGGAGTTTACGCTGGTGGCGGAGCTCAGCGCTCCAGCTGCCGCAGAGAGCGCCCCTTCGAAAAACAGCGCCTGCTCCTCTGGGCCTCACGCGCCTGCCCCGGGAGGAGCCTGTCCCTGGCTGAGTAAAATGGTGGCGGGTCTCCTTCTAGCAGAAGTCAACGGAACTCACCGTTTTATCTGAGCCAATTAATCTAGAAGCCACCACAGGATTAATTTTTCAGTAACAAAAAAAAAAAAAAAAAGCAACATCCGAGGAATACACTGGCTCTGAGCGCCCGGGAACCCTCCGCGTTGCTGGGTCCCTCCGGCAAGCGCTGTTAAGAATAGTTGGGGTTTGGTCCTCACTTTCAGCAAAGCGTCTAAAAGGGTGATTGGTTTGTTTTTTTTTAAGATTTCTACTTTGAAGCAAGCACCAATCCTTCCAACACATGGTTTGTAACAAATTTCCGGTCCCACCAGCATCGTACGTGAAGCAGCGTGTTCACGCCACAGGAAGGTGCACGCAAAGGGGAGACAGGACCGAGCATGCTCCTTTACCTTGCCCTTGTCGAAGTAGTGGATGATCTCCTGGTACAGCTGCTCTTTCAGCTGTCCCTGGGTCGTCGCCTGGTAGCCGTCCCGCTGGGTCAGGTGGGCCGCGCACACGTCCTCCGACCACTAAGGCAAAAGTAGTATGTGAGTAGTATCACCATGGCAGGGCGCGTGCAGTGCCACCCACTGCCCACCCTCGGGGCAGGATGCACAGGGAGCTCGGTGTTCAAAGCATGCAGCCGCGACACTGGAGACCCTTGGGGCCGCTGTCACCAGGCTGTTGGGCCTGGAAATGAGCGCAGAACACCTTTGCAGAGGCCCCGTGAGGAGTGCAGGATGAGAGAGGCAAACGTGGGTCTGGAAGCCCACAGAAGAGCAGCTCAGTAGGTTCCAGAAGGCACAAACCTGTCAGCTTGCTCCTGCTGCCCTGTCACACCGGGGATGCGCTATGAGCCAGGTGATCTGTGGCTGTCTGGCTGGGACACTGGGGTGTGGCCTTGGGCCTGTGCTGCTCGACATTGTCATCAAGAGCAAAGAAGGCTCATGGACCCCACTTCCAAGTCATAAAGAAAGGGACCAGATAGGTGACCCAGCTCCTTGGAGACCACGGGTGTTTCTGTGCCTTCAGCCAGGGCACACTGCCTGGCACAGGGCAGGGGTCAGGCAGTGTTCGTGCATGGGCCGGCGGACTCACAGAGAGAGGGAAAGGCCCACAGAGGTCTCAGCCAGCTGGGAGATGGGCCGAAGGGCAGGCAGGCTCATTTGGCAGGTAAATGCTTAAACTCGGGCTCAATGGGTCAATGGCATGAAGTATAGGGGGTCCGTGCAATTCAGCATTTGGTGAGGACTTCCTGTCTGCAAGGACCTAAGTCCAAGGCAGGTCAGAGGGCCGACCGAGAGAGTGCAGCTGCAGACAGGGGCACGAGGCTAAACAACCCGCAGGGAAGACTTCCCGAGGTAGTATGGAGGCAGGCCAGTCTGGGAGACTCCCTGGAGCAAGTCATCAGGATGGGCTGGCTTATCAGCTGACCTGGGGGGGTGGAGCTTGGCACTGTTTTTCAATGGGACAATGACGGTGCTGCAAAGAAAGCAACATGCGCCCAGGCCACCTGGACCAAAGTGGGGGTGGGGGTGCCCCACGGGACTCAGTGCTGGTAGGGCCACACTTGGAGCAATGGGACCTGCTGTGGCCCACACTTTAGGGGGGGGCATGACACATGGGAGGTGCTGGAGAGGCAGAACAAAGCCAGGTACTATGGTGACACAGGGCACAGGCACAAAGGGACTGGCCTATGCAAATGGGGAGAAGGCTCTCAGGAGCTGTCAGGGCTCCCCAAGAGGCTTGCTCTCAGCACATGCCCCTCCCCAAGCTCCTGCAGCCATTTGGGCCCAGGGCTCGGCAGGCTGGGCCCAGGGCTCTGAGGCGCAGGGCAGAGCTGGCCAGAATGGCTCCCCAGCTCTAGGCATGCCAAGGAAGCAGGGGTGGCCAATCTTTTGGCGTCTCTGGGCCACACTGGCAGAGTTGTCTTGGGCCACATGTTAAATACACTGGGACGCGTAATCACAAAAAAATCTCCTGTTTTAGGTAAGTTTACAGTTTTGTGTTGGGCCGCATTCACAGCCATCGTGGGCTGCGTGTGGCCCTTGGGCCTCAGGCTGGACACCCGTGTAACTGGCCTGTAAATTTTTTCGTCGTGAACTTGGACTCGTGGATCCTGGCCACACTGGAAGTTATAACCTCATTAATCATGGAGTTTCCACAGCATGGCTAGATTTCTACTTTTGGGGGGGATACAAAAAAAAAACTTTAAGGGGATTCTGAAATGTAACTACCATAAATAAGTACGGATAAGAATATTCAGATTGCAAATGACTTCTTTGAATCTTAAAATCACTTAAAAAACAGAGGAGGGAAGCAAAGGCCCTCATACCTTCCTCGTTAACAGTGAGATGTGAGTACGTGATCGCTAGGCTAAAGGCTACTGCTTTTATTGTCCTTGTTTGTCAGTAAAGTACCCTTCACCAAAAAGGAAGATCCCATTTGAGGATTTTTAATTAAGGACCAGGAATGTACTTGTCATTGTTACACTGGGAAGAACTTTCCTAACAATACAAATAATGTTCTTCAGTACGCGGATTGACCAGAACGATTCACATTCACGGCCGGATCAGAACCTACTTAGGAGAGATTGTAAAACGTAATGGTGTGAAAGACAGGAAGAGCGATTCTGGTGCGGTGGCCACTTAAGTGGAAAATTCAGAGCTCCGTGGGGAAGACGATGCAATCGGGCCTATTGACCTGGGTTGTGAACACACCCCAGTGAGGTACAAACCCAAGGACAAGACCAATGACAGCTAACCCTAACACACCTCTGTATTTTACATTCACAGGCGGGTCTAACGCTCGTGCCTCATGAGAGAGCATGACGGTGGGCAAGCAGTTAGTCAACCTTATTTTAATCTCCTGGTGTAAAGCAAATTTTTTCCTATTTGCAAAAATGCTGTGTTACCGGAACCTGGGTCCCTAACACGGGAAGGCTGTTGGAATGCACAGTGGGACGGCTGGGGTTGAACTACACACCCCAACCTCTCCCTTCACACTGTGTGAATCTCCAGTGCTTGGGAGTTTCGCATGGTGCGAAGTCAAGGGGCTGCCGATGGCTACTGATGGGGCATCCAGACGGAGCCCGGCCTCGAGCCTGTCATCATCCAGGAGACACTGCCTCGTGCCCACTGTCATGTGATCTTAGCTGGTTTTCTTTCACTAGGCGTTGGGGGGGGGCGGGCCTGGGGTTGGAGACAGGGTTCCCTGAGTGAGCAGTGGTTATGGAGGGTCACACACTAAGTTCTACTTTCCAGTTGTTCTTGTTTATCCAGCTTCCAATTTTTCTATGCTTTAAAAATAAGAATAGGATGGGAAGGATGCTGCCCTGCGTCGCGGATGTTAAAACAGAAAGCGAGAGGCGGTGCTGGCAGCCCTCGCCACGGCCTGGTCCCTGTGCTCTGTGAGGATGAGTCAGCGTGAGGTCTACCCCGACTCCGCTGCCCCAGCACAGAGCCTCCTCCTTACTGGTGTCATCTCCCCCGTCACTGAGCCTTCCTGGCGGGAAGAAGGAACTGCCGGCTGCCTGACTATGGGTGTTGATGTGTTTACGATGCTCAGTGACAACTTGCTGGGACATCTTGTTAAATGTGCATCCACTGGGCCAATGCTATCATCCAAGGACTTCCTAAGTATCTTTGTACATGTCACCGCGTTTAGTCAACATCCAGAAAACCTTAGCGTACCAGTTTACTAAAATGCCACTGAGACACAGTTTTAAATCACCGCAGCGTTTGTAACGACAGAGTCGCAGCAGAGCGTGCTGCCTGTTTTTACCTTCAGGAGCTTGGCGTGGAGAAGCAGGGTGTAGGCCGCTTCGGTGTAGTTGTCACACTCTTTGTGCAGGTCACACAGTTTGTACAGGTACCTGAGACGGCGAAGCACAGGCACACCCTTAAAAACGTCACCGGACAGTCTGTGCCAACGACGGCCAGAGCTAAATTCCGCCTTCGGCCGCACGTCATCCCTAGCCTTCCTTTCCCGACGTTCACAATTCATCACGCCTTGCAGACGTTTGCCGCAGGGAGCGTTGAAAAAAAACCCCTCTAGAGTAATAGACAATCATTTAACAACAACTGAAGTCCTCTCTTTTCGGGACAAAAACTGAAGCTGGAGCAAGGAGCTAGAACTACACTTCAAGGTTTCTGGGTCCTTTCCAGAGTTTTCCAGAGTTTGCTCCACACATTCGAAATGAGAGTACACAATGCTTATGGTTTCTCACATTACAATTGAATCCAAAACACACACAAAAAATCCATAAAAACCCAAATCTGTGAGAAAACAAGAACTCCGATGATCACAGCAAATATGGTGCAGAGATTGTCTCTGCCCTAAAGAAATAAAGGCTGTGCCCTGGCTGGCGTGGCTCAGTGGACTGAGCGCCGGACTGCGAAGCAAAGGGTCGCAGGTTCGAGTCCCAGTCAGGGCACATTCCTGGGTCGTGGGCCAGGTCCCCAGTAGGGGGCGTGTGAGAGGCAACCATGTATTGATGTTTTTTTCCCTCTCTTTCTCCCTCCCTTCCCTTCTGTCTAAAAATAAATAAATAAAATCTTGAAAAAAAGAAATAAAGGTTGCTTTTTAATAAAAGAAACTTGATAATTTTCTCAACATTATTCCTTTTTTTTTTTTAAGAACTAAGAAAACAATCTTAAGAACCAGAAGTCAGAAAACTGGGCTTGGTGGAATAAACCCGCCATCAAGCACTAATGCCACATGGATTACGTTCTTATCTGCTCTTTTAAGTGGGAATCGTGCTGAACGTTTGGCTTTGGCCCCTAAAAGAGACCAAGACAAGGGGATCAGTCACATCCTACCACTCTCGAGAAGAAGGCCAGTCACTCAGTGATGGATGAAGATCCGGCAGACAATGCAGAACGTAAGACTACGATGCCAGAATAAGAATGCACCGAGAAACTCATGTTGCCTCTTCCCGGTCCCGTTAAAACTGGATTTCTCACGTGATCCCGTGGCTTGCTGCGGAGCATTATGATTTGTGGCGTTGCCTTTTTCCAAAAGGGCCACACGATTCAGTCAGGAAGTGAAAGAATCATTTATGTCTTTGCCTCTGAGCTGGCTAAGCACGGCCCCCAAATCTCCGCACCAGCCTGGGCAAACGGCAAGCGGGATCCAAACACACCTGGGCACACTGCAGATGTCCCTCACACTCAGTGCCTAGGCTCCACAATTTCCCACGACATAGATCCCTGTGGCTCGAAAACACTGCTTAGCATGGGCTTGACAAACAGCCATGACAACAGACGTGGAGAGCATGCAGGCAAGCATGATGCCGACCTACCTTATATACATTTCTTCTCTTTCGATTTCTTTGTAGAAATTCTGAAAAATCAAACCACAACACTTTGAAGAAATCTGTTCTACAAAAAGTGTGACGTGCGTGTGAAGAAGTCAGTTTTTCACCTAGTGGCCAACCCGGCCCATGGACCCAGCTGCTGGGACCGAAACCACCGGTCACATGTGATGCAAAACCAGCGCACCCACTCCTTCGCTTCTGGGGGGAGAGGTGACGCCAGTGATGACATTTCCCACACGTTAAATGCTGTGATGGCTAAAATCTATTTCCGTCGTCGGGAAGTCATCTGCCCGCAGTTAAAACAAGGTCCCATCCGAAGATCTGACATCTTAACCATTGTAACAACTCATTAGAAGTACAAAAGTAAAATAAAAAGATCCCAAATTTGGGCATCTGCACGGTCACACAATTTCAAGCACGCTGGGCTCAGCTTCACCAAGAGCCACGAGAAGGTGACAGGGCACTCTCGACCGGAATTGCTGAATACACTGCCCACTAGCCACGTGGACCCAACCAGACAGTAAATGTCACTACAGTTAGATGAAGCTGAAAAGTCACTGACTCGGTTGTACTTGTCCCGCTTTAAGAGCTGGGGCTCGGGTTGCCGTGGCAAACGAAGCAGACACAGAGCACACCCATCGTCACAGGCACTTCAACGGGACAGCTCTGAGCCGGATCACAGACCTCCGGAAACACAGCCGGAAAACGGGCTGCCATGTAAGCAACCCATGTGTGTAAGAGCGAACGGAGAGAGGCTGGTTCACGGGGTGCAAACAACAGGGGGTGTCTACATGCTGTACACTGTTTTCTGGGTGAGCCTGACCATTTCTATCAAAGCTATATTTCTTTGTGGGGACAGCTCTGTGAACCTTTAAAACATTTATCTTAGACGAGGCGACGAGAAAGCGCAGAAGAGCCGCCTAACAAGCCCTGAGGAACGAAACCACCGGCAGCCGCTTTCTGTGGACAATGCAGCCCCTGGCCGAGGTCGGGATGCGGGAATGGTGTCCAAAATGAGGCGAGCGCGTCCCCATCGCAGAGGCAGGCCGGGGTCCAGTGAGGCAGAACTGCCCGCTCGGCTGCATCAGCGCCAATGGACGCTGCTTCCACAGCTGGGCTCTCAGAAAAGCAATGATAAGCACACACGGGCAGTCAGAGGGGCACACTCGGAAAGACGCACCCAGATTTCCACCTGTTGCAGCATCTCAATGCCAGTGTCGTCTGGGTGACCTGGGTGGTTCTGGCTGGCGGACAGCTGGAGCCACATGACTAAGAGCCGCCGTCACCTCTGACCCTGCCTCGCCAGCGAGCACAAGCTGCGGCCCCTCCGCCCTCCACGGCTCTCTGCCGATCGTCCTTTCCCAAGTTTTAGTCACTCTCTTGTACAGTTTCACAACGAGGACACCGCACCACCGTCCCTCCTCTCCCCGAGGTAGGGAAGTGTCTTCCGTCTCCTGCCTGGGCTGAGTTCTGGTCCCTTCCTACGACTTCAAAGCCTCTGCAGTGCCAAGGACGCCCATCTCGAAGTCCAGCTTCTAAACAGAAACTGTGCGTCTCCATGTGGAAGCTCGGCCGCTAGGACGCTCCACTCCTGGGCCCTGTGTGCAGCCTCCTGTCCCCCACGGGCCTCTCCGCACCGGGGCTGACGTCAGTGCGGGCTCCGAGCCACCCCATGGGGACGGGTCCCCAGCTCCAAGCCCCTGCTGCACACTGACCTTTCAGAATGCACACTTTGCAATCTGTTTTCATTCTGCACTCCATGACTCACACAGACTCTACGGCTTTCAGAATTCCAGTGGGAACCACCTTAATTGGGCTGGTGGAGGGCCGGGGAGAGAGGAACCTGCATCTGAGCAAGGAGTCGACCGGTCATAGAGATATGTATGGGTGGTCTTATCGCCCAGCAGAACCAGGTGACACAGCAGAATTACCACCCAGTAACTAAAGATTGTGTTACTATCAAGGGACACGTGAAAGTCGACCAATGCACATTTTGTCCGTTGGCAGCCACAGTCACTATACAGGCAGCCGGGGGACGCTTAGGGGACCTAGCCCGCTGGCGGAGGGCTGCTCATGTCTTTTCTTCTTCGTTTTAGTTCACTGTTTTAAGTCCAAGGAAGAGTAGAACATTACCCCGAACCACAGAATGTGGAATGGCCCAGGAATTCTCTAAACAACCACAGCATGGGCTCTAAAGGAAGTTTGACGAGGGGCGTACAGGGCATCGACCCACTCTGCGTTCTTTTGTCTCAATTTTTAACTTTCGTGTTTCCAAGGCGCGGCGGAGGGATCTGCAGACGTGTTTCCAGCACATCTGCACACGGTCCTCTCTCATCCCCTCCCTCCCACAGGCAAGGACACGAGCGAGCGCCACGCGTTCTGCCCCCGGAAGTCCTGCGGCCGCACGTCGTGGGTCCCCGGGAAGCCCGGGACGCGAGCGGTGCGCTACTCACCAGCACGTTGACGGTGCAGCTCATGCGATTCTCCTTGTTCTCATCGTGCATGATGGTCCGGTAGTCCAGCAGCCTCTCCATGAGGCGCACCACCAGCCTCACGAACGTCTCCCCGCTTTTGGCGAGGTACTTGTGCTTGCGGCAGTGCTCCAGGAGGCTGCAAAATGTGCACGCACACATGCGGGTCAGCGGCCCGGGCCGGGCGGGGCGAGGGCGCCGCTTGCGATGGGCTCCGCCCCTGACACTTCCCGTTCTCCTGGGGCTATAAAGTTGGCTGCAGTCTAATTACAGCCTCTCTGTCCCCATTCCAACGCGAGCCCTGCCCACCGCTAATCAACACTTACATTTTATCAAATAACACTTTGTATTGTTCATCTCCTCTGCCTCCTTCCACTTCGTGATCCAGCTTGGTGATGATCTCATTTTCGAACTATAATTAAACAGAGGAAGCGTAAGTAATCGGAGGGGCGGATATTTCATTTTATGACGGGCCTGTCAACAGCACATCCGTCAGAAAGGGACCATCATCAGAGAGCTCCCCTACGCCTTTGAAGTCTGATTTCATCTCAGAGTGGCTGTCCCCGGGGCCCTGGAGACTGCAGGTGGCCCCCTGTCACCGGGGAAATCTTCCATTTCCTTCCTGGGATGGAGCCTAAACACACGGATTCTGATAGCAGGAACGAGAGCCAGAAAGATAGACAAGGAAAAGGGGCGGGATTGGAGGGGGGGAAATAAAGGTACTACATTAAAACGTGTCTCAAACGTCATCTCTATGAACAAGCAACGTCTAAAACAGCTCCCCAGCAATTGGAAGAGATCCAGGGGCCACTTCACTGCCGCTCCTAGATAGAGTCCAGGGACGCTTCTCCCTCTGGCTGAAAGAATGGTGTAGGAAACCAGGCACTGTACGGAAGACGCACCAGCAGATGCTTCCTAGAGCCTCTGGGTGGACTTCCAGAGCATCGTGGTGCGTAAGAGCCATCGGAACTGACGGTCTCCGGACCCACGGTGTCAGGAAGACTCCACATTCTGGCGTGGCGCAAATCTGCAAAACGTTTTCAAAGGAGCCGTGAATGCCGCGGCTGATGGTGCTGGAATGAGCAACCTTTATAAGGACATATATGTGTCCCGTCCTTGCTACCCAGTCCCCTGTCCCTGGCAGAATTCAGAGCTACCTCAGTCCTGGGATTCTAGCCAAGTGACTGCCACGCTGTAGGGGGTCCTGAGAGCTGGAGGAGACTCAGTTCCCACAGAGCTGGCCCGACAGACGGCAGGCAGGAGGAACCCAGGAAACAGAGCTCAGGAAGTGAGCCCACCATGGAGGGCACAATGCCGGGGTCGCTGGGGCCCTCGAACGTATAGACACCATGTATACACCCAGGCAACAACCCCAAAGTCCTCTGCACTATGACAGGCTCCCATGAGAGCTTAAACTGCAGGAGAGGAAGAATTTCTTTCTCTCTTGGTCCCTGCTGTGTCCCCGACACTGAGAACCACGCCTGGTGTTGATGCGGATGGGGTGCATGTGTGATGGGCACATCGATTATTAGCTACAACTGGTGCTGAAACGGAGTCAGGGGAGCTTAATGTGCCAGCGAAGGGGCGGGCCAGCAGGCTGCTAAGACACGTGCTCTCTTGGCCACGCAGGCCCAGCAGTGAACACACTCATCCGAGTGCTTGTCACAAGTACTGCCGGCGCCGTCTACAGTCCTGTGGACTCGGGGCAGCAGGGCTAAGAAGGTCTGAGGAGGCCCAGGGAGGAGCCTGAAGGCAGGCACAGACCTGCCTGCCCTTGACCGGGCTACGCGCCCGAGCCTCGTTGGACCACACTGTGGATGAAAGGGAGCCGCAGATTCTCGCTTGACCTCAAGGACTCAGCGACCTCACAAAAGCCTGGGCCTCGGTGAACCCCCCAGGCCTCTTGATCTTCTCCATCATCTCCTCCTGCAAACACTCACCCTCCTTCTGATTCTGTCTAGCCCCAGAAGTGCAGGGGTTTCAGGAACACAGAAAAAGAGACGGTTTTATTGAAGATGAAAGGATGACCTGCTTTTTTTTTTCCGCCAAAGTCTCAGGATAATGACTTTTATTGTAAAGCAACAACCTTTTGAGACTAACCCGCTATCACTCTGCTCTTTACTGGAAAGAATTCTTCAAAAAGCGGCTCTTTTTGGAATCTGGTGCGAGGGAGATGGCTGGCTACTAGCCCAACGTCGGGGTTTTCTGACAAGCCCGTCTCTCAAACTAGTCCCGGGAGCGCCAAAGACTCAGAGTGCGGTGAGGGCTGATCCTTCGGAACACATAACTGGGTTCAAAGTAACACTAAATTTAATTAACGCGCACGATTCAATGCCACACGTTTAATGAGCAGCCAGTGAGGAAGGCATGGAGAGTGCAGAAAGACATGCCCGATCCTAACACAGGCAAATGCACAGGGCATTCCAAATTGCTCATCCTACTCAATCAGAAGACACTTGAACTTGGAGTCCACCTACTGGAAGTGGCGTGTTTTCTCTGCTTTCACAGAAACCTGGCTGTCACAAATACGGGCAATAAGGAAGCTCCGGCTCATTAAGCATGCTGCTTATCAAATTTGACTGATGAATTTAATGTTTTCTAAAAAGAGTGAATGAATGATAAGTAAATCAGAAGAACACAGCTGATTCTAATTTTACTAACCTCTAGTCTAAACTAAGTAATTTGCACAGACACCTGGCAACCCCGCTCTGTTTATCAGCCAGGATTCAACACACAGATCTGCAGCTCGCTTCTAATTCCAGGGTCCTTGTGAATTTTTACAGAATGTACTAGACACCATTTGCTAGAAACAGTGTGCTGTGAACTGTTATCATAATCAGAACGAAATGATGCTGCCTAAATAAATTGGAGAAAGCACATTTGTTGCTAGAGCAGAGCTGGTTTTATAAAAATCGCATTTATTATCCCTGTAAATGCCTGCTGTTTGGTAATTTGCAGCAGGGTTCTCTGTGGTTAGGATGAAATTAGAACGAATTTACTTTATTGCTCTAAAGGTGGCAGAAGCTCACTCATGTGATAAGTGAAATCATTATACAGCATTTTCCTCTCTTTTCTGAGTGACCAACATCACTGCGAAAATATCCACAGGGCACCCAACGTAATACATTGAACAGAGCATCTCTGCGCATCTGATGCCAGTGGCCCTCCCAGAACACGGAACAGGAGAGGCCCCGTCTGAATAGAGGGCTGTTGGAAGGCTGCTGTCACACTGAGCGTGGAGGGAACGTGAGCTGTGCCCGCAGGAGCGCTGATGTGTTGTTAATTCTGTGAAGGTAGAAAGAAAGCCCAGCTCTGGCACTCTGCACTGCCGTGAGCCTTGGGTTTTTGGCTCCGAGGTGAGAGGTCACGGGGCAAAGGGCCTCAGCAGTGGGTAACTCAAAAGCCAACCCCGTTTGGATTGGAATGTATGTTTTAGTTGTGGGTCAGGCTCATCACGCTGACTAAGGAGGTCTGAGCTGGATGAGCTGTGTGCGTGCCTTTATGAATGTCTGAAACCAGGCCTGTATTCCGCAGACATCCACCGGGGATGCCAGGGAGTGGCTGGGAAACTAAACCAGGAAGAAAAGTTCCGCGTAGTCAGTCGCTACGACACTGACAGTGTTCGGAGCCCGTTCAGAGCGGGGTGAAAGCTGAAGTCCAGGGATGTGCTACGTGGACTGGGCTAATGATGGAGAAAGCTGAGCAAACACTGGCCGACTGCGCCACATGTTCTGCTTTCTCCTGGTTTTCAGAATGGCTCACAAGCTACTGGACGTGGGGCCGTGGCGGTAGACCACCCCTTGGCAGCAGACAGCCTCAAGGAATCACCTTTGCTTCTGCACCTGCAGGGGAAACTGAGCCCACCCCATGAAGGGGCGTACAGCACAGGGGGTGGGGGCAGGAGAAGGTCACTGAGCTGCAGCTGCGTGGAAAGCGAGGCCAAGAGGAAGGAGCGGGCTCTGCTTGGTGGGGGGCAGCCCGGCCCTCCGACAACCTGGGTGTGGGCTTGCACGCTGATACCCAAAAGTATCTCATTCCCCGTGTGTAGCACTCTGCTCAGAAGCACTCCCATTTTTATGTATACTGCATTCCTCTTGCTTAGCCGCTCTGCAAACTTAATTACACACTTAATTAATCTTTGGCGCTCCACATCCCACATTCTGAAATCTCCACATCCTTCTCTGTCCAACAAGCAGGTGGCTCACTGACCTTGAAGCTTTTGTGCAAGAGTCAGGATACTAGCGGCTCCAAGGCCTGGGACCTGAGTGGCCTGCCAGGCCCACAGCAGCACCCCCAAAAGGGGCATGGCCCAGATGGATGAGGGCCTGTGGGCCGTGCACCAGGGCAGTGAACCCCAGGGACCTGCCTTCGGAATAAGGCCTGTTTCATGTGGTTGAAGGAGATGGTGGGAGTTTGAGCATCTCTCTGCTGGAGGGCTTGTAAGAACAGAACTCGACGTAATTCGAACTTGTGGAGTCAAGGGGTTAGTTCCCATGATGCCTGGACACACTCTGGGCCTGTGATTCAATGAAGTAAAAGCCGAATTCTCGTCTGTATTTCCCTCTTAAGCTTCCAAAAGAATAGACTCAAGTGTGACTTTGAAATGGAAATCAGTTAACCAAGAAAACCCCAGTGAACTGAAGAATGAACAAGACAAAGCTGCCACCCAACTTATTCACATCCATACTGCAGCCCGACAGGGGCTCTCCCATCAAGTAGCGAAGCTGCCAGCACCCACTGGGTCACCGCTTATTTGCTGAAGGCGGTGGGCAGAGATCATTCTGACGGGGAAGGGAAACATCAAAGGCCCAGAGCTGGCTGGTGCTCCCAGACCGCGCCGCTCACGGGGAATTTCTGCAGGTTCCCCACTGACCCTTGCACGGACGCTGAGGCAGCTCTGCGGCTGGAAATATTACTTTGCTGAGGGCCCTGTCTGCTCCCGTTTTATTGATGGCCTCCAGACCACACGGCCGCGCATGGGAACTCTCAGCTGTGACTTCTATACTTTCCAAAGACGTAACAAATGGAATTCGTTAAAAAGGTGCCAGGAGGGAGTGAAAAGCATGCTTTTTTTATGAAGGAAAATCCAGTGAGGCTGAGACTCAGGGAGTTACTCATCTGGGGGCAGGGGCCTCAGTAAGGGGGAGAGGTGGGTTTCGGGGCAGGAGGGCCCGTGGGGCAACACGGCTCAGCAGGCCTATGTGGACGATCCAAGGGGCTCTGAGTCCGGCCTGAGCACCCCCATGCTGGGTCCGATCTACTCTCCGACCTGGCCTCAGGTCCCTGCACAGTGTGTGAGCTCTGTTAGTGCCCGAGGGTCAGCTGGCCCAGTGGCGAGGACCTGCCCAGAACAGATGGTATCAAGCTGACCTCAGGCACAGCCTGCAGCCCTGGAAAGAGTATCCCAGGCCACCAGGACAGGCCCGTGAATGGGCAACTCCACGCCATGCCCAGGCAAGCCCATTCAGTGGGCAGAGACCAGTAACCCCAGGCTAAGGCCAAAGCCAAGGGCAGTTACTCTGAAGGAAGATTCCTGTTCTCTCTCCCAACAGTGGAGACCAGCCGGCAGACCCTTGGGGAGGAGATGCCTGTGCCAGAGTGTTCTAAGGAAACGCCCTGCACGGGGGCCAGAGAGGCAAGAGCCATCCCTTTGGGGACTCCAGGGGAGCCAAGCGGTGAGATGTGCCTTTGAAATTCCAATAATGGTTTGACACAGTTTAATCTTGAGCAAAACGGCAGGTGGGTCCCCTTCCTATACCAACCGTAAGCGACAATGAGTATGTCACCAACATAGCGTATCAATAGCCTGACTTCAAAAGACAGAGCCACCTTGAAACACCTGAGGTATATCCTATACTCAAAGCCCTGAAATTCTGTAAAAATGAAAAACCTTAACATCTCCCCCCGCCGCCCCCGCCTCGCCTCCAACAGGTTTGCGCATCTGGTGTAAAAGTGAGGCCAGTGTAGCCCTTGCTGATGTGACTAACAAGGTGAGATAATTGGATTGGTGGTGCCAGCCAGCCCGGGATCCGGAAGGGACCTGCTCACCCACAGCATATTCACCGGGGCCCCCTGTAAGGAATGGAGGGCAAGTCCATTCCAAGAAAAGATCCAAGTAGGTCTGGAGACCTGAGCTGGGGGCTGAGAGGTGCAGACGATGCTGGAGGTGAGGTAGAGGAACGTACAAATCACTGCAACCCACCCTGGAGGCCAAGACAGCAGAGACAAGGCTGTGTCACCTGTACCCACAAACCAAATGGCACGGAGCGACAGAAATGGGATGATGGGGAAGCAGCAGGTCTGGGAAGAAGGCCAGCCATGTGGCATCTCACCCAGGAGGCTGAGAGGGGCCGTGAGCAAACATTAAAAGAGGAATCTCAACAGGAAGGAAACTGATCTTCCCCCGGTTCACAGGGACAGATTAAAACCACAGAGAAAACTTTTATCAACTTCAGTTCTCTTGCCTTGACTTTAAAAGCCTTCGGTGTGTCCCACCCACTTGCCTGCAAAGGCACAAGCAGATGACAGACAAACAAAGGGCCAGTGATTATTGTGTGGGCCTGTGACAGACATCGCATGCATGCTTCTGTTCACGCACACCCCAGCCAGGTGCGCCGAGGGAAAAGTGCAGAATCAGTGCACGGTTTTGGCTTTCTGGGGAGACTTCCCCTGAAACTGGGCGGATTCTGAAGTCACCGCTGCAGAGAGCGAGGGGACTGAGGAGGCTGAAATGCTGGGACCTTCATCAGCCCTGTGTCACTTATGGACGAACCTGTGACCCTGTGAATGGGACACAATGAAGCATTTTCACGGAAGATGGTCGTCAGGTATTTTAAAGCTCTAGTGAAACAGGAATGGAAAGGGACCGGTCAGAAACCAGACTCTCCTTCTCGGCTCCATTCCAAGCGCCCTTGACCTGATTTTGACCCAAAGACTGCTTAAATAAATGACAGATGACATAACACTTCAAAGGCCTTCCATCTTTGTTTCCTGGGCTAGCACACACACACACATTTTTTCCCCTCTTTTCCTGATTCTTTAATTTCACAGCGTTTTTTTCCTTAGGTTCTTCCGTGCAGCTTGAATTATTCAAAATTCAGAGTCAGATGCCAGGAAAAAGCATTTGAAATTCCAATTCCTAGCTCTGGTGAGCTGGCAGTGAGACTGGACCATGACCTGGTGCCGGGGCAGTGCAGACGGGTCAGGTGTCATGGCGATGATATAAAGGGACCGGCCAGGATGTCACAAGTTACAGATACATTTTGAAATCAGCAACCCCGTTTCTGAGAATGGAGACCGGGAAAGCGTTAAAGGAAAGCCAAGCTATATGCATGCACATGTTCACCGCACATGCATTCACAGTGGTGGAAATCAGCAAACAGTCTAAATGCCCAACTACGGGGGTGAGTAAGAGAAGATGAGCCACGGCGTTTTATGCATTGTTACGCCAGCATTAAAACCGCGGTTAGCTACCACATTGTAATCAAGGAAACTCTTCATGTACTGTCAGAGAAAAAGAACAAGAAAATGGGGACAATGTTTACAACGTTACAATTACATGTGTGCAGAGGCAGAGGGTGGACCAGGGCGACAGACACAGCTGCTCTTTTACAATAGGCTCTTTACTTTGACAAACAAGCAAATGCAAGGAAATCTTCCTCACCCACGGGAAGAGAGTGAGGAAGGAAGGAAGGCAGGGAGGGAGGGAGGGAGGGAGGGAGGGAAGGCGGGCTTTATGGGTTTGATTTTATTCACTTCCCACAGCATCCCTTTTGAGTGCATTCGATTTTTACACCCATCTCAGAACTTTGAACAGAGACTTAAAGATGTGCCAGTGACTTGCTCAAAACCCAGGTGGTCCCAGGCTAAACCGGGAGTCACAGTCCGCCTGACCGCTGTGTCTAAGCTCAACTCCAACTCACGGAGCGGAGGTGCTCCTGGCTTCACACCTTGGATCTCGGTTCTAGGAAATAGCAACACTGGCCTTCACGGCTACTGAATACCTTCAGGCAACAATGAAGAGGGACAGATGGACACCTACAGAGCACACAAAGCTCCCTTCAACTGTCAAGTGCGGGGGTCAGGGGGTCAAGTGCCCTGAATACTCGGTCCCACTAAAGTCACGCTCCCTCAATTGATACAGTTTTATTTTCCTTTCAATATAGGAATTTCCTCAAAAGTTTATGTGAAATAAATGTTCGCTTCTTTGAGTTACAGTCATACTTGAGCAATGGCTGCTTTTGATGCAGCAGGCGCCCTGCCGTTTGGATCCTAGTCTTGGCTCCTGGCCAAGCGCCGTGGCCAGACCACTTGCCCACCGGGGAGAAAGCCTTTGCACCTATGAGCACGCGCACGTGCGCATGCACACCGGTGAGCACTACACACCTTGTTGATTTCCACGGGACCCAGGCCTGGGGTTTTGTTACTTCTGAGAACAGATTACTCCGACCTGTCCTTCCTGTCGGTGCGGTTTGTTCGAGCCCTTTACATACCCTCCTTGGAGGGACTCTCACGGTTCCACTGCACAGGTGGAAGGTCGAGGCGGACATTTAGGAGAAGAAAGCCAGGGTTGCAGACTGCACAGTAAATAAGCTGGCAAGAAGCGGCCAGTCTGAGAGAACCCAGCAACATCTGGCCGAACGCACTGTGAGTGCACACACCAAGGGGGGCCAGAAGGAACAGCCAGGGTTCCGCGTGTGAGCAAAGCCAGACAAAAATAAGTAAAACGAACACTGAGAACAATTCTTCCCAAAGACAAGAACAAAAGAGGCCAGGCTTCCTCCATCCAGACGGGCCTGGGAACCCCTCTCGTGAGTTGTGGGGTATTACATTCCCACGTCCAACACCGTTAACTCCAGAACCACCTGTAGGTCTTTTCCAGGGACTTCAGGCTTGTTGCCTGCACCCCTGCTCCCATCCTTACCATCTGGAAGCTCCGGGTGGAGTGGAATTCACACTGCATCATGTCGAAGAAGATGGGGATGGTGGCCTTGCGCAGTTCTGTCTCGGGAATTAGTGTCATTTCCAACATTGGGCCAACCATTTCTGGAATGAACTTTATCTTGTGCTGACCTTGAATAAAGAAATGCATGATTCAGAATTTTTTACAAAAAGGAATCCTAGAACAGGCTTCCATGGCCATAACAACACAGATCACCGTGATGCTGAACACCAGGGTGGTGGGACTAGGCATCCGTTTCTACTCTGCGGGCACTTCGGACACATCCAGCCTTTAGTCTAAGACATGGACAGTATTCTCCCTGTTGTGGGTGAAGCTATTAAAACGTCCATCCAGTACCAAGTCTGCAGTCATGACTTCCTGGACACAGACAGAAGACAAACACTGCACAGTTGGATCACACAGATCAAGGACAGTGAAGGGTACCCCGCCTTGGACAGAGCAAGGCTGGGACAGTGAATAGAGTTGACAGAGCGAGGGAGTTAGGCTGGATGGTCTCTTGGGTCCTCTCCAGCTCCAGCATCGTATAAGGAGGAAGCTTCCACTTTCTAGAACATTTGGAATGACTCCAATCTCAGGCAGCAAAGCACAGGCCTCGGAACACGGAGCTGTGAAGACAGGCACGATTCTGCCTTCTCCGCTACTGCTGTCTGATCAGGAAATGCTTCTTTAAATAACTACTGTGTGCATCGCAACTCACCTATCTCATCCAGATATGATTAAGGAATTCACAAAAAGGTTTCTCCAAAGTTGTTGTTAAACAAGTGCTCTTGCCTTTATGAATAATAATGATCATAACATTAGCTGACATTTACTAAGCGCTTCAGACAAGCCGAGTAGAGAATGTCTCATTGAATTAATTCTCGTGAAAACCTTGGGAGATGGCGACAACACCACTTTTCTAACAGACCTGGTGTCAATCAACTTTATTTTTTTGCAGCAAAACGGAGCAGCAGGCACAGAATCTCCCTACAATACAGCCCCGCCGCCCCACGGGCACAGCCTCCTGTTGTCGGCACCCTCCTGGAGCGTGGGCACCACCCCCGAGCCATCCCACAGTGGAGGACACCGGCCATGGACAAGGCCCGCATGCTGGTCAGCGGCAGTGGAGAAGCAGGATGGAGATGCTGTGGGCGTGATTCTGCAGCGTCAGCCCTGGCCCTCACTGCCTGCCTGCTGGTCATGGGGTCTCCCAGGGCAGGACTCTCCACCTCCCTATAACGGGAACGGTGCCAAATGTCCACCCAGCCCCCTTATCTGTCTGCTATAAGAGGAAGCCAGACACAGGGGACAGAGACCTGCCACTTCATCGAGAATCGCTGGGGTGTCACAATTCTGAACCAATCCCCCAGGAAGTAGAGACTGTCTTCTTATAGGCTCCAAACCTTTCTTGTTTCCTATTTCAATTACTTTTGCTGGAAACCTTGGCATCACGTCCTTCCAAGTCCCCGCCTTCCACTCAGATGCTACAGAGTGGCTCTCCATCAGAAAGTCCTCTTGTGTAGAGACGGAGAGGCCGGGCTGGTGCTGTGGTCATCACCCCCCTCCCGCGAGGGCGGGGGTTGTGCTGCCAGTGTGCCCGCTCCCGCAGCGGCCCCATACCCTTCGGTGAGATGCTTCTGAGCCCCTGAGCACTGGGAGTGATGTGGGTGAGCTGACAGAGAACTTGCAAGGAGCCAGAGGATGTCTGAGGAAAGGTGGAGGGAGGAAGCCACTGCCACCTCACTTTACCGCCTGGAAAACTCACTTCTGCAAAAAGGGGAGAGGCCTTTATCTAGGGTGATGGAATCGCCTTGGAGGAGGGTCTTAGGAAGAAGGCAGTCTTCCATATTCCCACCCGCCTCTCTTTCGTGTCAGATGTCTTGATTTGTTCTCATTCCGTGCCGTTATAATTTATATCATTTCCTTCCCAACACATGCTAGAACAATGCGCAAGAATTAGATGCTTGAATGAATTATTTGTGACATTTCGTTAGTAACACCAGCAGTTTATCCAGAGTTAACCAACCTTAATAATATTTTTAGACAATCAGGAAGTAGAAGGGGTAGTCTAAAGAATTTAGTTTTCTTCATAACTCAGCTAATACAGACTTCTGTGAGAGCCATTAAACAAATCTGGGCTTTTATAAATAACTACACTTAACAAAATACATGATGCTCGTATTAGCCTAAATTAGCGCATGTCTAATGTTTGTACTGGGCGGACACATTCACAGAATGAAACCTTCCATAAGGAAGCTGAATATAATTAAGATTTCATATTCAACTCTTACTAACTAATCACTATTTTGACTAAGGCCACACGGATGGGACTCTCGTCACTTCCCCAGGCGCTCCATGTGTCTGAGAGGCCTGTCACAGCAGCAAAGCAATCTCTTAAAAATTCTATCATCTCTGGTCTCGTCGGTGACACCCCTCTTGTATTATACCTGGAAATGTCAGAGCCACTGTTCCAGGGAACAATCGGCAGTGACAGTGAATGGCTCATCAGCCACAACCTGAGTGTCACAGAGAGTGCTCTGCCGGCCAGGCGGCTCCTGCAGAGGCGGCAACAAGTGGCCATCCATGCAGGGAAGGAAAAATAAGTCACAGAGCCGGGCGCCTCATCTTTGATGACAACCCTTGCTGGGAATGCAGGAGACACTGGCCGGGGGACTTCCCTGGGGATTTAGCCTTCTAGGAGGCAGGGTCTTCAAGGTGGGCAAGGGTGGGGTGATCCCCCAGTGGTCTCATCTTTTCAGGTTTTTTGGACCTTTGATCATGGACTTGACCTGGAGCACATCTGGCTCAAGTTTAACCGTGAGCTTGGGTTTGAAATCAGTGAGGATCCAGGTGGCGCCGGCAACGGGGGGCTTCAAGGAAAAAAGGTGCATTTTCTTTTCACATTGAGTCAAAGGAAGGACAAGCTAATTGCCAGATCACAATGAGGACAGTGCACCACCCATCACTGTGGCAGTCTCCTCGTTGCCACTCCCAAATTCTTTAACCCTGGCCTAGAGACCTGGCTCCTGTCACTGACCGTAGGGCTGTGTGTGCCCTCCCGTGGAGACAGAGTGCACCCTCTGGGGGAAGACAGGGCCTCCCTGCCCCCACCCAGCAGCCTCCCAGGGCTGGGATGGGGATGGATGACCCGCTTACAATCGTGAGTGTCCAGACACCCCGATGTTACACCCAGTCTCATTCCAGGGCACGCAGAGCAAATGATGCCATCGCCCAGTCTAACTGGTCAGGCCTCATTGTACAGGGGTTTAAGGAAAAGCCCACAGTTTGTCCAGTCCCCAGAAATACTGCTGGAGGGAATCCTGCCTGAAAAACATCGCTGACGGAACTGGCCGATGAAGACCTTCCTGGGACCACATTTGTTCCGGCCTGACCTTGGCTACCGTGCTGCGGCAGCACGCTGCTTGCAATAAACAAGACGTAAATCCAGGTGGCTGAAGCCACAGGGCATCACTGCCCCTGGGGCTGCCTCTCGGAGCATGCTTTGATTAACGACAAGAGCTGGTACATAGGCATACTTATCCCCCCTGCCTCCCCCGCCCCTGGTTTTGGAGAGGCTGCTTTTGATTTTCCCTTTCTGACTCAACATCTGACAGGTTTGGGAGCAAAGAAAACCGTGCTGCTCTGTCCCACGGGGCACCTGCATTACAGTGAGCAAACCAGGGCCAGACCCTGGCTGTGGGGCTGCAGAGGGGCCATCTGAGACAGCGCCCACACGTCACTGGATGGTCTTCAGGGATACATGGCTTCGTGCAGCCTTCAGCTCCAGGCCTGACTGTACCACAGGTGATGAACAGTAAGGTGGTAAGTATATCTGACTTCTATTTTTATTTTCTTGGCAGAGCTGGTTAGCTCACTTTGCCAATGCCTCCCCAAAGCTGTGCCCATTAAGAGAAAAAGCTGTGTAGAAAACAGGATGTGCCCACCTGGGGGGACTGATGTGCTGTCAGAAGTTTCTAGTGTGGTGGCCTCTGCAATGACACTCATGTCTGAGATTCGCAGCGGCAGAGACAGACTGCCTGAGGCGGCCCAGGCAGCTATTCTTAGCCATGCTGGGGGGTGCTGCGGGCAGATCCAAAAATAATTGAATTCTTTTACAAGCCAGAAACCCGGTCATGTTGCTCGACGGTTGTTCATCCCTGCTATTACCAAGTCCCTGCCCTGATTCAGTGACCTCGGTCATGGTTTACACTTGACCTCTTGGATGCTTCTCAGGCCAGAGTCAATGGTCCCGGCTGAAAAACTGAACATAGATCTGTGTGTGAACCACAGTATTCAAATCAGCAACCGATAGGATGACACGGGGCATCTGCTCTCTCCACTGCATCCTTGACAGAGCGAACCAAAAGTCTTCTGTCCCTTGACTCAGCCCATTTGAAGCATAACGACAGATAAAGTCCAGAGGACCAACCACTCCCAAAGGGCTTTGAAGATTTGGTGTACACCGGAGGGTGCATCCCAGGAAGGTCCAACCTTCACGAGGCCGGGAGGTGGCACTGCTGTGAAGCCCAGATGGTCCTGGGCTTCTCTCCCCTTTCCTACTCACTGTTAGGGACGTGGACGAGAGGAAATGGAACCAGTTTCAAGGGGGGGAGGGTGTCAAGCTCAGGGACTCCAGAGATGACCTTGAAAATACTTAAAGAAAACTGAAAAGGCAGGGCTCCATCTGTCAGGTCTGCGGGTCCAGCAGAGCTCTGGAGGCGCCCTCCATGCCAGGCAGAGACCCTTCGGTGGAGGGGCCGCAGAGAGGTGGGGGTGGGCCTGGGGAGCCAGGATGGGCTGAGTCGAGGCAGCAGCTATTATGCGACGAGGACACATTTTCATACGTTGATGGCCACTCTAAATATACACGACCATGTGACCTGCAGTAGAGATATTTTTACTTCCTTTCTCATGTGGATGTCTTTATTTCTTTTTCTTGCCTTATTTCTTGGGCTCAAACTTCTGGTATGACGTTGAATAAGGAGTGGTGAGAGTGGGCATCCTTGCCTTGTTCCCAATCTTAAAGGAAAAGTTTTTTGCTTTTCAACACTGAGTATGATATTACTATGAACTTGTCCTACGGCCTTTATTATGTTAAGATAAAATCCTTCTATATCTCCTTTGTTGAGAATTTTTGATCTTGAAAGGGTGTTGAATTTTGTCAAGTGCTTTTTCTGCTTCTATTGAAAGTCATGATTTTTATCCTTTGTTCAGTTAAGGCAGGGTACTACTTTTATTAATTTGAGTATGTTGAGCCACCCTTGCATCCCAGGGATAAATCCCAGTTGGCCACAGAGTATGATCCTGGGCTGCTGAATTCAGTCTGCTGGGATTTTGTTGAGGAACTTTGCATCTATGTTCATCAGAGATAGTGGCCTATAATTTTATTTTCTCATAGTGTTTTTGTCTGGCTTTAGTGTTAGGGTAATGCTGGCCTCATAAAATGAGTTCGGGAGTGTCCTTGCCTTTTCAATTTCTTTGGGAGAGTTTGAGAAGGATTGGAGTTAATTAATTCTTCTTTAAATATTGGGTTAAACTCAGCAGTGAAGCCATCAGGTCTTGGCTTTCCATTGGCAAGTTTTTGAAAGCTGATTCCATCTCCTCACTCATACTTAAGTCTGTTCAGATTTTCTAATTCTGCATGATCCAGTCATGGTAGGTTGTATGTTTCTAGGAGTTTGTCCATTTCTTCTAGGATTACCAAATTGGTCAACACATTATTGTTCATAGTTGTTTCTTATCAGATACGTTTTTATTTTTATGGTATCAGTTGTACTCTCTCTTTTTTCATTTCTGACTCTATTTCAGTCTTTTCTCCTTTTTTTTCATTAATAAATTAGCTGAAGATCTGTCCATTTTATTTGTCTTTTCAAACAAATCAACTCTTAGTTTTGTTGAATTTTTCTATATTTCTATTTTATTTGTTTCTGCTGTAAACTTCATTATTTCCTTCTTCTGCTAATTTTAGGCTGTTTGTTCTAGTTCCTTCAGGTGTAAAGTTAGGTTGTTTTCTGGGATCTTTCTTCACCAATAAAGGCAAAAATATAGATGCAAAGGACCGAACACACATAAAATGGAACGTTCCACCCCCAGCAGCAGGAGACACATGAACATTCTCCAGAAAAGATCAAATATTAAGTTATAAAACAATTCTTCACCAATTTAAAGAGATTAAAATCATACCCAGTATCTTTCCTGTCTATACTGAAATAAAACTAGAAGTCAGTAACACATGAAAACTGAGAGAATTAAAAAACAGTGGAAATTAAAAGCATGCCCTTGAACCATCAGTGGGTCAAAGAAGGAATCAAAAGGGAAATGGGAAATGCTGAGACAAAAATGAGAACACAGCGTACCTGAGCTTACCTGGTGCAGCCAAAGCAGCGCTAAGAGGGGGGCAGACAGTGGTGGTCGCCTACGTTAATCTCCTACCTCACACATACCTCCCTGGTGCTATAACAGCGCAAGCACGTAGCGTGGCCACCGCCCGGTGGCAGTGTACCTGAGTCCAGGGTCGAGCCTTGAGCAGGTGAGCAGACCCTTCGGAAGGCAGAGTCTGTGACAGTGAGCCTGGTGTGAGGGTGCAGGTAGCAGTGGGGTGAGCCCCGTGGCCCGACATATGGGCAACGAAGGGCACGTGAGCGATGCCCCAGAGCAAGGAGCTCCACGGCCAAGCTGTGCCCACCTGTCACCAGGCGGTGCCCCGCTGCTTCCTCTATTTGCCTTAACAGGTTTCTTCCTTTTGCCTGGTCTCCTCCCTCTTACTTACTGAAAACAATCACGGCAAACAATCGCAATTTTTCTCCAAGGAACAGAAGCGATTAAAATTGTTGGGTGCCCCACACTGACACACAGCGTCCCGATGTTCCCCACGATGGCCAGAAATCGCGGCTACTCACCGAGGTTGTACCACATGTCTCTGATTTCGAAGCCGATCTGTCTCCTCATATCTCCGTACCTGACAACCAGGAACAGGAAAAGCGCCGAGTCACTGCCACGGGCATTGGAAAATCTGACTTGGGTTAGCTTTCAGTGCGACTGCCATCGTCCATCATGGCGACACATACCACGGGGAAGGGAGGGCGGAGGGACCCTGGCTGTCACTCACCCACCCCCACAGACTACACAGTGCCCTCCCGCTGTGGGGAGTGGGGTGGAGGTGGACAGTAACGGGGGGAATGCAACTCCAACCCCTTCTGGCAGGCAGAGGGGAACCTGGCTGCTTGGCCTAAGGGGGAGTTCGTTTTCCATGCGTGAAGTTAGCACCCATGTGCCGCGGACACTCCGACATCCCGCACCCGGCTCACAATAAGCGGTGTCCCTGGCGGACATGACGCACGCCCTGGAGTCTTCAGTCAGAAAAGGAAAGGCCTCTCCTGAGTACTCCCTACTCTTCTTCCTCACGCTCAGGGCTGAACACACACAGGCGCCAACATATCTCTCCCTCCGGCTGGCTGTTTATCCGGGAAAACAAGCGCGAATTTTCCTCCCAGTGGGTCAGCAAACGAGGTGTGTGTTTTCAGAGTAAACAGAATTTGATGCTTCAGAAGATAAACCTTTATTAGTTTGTGAGCAATTTAACTTTTCCCTTTATTGCCTAAGGAAAAGGCTGATTATATTAAACATAATAACTTGCGAAATTATCGTACAGAATTACGGTTTCGCAGCTGTGTCGGGGAGTCTGCCCTGTTCCCCCTTGTCGGCTCATGTGACCAGGCGGTCTGAGAATAGATGACCGATCGTGTCGTGGATCTGAAGTCAGAGATTCTGGCCGGCGGGTCAAAACCACAGCCTGCAGCCACCTCGTTAGAAAAGCCTCCGTGCCCGAAACCCCTGTGTGCCCACTACAGCAGGAGAGAGGGCTGTCGGCTTGACCATGTCCACCAGGGACACGAAACCCACCTCCCTGGCAGCTCCCCCAAGGAAGTCAACCTTGGTGACAGCAGCCAATGTCCAGAAGGAGAAATTGAATGGGAGCTTCAGCCCCTCCCTCAAGGGACAGGCAGGTCCTCAGAGGAAGACATCAACTTGCAGCCAAGCCCGACCACCAGGGAGTGCGGCTGCAGGTGAACTTGGCGAGGAAGAGAGTGACGGCCTGTGGCGGGCGCTGCGCCCATCACCGACTCCACATTGGGGATAGGCTTATCACAGACAGCAAAGGGACTGATTCCAAGTTGTGGGTGACAGGAGAGCATTCTTCAATGCCTAGGTGGCACCCCAATCACCCAAGTGCATGTGGCCTGAGCAATGCTAAGTTGTGCGTCCTTCTGAGGCCTGTGGAGCCATTTTTCTGATTCCCGTTTTGCTCCTGAGAAAATGACACAGGGGCTCTGCCACTGCTACGGCCCAGGATGGCTGCATGTCACCTGGGAGACTGGTGGCCCCTGGGCTATGCCAGGGTAAGAGGAACAGAGAGGGTTCAGCTTTCCTCCCGAGGCCAGTGAGTGAGGTCCTCGCTGTCCCAGGACATGCGTCACTTCTCAGGGAAGGGCATCTGGCGAGGCAGGACGGTGGCATGGGGGTTGGGGAAGAGAGGAAAACACCCCCAGCCCTTGCCACCACATGTTCAGAGGGGGCCAGAGGCCCTGAGGGGTCCTGTCACGAGGGGCCAGCCTGTCGCTGATGGACTAGCACAAGCTGTAAATGCTCTTCTCACTGCCAGGCAGTTCCCGGGACAGTGGCTCCGGAAGGAGGAGCAGCCGACCCCAGGCTGAGTCCTGCAAGCCCACCCCCAGGCTACCAGGGAGCCCGTTAGCACTGAGGCTCCACCCTGGGAACTGCTACTTTGCACAGCCACCTCCCCTCCAGACTGCGACCTGCATCTCCCTGGTCCCTAGCACGGGACCTTGGCCCAGCCGAGCGCTGACAGGGGCTCACTCTGTCTTTATTAGCACAGTTTAAACAAAATTAAAACATATCTGGACACTGGGTGTGTCTAGGAAAGTCAAGCATGGGTAAGATGTCTTCAACTACTTCTGCAGCAGGTTCTGTTTGCTATTTAGAAATAAACGTGCACGTCAGCCGTAAAGTGTTTACGCCATGGCAAGGAGCATGAAGGACACATGATCGGGAACGATAAGGCTCCTAGAGGAAAACGTGGGCGGTGAGCCTTAGGACATCACCCTCCTGATGCCTTTTTGGGATCTGGCTGGAAAGGCAGTGCCACAAAGCAGAAATAAACAAGTGGGACGCCATCAGACCGAGAGGCTTCTGTGCAGGGAAGGAGCCATCAACAGAATAAGGCACCCTACCAAAAGGGAGAGAATATTAAAAACCATGTATCTGATACAGGGCTAATATCTAAAATATAGAAAGAGCTCAAACAGCTCAATAACAAAAAAATCCAATTAAAGAAATGGAGAGAGGACCGAAATAGACACTTTTTCCATAGAATGCATACAGACGGCCGGCGGGCACGTGGAAAGACGCTCAGCATCACTAACTATGGGGGCACGCACTTCAAAACCACAGTGAGATTCCACCTCACGTCTGTCAGGAGGCCCGTCATCCAAAGGACAAGGAACAACTAGGGCTGGCGAGGGTGCGGAGAGAAAGGGGTCCTCGTGGGAATGAGCATCAGCGCAGCCACTATGAAAAGCAGTACGAGGCTTCCTCAGGAAAGTTAAAAGCAGGGTTCCTGAATGGCCCAGCAATTCCACTTCTGGTATTTATCTGAAGAAAGTGAAAACACTAATTCAAAAAAATAATAACAACCCATGTACCCCTGAGGTGGCTGCCGGGTTAAGTAGCCGAGGTCTGGGAGCACGCGGTGCCCACCGGTGAAGGAACGGGAATGACGGAGAAGGCGCAGCGTATGTGGGGTGGGCAAGAGCAGGCTGGCAGTTGGAGAGCACGAGACGCAGAGCTTGCTCCTGTGCATTCATCACTGCACCACGTCCCCAACAACCGCAGACCTACTTTGCCCCGCCACCCCCCCACAATGGAATGCTCTTCAGCCATGAAAAAGAGAGCCCTTGGCATTGGCGGCACCACGGACGGACCTCGAAGGAGTTACGCTCAGTGTAACAGGCCCAAGAGAGAAAGACAAACGCCGTGTGATTCCACTTGTATGTGGATGGAAAACAAATCGAACACGCCAAAGTCACAGATGCAGAGAAGACAGCGGTGGTTGCTGGAGAGGGGGGGTGCCGGAGTGTAGGTGAAAGGGTGGGGGGGAATCCGGGCGAGTAAACTCCCGGACGTCAAACGAGGGACTGCAAACAATAAAAAGTGTTGCAAATCTGAAAGTTGCTACAAAGTAAATCTTAAAGGCTGTCCATACAAGAAAAAGCTTTTTCGAACTCTGGGGACACATGACAAACAGATTCAGTGTGGCAACCATTTTGCAGCGTGGAATCATCAGGCCCACCTGAAACTAACATAAAGTTGTACCGTCAACCATCCTTCCAAAAGCACAAATACAACACGCACAGGTGAACCCGCCAGGCACCCCGGTCCCCGCGCTGCTGGCTCTGGAGGGGAAGATGGGGCCAGCTGAGGTTAATTTTCCGTGGCTTTGAAGGCCGTGAACGCACAGGGCTTTGCGGGAAGCAAACGTTTTCTTTGGCGGCCAAAGCCCTGCGCGGTGAATGCATTTACTGATGTTTTAGCTTAGACGGTTAATGCTCAGCCCACAAGAGGAAGGGTACAGGGCAGAGCCGCCCCACCCTGGCCTGGCAAAGGCTCCCAAGCAAACGATTTTATTCTAAACGCCCGCAGGAGATGCCAGCTTCTTAAAGGCGGACTTCCGGTTTAAACTCACTCCTTCCTCTGGCATCCTAAGGAAGGGTCGGACATGCTCTGCTGTGGGCTGGAGCTGCGTGGGGGTCCCACCTCACCACACTGTGAGCCCTGCACACACCTGCACAGGTGACATGCACAGGTGACTCCACCTGCAATGGTCGGCTTTCCTTCTTCGAGAGATCCCAGGCTCCGTGCAGCTGTGAACAAGCTGTGCCGTGTGGCTTTCAGCATGTGCGCTATGACCTCTCACCGTGACAGCGCTCACACAAGGTGAGCAACAACCCCCCGTCGCCACCTCTAGCTCTGCAGAAGCCTGGAGGCAAAGTGGCCACATTCCTGTTGGCCAGTCCCCAGAAGGTGCCGCCTGGAAGTCTGTCTCTTCAGCCAGAGCCAGCAATGAAAACCCATGCTGGCCCTGAGGCAGGGCTGCTATTCAGCACACCTTCCCAGCAGTCCCGGGGCCCCCACTGGGCCTTCGCCATCTGGGGGCGTGTCCCTCCTCTGAACAAGAACTCTGTCTCCATCCACGGCCAACAGACCAGTGTCCCTCCACTGGGACACCTGGAGGAGAGATGCCAAAGAAGCTGGCCTCACTTAGGTGGGCACAAATGAAAGGACCTAAGGCTCCAGCACCAGCCCAGGGGCAGACCCTGTGCCCTTAACTGCCTGGGTCAGAATGATGCCTGTGACATTGGCCACGTGCCTTCACCTTCCTCACTGGGAAAGGAATGGTGCTAGGAGACCCTGGCAGGTTTTATTTGAAGGATTATATGTGAAAAGCAGACACGGAGTGCTCGGAGTGGCACCAGCATGTAGTGCATGCTCAGTAAAAAGTCGCTGAACGGATGCTGACTCCCCTGAGACAGCATGCCCTCATTGTGCCCGAGAGTAAGATGCTCACTCCCAGAATACGAGAAAGGCTGAGCCGCTGTCACCTGGAATTCCCCTCTGGAACCTCTAACCCCAGTGAGTGGCCAGGGCAGCAAAGCCCTGGGACAGGCAGGAAACTGCAGAGGTATCATGCTGTGACCGACAGGGACCGATGACAGGGCAGTGAAGGGCCATCACAGAGCTGGTCTCAAGAACACTTAGGCAAGGGGCACCCCAGGAAGTGAGAAATCAGTGCAGCAGAGGCCCTCAGGGCACCCACAGATTAGGAAGAAACCCCTGCAAGAGACCTCTTCTTCCCTTGGACCGGGAGTCAGCCAGGGGTTTGCTAGGAGGACCCAAGGATGCGTTGAGCCCCTCGGGTCTCCTTCTGAGAAGAGGACGGGTCCTCGGGGCAGACAAGGGGCCCCCGCCCACTCGAACTCCGCAGGAAGCTCTTTAACAGCACCGTGGCCAAGAAGCTCCCTGTCCACAGCGGCGCGGCAGGATTAAGCAATACCGCGGACCACGTGTGGGATGACTTCGAGCAGTGCACGGCAAGAGCAGTGACCTCCCGCAACCCCACCCGGGGGGTGCTGTCAGTCTCAAATTCACAGGCTCTGAACTCGTCAGAATGAACCCTGCAACTTTGCACTTGACCCCGCGTTAGAAAAGACAAGGCCCGATTCCTGACTGGAAACCACCCTCGCACTATGCTGTGACTACACCTCAATTCCTGCCGAGTTGGCTTAGAGACGCCGCGCAAACTACGCTGAGAGTCTGAGGCCCGTGGTTCAGGGCTGGACGCGGACTTACTTGTTAAGGATTTTGGCTCTCTTGGCGCTTGAGAAATTCTCCAGTTGCAGGGATTCTTGCGTGAGGAAAGCGACCGCCAGGTGAAAGTAGTTGTTCCAGAGCTGAAACCAGAAGGGGGGGAGGGGGGGCGTTGACCGGCTCCACATGGGGTCTGGGCAATGCTGGGACACTTCTCCGCCCAGCACACTTCCAAAATGTGTCAACACCAGGCTCGCTGCATACAAACTGCTAACCAACCACTAACTAGAGTGGGGTTCAGGGCTGCACGTGGGCTCTGAGGTCTCGGGCACGTGCGCAAATCCAGCTCTGCCACTGATGCAGGGAAACAGCTCGCCAGCCTGGGCCTTGGTTCCTCAGAGGTAAGCTGGGAATCGTAACGGTACCTACCTTGTAGGGCTGCTGGAAGGTCGAAGGGGAACTACACGCAGAGTCTTCCTGGTGGAGCCGGGCAGCCACGAGCACGTGTATAAATGTCAGCTCTACGGGAGCCCCTTACTAAACAGTACTCACATTTCTACAATTTACGGCTTTTTCTGATTCTATACATATTTGACACTAGACAAGCAAAACATGTAAAAATCAAATTTCAAACTTAAAAGAAGTACAGACTATACATGGTTTAAAAAGAATAAGCACATAGGCACCTTAGGACTTAATCTCATAACCTGGGAACAGCTTAGCTCTAAATTTTCGGGAGGCAACGCACACACGGGGGTCCAACTGCTATTTCTGCATCACGTTTTTGACCTGGACCACCCACTGAGTGTGCAGAAATTCCTCAGGTTCCTCCCGATGAAGGATCCTGCCCGGGAAACTAACAGGCCACTTGCATGTGGTCGCTTTTTTATTTGCAAACTTCGGTGAATGACACTAAGTAACAATGATGACCAAATCACTTCGGTGAATGACACTAAGTAACAATGATGAACAAATCGTTACTAGCAGGAGCACATCCACATAGAGTACAATGGACCGGAGGCCCAGGAACGTCAGACGCACAGTCAGTCACACCAGGCAAGACCCACCCTTACCACACACTCGCCTGCACACACACACACACGCACACAAACACACACGCACGTGCACAGACTGCAAACACTGCAGATGCAGGGCCGGAATGGAACTGGTGAACCAGCCGACCCAAACGCAGGTGGACGGGGTGCGGTCTTTTTGCCTGGCCACGGCTGCTGTGGCAGGGCAAAGCCCAGAGAAAACACACCAGGGGACACTGAGTTCTACAAGCGAGCTGAGCTCAGCGATGCGAACCCACTACGCCTCCTCCCCACAGCAGAGGTGTCCGAGAAAACCCTGGCAGCCACACTGCCTGAGAAGTAGGGGCTGCTCTGAGTGCCTGCTCGTCACTGATTTAGTTCTTTCTCTTTGAAGCGGCTCCATCACCTTCTTTGTTAGCTTCAGCAAATACCCCGAAGACACAATTTTCAGCGCTCAGGTTCAATAGTACATATTGTACTCGCTGTTCCCACACCTTGGCGGGGAGACCGATTAAGTCCGCAGATTAGAAATAAACGATATTGGCTCAGATGAGCAATTTGCTTTAACAAGATTTCCCATCCAAGGTCATGCACACCTCTCTTCTTACCTGCAGCTCAAAGTTGGCTTGATCCAGAAATTTTTTGTTCAGCATATCTGCATACTGATTAATCGCTCGCAGGAAAACTCTGAAAGATCAAGACAAAATCACATAATTACACACTCAGGCTCTGGCACCTCTGTCGGTTTGGCATTTCAATTAGATCCAATCCGAGGCTGTCTGGGAGGCGCCCTCTCCAGGTTCTGTGAAAGCGGCGAGGTTTTGCCCCAAAATCCCAGACAATTATATGCAGCCATTCTCCAAATTAATCAAGGAAATTAGCACATGCAAAATCAAAGAAACAGACCAAAATAAGGATGTCTGAAAGTAACGCAGGAGAAGTATCACTGAGAAACCTAATTTTAAAAAGGTGCAAATTAAGTCCTTTTCTCAAGTTGCAAGGTCTTAATGTTATATTAGTAAATTGGCTTCTGCTTAGCGGGCTTCCTAGAGCCAAGCGTTCAAAGTGCTCCCACACAGGCTTGGCGGGGCGCTTACTTCAGTACCATTTGTCCTATGCTTCAAATGCTAATTTTGGTCACTGTTTACTTGTTTAAGCAACATTTTGAAAAGCCTTTAATAGCTATGAAAGTGATTTAACAAGAACTCTGGCAGGAATACCGACTGATTCATTGATAATGTACACTTCGAAGCACCCCAGAGTGAAATGTCACACGCTTCCGAACCTTGACTTGTGCTGGTCTGTGATGAAGTGCGCAATCTGAGCTGTCATAAATGACTCCGGAGAACAAGGCTTCCACCAGCGTGTTCCCTTCGCTTTGTTTTATTGCCCTGGAACGTGTCGACCGCAACAAAGCTTAGTCCAGATCCTTCTTTCCACGCGGCCCCTCCCTCTGCCCAAAGGCAGGGTGCAAAGGAATGAGCCCCGGCTTACGGGCAACAAAGGCCATTACCTTCCTCTGTTCAGGCAGCAGGAAGCAGCTAGGGAGCAGGAAGAATCCAGGTGTCATGCTAGGACTGTGCTCTCTGACAACGTGCTCTCCTTAGCCACTCGTGCCTGAGAGGACCCCATCCCTGGCTGCAGATGGCCAGGGAGCTTGGGAGGAGGGAGCAAGGGGCTTTAAGGAGGTCTCCCGCCATGGCTGGTGTGGCTGAGTGGATTGAGTGCTGGCCTCCAGACCAAAAGGTCGCAGGTTCAATTCCCAGTCTAGCAGGTGTGACAAATGGCCCGCGATCAGGTTTGCCATCTCCGTCCCTGAAGAACCCTGTTGATGGAGCTACTTGAATTCTTCTCTGGGGACATTAAATGTAGTGAGTGTCCGTGGATCGAGGCCCACGGGGTCCAGGCTGTGCTCGTTCACCAAGAGCAGCTGTGCTTGTTCACCAAGAGCACAGCCTGGGTGCCAGCCTCCATCAGCCAGAGGGTGACCAGGTTCTGCAAACACCGGACGTGTGCCGGGTTGCATTTGAAAAACAGCTCTCCCCGCTGAGTTTCCTAATTTAGTGAAAAAGGCTAAACAAGGGGCATTTAGGGCGTCCCCCCCAAATATGAACACAGGACCAAGATAAAAACACTAAATCTAGGGCGTGTGTATACAATCACCTGGGAACCCTGATCAGCCTTCCGGTCTCGGGCTGGGGTCCTCCTGCCGCAGTCAGCCCTCGGACGCACAGGACGCGTGGCCGAGGGGTCATGGTCTGACTTGCCCGCCGGACCCCTGGTGATTGCGTCAGACAGCCCTGAGTTGGACCCAGCCATCAGAGACGTCGGGCCAGGACAACCGCCTGTCACTACGAGAGTGGGGTCCCCCAGCACAAAAGCACCAGGCTTCCGGCCACAACACATCTTTTGTCCTTAATTTTTCCTTCAGTTTTAGAGCGTGGCTGCTCACGAGAGCACCCTAGGGTCCCTCGGAGCTTTCAGGAAGACCCCTCTCCAGCCCGCCGCGATAGGAACAAGTTTGCCAGAACACGCGTTATTATTACAGGGTAATTATTTTGCCTCAAGACGGCACTCAGACAGTTGCAATATGCTGCTTCTCATTAGGCGCTGGAACAATTTCAGCTAGTTAAATAAAGATATTTCTCAAATGACTTTTAAAAAAATATGCCACGCTGGAATAATACAAAGGCTGGTCAACCGCTTTTTAATGAACTGACCACAAAAGCAGGCGCAGGGCCTGAGAGAGATTTCATCGTTTAGATTCACTGAGTGTTTTAAAAAGCCGGAATAAAAACCAAATGACACAGAATGGGAGTCGGTCAGGGAAGAGTAAAGAGAGAAGAAGGAATTAAAACCACAATCGACGCGTCAACAGAGGTGAGACGAAGCACAGGCTCCAAGTCCAAAGCTCAGCCACGGAACCGCCCTGACACATAAATCACACCCCACGGTCCCCACTGGATGGGATGACAGGCTTAGCCATGCCCTGAGTCCCCGGGTGGCACATCGATGATCTAATAAGGCACGGAGAAACCTAAACAGAGGGTTCCTGTGGTAGGAATATCCGGCACCTGCTGTCATTCATGAGTTAATCTGAACACATGTCCAACTAGGGGAAATGCATAGGGAAACAGCATGGAAGCATCTGTGTGCCATCCGCTTTCAGTCACAGAGGAGTGTGAACGGGGTCACAGGCTAGGCCAGGCGACTGGTGGCAGGAGGCCTTACTGTTCTGAATGAAGAGGTTTCTGGGTCCAGTCCTTTTTGTTGGGAGGCAGTGAATAGGTAGGGGGATGTGAGTGGGCTGGCCTCTGCCTCACTGGGCGGTCTGTCTGTGCTGAGCACCGTTGGAGTTGGGTTCAAGGACAGGGAGGCCCTCCAGACTAGTCCCAAATGGTCCTGTCTACTTATCCTCCCACGTGCCTGCTATGCCAAGTCAGCACTTCAGATGTGCTAACACCTGCTAGTTATAGGAATGAACAAATGGATAAATGAATGGATAGATGAATGGAATAGGGATGGATGATGGGTAGATGGATGGATGGATAGATGGATGGCTGGATAGATGGATGGATGGATGGATGGATGAATGGATGGATGGATGGATAGATGAATGGATGGATGAGGGATGGATGATGGATGGATGATGGGTGGATGGATGGATAGATAGATGGATGAGGGATAGCTGGATGGCTGGATAAATGAATGGATAGATGGATGGATAAATGGATGAGGGATGGATGATAGATGGATGGATGAGCTGGCCCAGAAGATAGGCCTTGACTCAAATCAGAGGGCTCAGAGATGCCAGAATATTTGGTAGCCTTTGGCTATCCATGGAGTCCTTGCATTTCGAGTAGGTTTTCCACTGTGATATGCTGCTCTTTTGAGGTTCTTCTTAACCAAGTTTATCTTTAGGCATTTGGCATCTACAGCTGGGCACTGTTCCCTTGACCTCCTCTCCACCCCGAGGCCAGTCCTCTCACTCTCCAATCCCTCTCTGGGGCTGGTTCCATGAAGGCAGAAGCCTTGCCTTTTGTCTATCAGAATCCCCCAAAGCATCTAAAAGAACCCCTTGCCACTGTGCCTGCTCTCGAATGCTCAGATCTAGGGAACCTGCGGTTGATGCCCACATCAACAGCTCTCTCCGAATCAATGGTGTGGTCAGAGCCTCCCACCAGCCAAACAAACTACAAACCAACCAACCGACAAGTGAGCACACTGTGAGCCTGCTCCAGTGCAGGGAGGGAAACCGCCCTCCGGCAATCCGAGTCTTTCTTTACTCTCTGCACTAAGCATTTTTGTACGAAAGCGTCAGGACACAATGAACAGAGGTCATGTGTGATGCTCAGAATGTCCCACAGGAGAACAAGATGGTCGCAGGAGAGGGAGACGGTGGGAGGTAGATGGCAGAAAACTACACAGAGATACGGCTGGTGTCTGGCCAGAAAAGCAAGGGACCCACGGAAAAGGTCAGTCACTCCACGAACCAAAACCATGGAGGTCTTATTCCCAGACAGGAGACCCAAGCCATTTCCAAAAAACAAGACTAAGGATGTGATGATGCTTCCAGAGATGCTGCCCCACAGGGCCAAAAGGATTAAGAAAAAGGCTAAGTCCATATTTAATAGAGTTCTTTTCCATCATTTTTAATCTATGGAAGGAATTATTTATCATCTCAACATTTGATAAATTCAGATGATAAACCCAAACACACGAATAAATAATGTGGAGAGAACCACAGGCAAACTTTGTCACCCTAAAAAGATGTCAAGCCTTTCTCCAAGTCATTCACACTATCCAAGGCAGGTGACTGCAGATCGGATTGCTAAGGGCTTGGTGGCAGGAGCGTCCCCCTCCTTCTCGGTGACGGAGGCCTTCTCCAGAAGGTCAGGGTACTTGCTTCGTCAGCCCCACCATGTCACCCATTTTAAATAATCCGGGTCCACATGAGACGGAGTTCATTCCCAAAGCTCATGCAGTTAAAAAACGAGTGAAGCCAAGCCAGGCTGTTTTCCTGGTTTCCTTCACTTCTACCCGACAATGAACCACAGCGAGCCCCGCCGTGCTGCAGGTCCAGCTGCTGGCGGCAGATGTGAGCTTAGTGGTTGTCCACACAGACACGCACACACAGAGTCTGCATCCAATTCTGTCCGTATCTGTCTGTCTGTCTGTCTATAATTTACCACTTTATGGTCACATAATCACTTAGTTACATGACCTTCAGAGAGTTGCTCAAGTTACTGAGATTCTCCTATATTCAAACAAGAAATCAAAGTAGTAAGCCATAGGGCCTCTCAGCTCCCCTGAATGTGGATCAAAGGGTTTTTTTCAAACTTGGAGATTAAAGGTAAAGAGATAACGCCACATAACACAAAATCATTTAACACCAGGACCTCTGCTGCCATTGTAGGAAATGTCATGCAGCATTTTCAGACAGCAGAGACACCCCATGGGTCCCACACTTCTGCACGCCGTTCAGAGACAGGCGGGAGGCGGAGGCTCTGCCTGGACGAGGCACTTCGCCCTTCACCCACATAGCAGTTTACAGACGAGGTCCCGTCAGCCTTGCCTCTTGGCCCACGTCCCCGCTGTCTCATATAGAAAGGTCAGTAAATGACACATGGGAGACCAGCTCCCAGATCTGCCCACTGCAAAGCTCTGTGTGCAGAGCAGTAGCCCAGCCCTAACTCACTATCTGCTAATTGAGTTGGGGGAACTGAGCAGCGGAAGCTACTCAGGAACCAATTTAATGATGCAGGCTGCGGGCACAGTGACAGTCACTAGAGTGACTTGATCCTGACGGAGCCTCAGGCATTTCGAGCACCTCTGTTATTCAGTGTTTGCTGCCAATAAACCTGGACAATGAGGTGCCACATTGCTACCGGGGAAGACAGCCAGAGAGTCCTTGAACTTCAGGGAGTACAAAGCTGCATTTCTCAACTGCTGAAGCTGGTTTTTCTTTAATTCCTTTCCTTAAACTTGACTTTAAGTTACATAACTAGATTGTACCGTTCAATATGAGGGCATTTAAATACCTCTGGCATTAAAACAAGAGTCACTTCAGGGGCGGGGAATGAATCTTTTAATAAAATGTTTTGCCTTAAGTGGGTGGGAAAAAAGAAACAAATTAAAAGCGACATTCTATCCCTATAGAACAATGAGTCAAGGAAAAGTAGCTGGAACTTTGCCTTAAAATGATTTCCGCATAATTCAGGAAAGCTGGGAAGGAGATGCAGCTTAAGGTGGAGCGAGGAAGGAGACACAGAATGTCCCCTTGTGACACAGGCAGGTCTTCCAGCCCGTCCCACACGTGGCCGAGTGGCTCTCTGTCAAGGCTGTGACCCAACTGGGTCAGCCACTTCCTGCAGTGGGACTTTGGGGGGAAATGACAACCACAAAGAAGCGACTTGTACGAGAGACCCTGGTGGACAAGATGTGGAGACGGCTGAAAGTAGGAGCCCGGAGGACCCACCCCTTGTCTTGGTCATCGGGGAAGGAGTAAGAGGACCAATGTCCTAGAACTTTCTGGGACGGAGGCCGGCAGGGTCGGCCAAGGCCAGGCTGCGGGAGGTTGGGAGTGCCACGTGCACCTTGGACGCGGGCAGAGTTGGGGTGGGCGGACTGAAGACTAAAGCAGTGGAGGAGCAGGAAGTCCCCGGCTTCAACTGCCACTGTTCCCTGGCACACTAGAGGCATCTCCTCTTTCCAGATCTCCTCATGTCTTTTTCACATCAACAAGGCGCCAACATCCACCACACTCCCAACTGAAATGCATAGGGCAGGCCAGCTCTGGGGGAGGTGGCTGGGCCTGGGTGGGCCGGGGTAACAGAGACGGCCGCCAGGGGGCACTGCTGGGGCTGGCCCTGCCGTCCTGGCTGTGGGGTCTCCCTCCTGGGCAGAGATCCCCGGGCCCTGTCTGCGTGTCTGACTCATGCCAAACAGATGCAGACTCTGCCTCGGTTGCTGCCCACACAGTGCTTGTGACCCCTGAGCCCCGAGGGCTGAGGGTGAGAACCCCTGAGAGTGGCTGGGACTTGGCCAGCCCTGGCCCTGCTGTTTGCTCATGAGCATGTGCTGGGCACCTCGTGTGGTCCCCACACCGTTGTCACTTCACAGAACTCGTGCTACTTCATGCTCACAAGCTGGAAGGGTGTGAATGACCTAATATTTCACAAAGAAGGAAACAGAAGCCCAGGGAGCCAGAAACTCGTGTTCCTAGAAGGGCAGAGCCGACTCGGACCAAGGCCAGTGAGTGCCTTCCTCAGGAACCCAGTCAGTGTGGCCGCCACGGTACCCGTAAATCCACTGCCTTTATATGGTGTCAAGGCCAATGTCCAGCACATTCGGCAATCGGCAGCAGGAGACGCAGGCACCCTTCACTCAGCATCAGCAATCGTCCCTGAGACTATTTCCTGTCCTCCCCATCCCGACTTCCCTCCCGCACATCATTAATAACAGACTATTTGTAAAGCAGTTTTAGGTTTGCAGCAAAATTGAGTGGAGAGTTCCAACGCCCTGCCCCCAACACGCACAGCCTGCCCCATCAGAACGGTACATTTGTCACAGCTGATGAAGCCCCACTGAGTGGCACAGGCCTGTCACCCAAAGCCCACAGCTTTATGCTCAGGTTCACTCTCGGCGCTGTCCGTTCTGTGGGCTGGGATAAATGGGTAATGACATGCGCCCACCACTACAGCATCACGCAGAGGGTTTCACTGCCCTGAATGTCCTCGGAGCTCTGCTCCCTGAGCACTCCCTCCCGCCGAGCCCCTGGCCGCCGCGGGTCTGTTTCTGTCTGTGCAGACTTGCCTTGTCCCCGCACGTCAGGTGGCTGGAATCACACAGTAGGCAGCCTTTTCCGACTGGACCCCATCACTTCATGTTTTCTAAGTTCATCTTTGCCAGGTGTAAGGCCCCTAACATTGGAAGGCGCTCTACAGCAAAGAGGGAAAGCCGTTCCCCGTCAGACTCCTGTCTAACCCACTCTGACCCACTCTGACCTTACTCAGAGTTCACGGTCACTCACAGCATCAGGGCCCACCCAGACTGCCCTGCAGAGCTTGTGAATGCTCCCCATGCGCCTCCGGGTTTGGGTGGGGCACTGTGCTTGCGGGCCTCGGGCTTCACCTTTGTAAAGCAGGCTGTGAACACCAACACACCACCTTATCCACTCACTGCCCGCGCCACTTCACGTGGGCACTGCGGAGGAGTCTAGCACACTCAGCTGCTGGGGGCCATCCCGCCATCCATCCCCAGACAGCTTGCCACCTTGGAAAACCGAGACTCAGCAGCCAGTACACAACGACTCCCTGGGTCCCCACCCCAGCCCCGGTCACCACTGCCTCACTTTCCATTTCGATGAGTTTGACTGTTCTAGGGCCCTCCTGGAAGTGCAATCACACAGCATCCGTCCTTTGCAACAGTGGCTTAGTCACTCAGCAGTCTCCTTCCACGTGGCAGCAGGGTTCAGAACCCCTTGCAGCTCGACACGAGGCCACGTTCTTTTGCACGTCTACAGCACACTCGTGTGTGCCCTGACGGACACCTGGGTTGCCTCCACCTTTCGGCTGTCGCGAGCAATGTGGGTACAGCAGGGACGTACAAATGCCTCTCCAGCTGGCACGCACCCACTTTCAGTGATGAACAACTACTGCTGTGGATGCAAAAGAACCTGCAATAACTCCAGGCAGTTCCGAACAGTGCGGCTCCCTCCTCACAGGGGCTTGGCGTGGCCGTGACCTGGACTTCAGCTCCCACACCTGCAAAACGCTGGCCACCAGAGGATGGAAACATGAGTCCCGGTCCTGCCGGGAACGTCAGCAGGGGCCAGACACAGCTGTCCTCTTAAGCTGCCCCTGAGGAAAGGCACTGTCCAGTGCCTCTGAGCTCTGACACCGACACGCCCCTTCCATGAAGGCCCACTTACGGCAAGTAGAAGAGGGCAGCTGACGTGTCTCCCAGGAGACGTGGCCAGTGGCCGGTAGTCAGCTGGATTTGTGATGGGTGATTGCCGCTCAGCCCATCTCTCTGTCACTTCAGGTCTGGGGGTGGGAGGCACCAGAAGCAGATCCTCTTCCCACAAGGGTCTCCTGTGAGCTAAACTCTTCTCCGTAGCCTTAAGAATATCTTTGTTTTCCTGCTCTTACTTGATCCTGTGGCAACACGGCCAAGCTGGGAAGAGCCCAAGGAGCCCTCCTGGCTCCTGAAAAATCAAGAACCAGGAGCCCTGTCATAGTTCTTCCGACCTTGGCTGCCACATGTCGCCCCGGAGGCACGGCCCAAGACTCAAGAGCAAAGCAGCTTATTTCACAGTCGGCCTCGAGGCCACCCAGCTGTGACAGAAACACCAGACACCAGCTGAGATGCTGAAATGCACAGGTGAGAGGCAGGCTCTTGTTCATCACACGTGAGGACAAGAGAGCTGACCTTGACCGAGCGCCCTGTAGGCCAGGAGCTCACAGACATGCTCATCCACTCTCTACAAGGTACAGGTGGGACATGGAGGGTCCTCGGGCTCACCAAAGGCCCAGGTCACCCAGCCAGCCGGTGCAGAGCAGATGAGAAGCCAAGTCACTGCCTGTCCCCTCCCCGCCCCACGGCAAGGGGTGCAGAAGGTGGAGGCTGCACTTCCAGCCCAGGCATCCCCCCGGGAAGGACCCACATATTATGCTGAGCTGTGTGGTGGTGCCTCGGAAGTACCCTGTATAGATTGCATTTAGTTTTTAGAAGACACGTCAGGAAAACAACAGTTCCAATAGCCTGCCTTTGTTAGCACAGCTGGCTGAAGGGAACACAGGCACTTGGCTAAGGCCCTGGAGCCTTAGTGGGTGAAAGAGCCCACCTGGACAGGATGCATGGAGGGGCCGTGGAAGGCCAAGAACAGAGCCTCAAGGAGCTCCAGGATCTCTTATGGGCAGAGGAAGATGAATCCGGGAGGGGAGGGGACAAGAGGGCTTCTGTGGGCTGGCCTGGAGCCAACTCGTTTCCAAACCAGTCACAATGAGTGTCCAATAAAACTTTCCAGAACAATGAAGGTCCAAACTAATGGGTGAGACCCCATTTTAAATGTAGGAACTGCCATCTTGTCACCACTGTTGCTCTGGTCCCTTCTCTGCTCTTTCCAAGTCCAGGTTTTGGGCTCGTCCCCCTCCTGGTACACCTGCTGCTCGCCCGTCTGCCTTGGACACATCTCTCAGGCTGCTGTCTGGCTTACAGCCCCCATCCTCATTTCCCAGCCGTGACCTCATTCTGGGTCCCACGTCCAGTCCTCAGTGTCTGATCTGACGCTATCAAATCTGACGTGCTCCCAGCCACATGGCTGCGCAGGAGGGAGCCCAGGGCGCCTCGTTCTATTTACGCAACTGCTCTCTGTCTGCGCCGGCCCCTGCCTGTCGGCCGCCCTAGCCTTCCCAGCCAGCCTTCTGGAAAGGCTCAAAATAGATTATTTTTTCAAACGAACTCCACATCTGCCTCTGCTCTCCCTGCCAGATTCCTTCTCTCTTTTTGTAATGACCCCTTTATTTCTCTCATGCTCTTCTCCTAATCGTGTGTCTGTGCCAAAGAGGAGAGGTGGTGACTCAAAGTGTGGACGGGCTGCAAAGCCAGGCCCTGGAATCTTCCACCGGGCAGAAGACAGAGAAAGGGCGCAGTGAGCAGCTGTGAGCATGGACTGCCTGGGCTGGAAGCCCTAGAGTGGGACTCCACTGTCTACAAGATGTGAATGACAGTGTGCCCACCTAACGAGCTGATTTAAGATGAAATAAGATCGAAGATGAAGGGACCAAAGGGCCCAGGGCCAGCATCCTGACCACCCTTTACCTGGGAGTCCCCGAGGCTCAGAGGCAGTGAGCCGCCCTCTGGAAGTGCAGGCGGGCGGGTGGCAGAGCACAGAGCAAACACTGGGGTCTGCCTGCGTCACAGCCCACGTTCCCGAGACGCAATTAGTAAAGCAAAGCTGCTCAGACATGTGGCCATGCTGTGCTCGGCATCTGGAGGGCCTGGCAGTGACCATCCAAAGGCCACCTCTCACTTGACCGTGACTTTAGGGAACCGGGCATTGCTTGGGCTAAACGGGAAAGAACTTGGGATTTCCTTGTTCTGCCTAGAAAATCACATTCTCCAACACAACCATTCCATTTTCCATACTTCTCCACTTTTACCACCCGAATGGGAATGTGACGGTATTCATCGACCTTGCTATTAAGGAGAGACACTTGGGTGACCGTGGGCTAACGACTATCTACCTTCTTAATGCTAAATGACTTATTACCCATAAACACACGGGAAAGCGCTCCGGGAAGCTCCCGCCAGCCGAAACACATGCACGTTAAGCTTCTTAATTGAAAATATAATCTGTGTTGCAGAGATTAAAATATATTGGATTCATTTTGGCTCTATTCTTCCCCATTGTCCCACATACATTTTCTTTATGCTACACAATCAAATTAGTTCCCCTGCTACGGAAATTATTTCCACACAATAAAACAATTTTATGGCAAAGCCATGACGGAATGTCCTGTTTCAAGGAAAAGCAAACCAGGGACAGAAACAATTTCCTCACTGATGTGATCAGCGTTCGCACCGCACGCTCCTGGCCGTCCCTGTCGGTCTCTGCTCTTTTGACTTCCCAGTTTTCTTCCCCTTCGTCATCCCAGGTAGGACGTGAGGCTGCTTCGGCACCCAGTCCCTGGCCAAGGACAACCGGTGCCCGCCCTCCCCCCCCCCCGGGAGGTATCCCAGGCTCCTTGTCAAGGGCAGCACGCCCTCTGGGCACTCTCTGGCCCCTTGTCATGTTTTTTTTCGTAACACTTATTAGTGGCTGATGTTACGTGCTCTGGTGTACATTTGCTGGACTCCTGTGTGAGCCCTGCGCCCAAGGAGATGGCCCGCTCCAGAAAGACAGGTGTGTCATCAGTCCTACCCAGCATCAGGCTCCCGGAATCGACAGCAGGGCCCAGCACGTGTGACCGCAGCCAGAACGCCTTATGCAGTGAGATAAAGTGCCACACTGAGGCCTCCGCGTGGTAAGCTTCGTTCTAGCTGGAGGGGGTGGGGAAGGGAACGTGTGTGCAAGGTGGCCTCGGGGGCCCTGACTGTGAGCGGTGGGATGGGCACTGTGCTAGGCTCACGGGCCTTCCTTCAGTGCTGTGCACACGCAGGGCCTTTGTACGAGTGGCTCCCCGTCTCTGGAGGGCTGTCACTGCCTGCCCACGCCCACTGGGTGAGCTCCTCCTGGTTTTTTCAGCTCCTAGCCGTCCCGGTCACAGGTTCCCTCGAACATGCTCCTCTAGAACCATGCACATCTGCACTCGGGTGCCTGGGTCACCTTTGTCACTTGTTTGGGAGTCTTGGCGATGCCCATGACGGCCCCCTACCCTGCCATGGACTCTCAGCTCTCTGCCAGCAGGGTCCCCATATGCTCTGCCTCCCATTCACCCCCGGCACCCAGTGGGACCCTTAGTTGTGCAGCAAACACTTGCTTAGAGAAGAAAGGCGCAAATGTGACCAAGAAAATGAGGCGGAAGCTCACTTATCATTTTAAGTTTGAAGGCCGCTGAGTTTAGCAAATCCATGTCCGGCTGTGTCCTGGCACGTACTTCTTCAAGGTGGCGAAGGGGAACGCCAATAACCGCCGAGCCGGGCTGTGGGCGAGGCCTGCTGCTCTGACAACAGAGAGTCTGCCTGTCTCGATGTGAGGGCCCCACTGTCCCCAGGGCCTGTCTCCCTCACCCTTCTGCCAGCTAAGGCAGAGCCCACGGGAGCTGGGACAGCGACAGGGTCCAGGTGGTGACCTCTGCGAACCTCTGATATGGTGCCTGTGGACGTTGAAACACCTCGGAGGGTCACACACAGAATATGGTGGCGTGCTCAGACATTTGAAAGATTTAATGAAAGCTTTTCAAAGCCTGCCAAGCTCATTATCTGGACTAACTGACCCTCAGAAGATGGCCCCAAGATAGGCCACTGTGTTCCTTTGCCCTCCAGGGGGCTGCCACGCAAGCTGGTTTTAGGGAATCGCCATCTCCTTAAAGGGACCAATGAATGAACCTAGGCTAGAACCCAGAGCTCCGAGCTCTGGACACCGAGTGCCCTCCCCGCCTCCCTGTCAGCTCTGGAATTAGCAGGTGTCTCGGGGGAGCGGAGCAGCAGAGCCCAGCAGGCAGAGCAGGACACCTGGGTCTGGGCTGGCCACCTGAGAGTCACCTGCGTGAACCGAGCAAGAAAGCACATTGTCTCAAGACTTTTTGGGAAGAGGCTGGAGTGGTCTCAGCCTTCCTCTCCTGGTCCAGAGTCGGACGCCCAGTGAGGGCGGGGGACGGACTGAGCGCTGGCCCCTCGGGCACGCTGAGTCAGACCACAGCGCTGGTCACGGCGCCCGGTCCCTGGGCTTCCACAAAAATACACGCCTAATGAGGTCGCCGAGTCAGGATTGAAATGGCTGAAACGCGGAATGTGGGCCCAGAAAAACCGTCAGCAGAGTCTCAAAATAGCTGAACTGAGGTCTGTCAAATTCGGGGAAAAAATCCAGGAAAATGACAGCGTGTACACAGCAGCGTCAGCCCAGTTTGGCTAATGACAGCCCTGTGACCGGGTTTGGGGTGACACATTTGATTACTTGGGGGAGGTGCCATGCGCCACACGGACATTTCTCGTGGCCTCGGCACGAGGCACCTTTGTCCTTGGTTGAGCGCCATTATTTCCAAGTCCACTGAGTTCCATGAGGGGGGATGGTGGTGGTCAGGAGAGTGGGGGGCCAGGGTGGGGGCTGCCAGAGGAACGTGGGCCACCAGTGTCTCAGGCCCCGTTCTGTCCCCATCTTTGCACGGTGGCTTTTCTGAAGGGCAATGCTGCTTCCTAGGCCCACGCCCAGTTATCCTCTCAGTACCACCCTTCGGAGGTGAAAGTCACACACATTTGCCCAAATCAACCAAAAAATAAGCCCAGGCTGGCACTAAACAACACAAACACAGTCCTTTCGGGTATGAAAAAGAGGGAGGAAGGACAGCATCAAAATGTCCACCCCGAGCCCAACAGAGCACACGGCTTTTTCTGACTTTTCCTCAAAATGATTTCTGGAGAAACACCGATATTGCCTCCCACTCCCCCCAATATTATGTTACCGTTGGATGCACAGAGACTATCCGTCTTCTTTCCCCCCCAATTCTAACTAAGAGCGAGGACTCAAACGCTCTTCCCCGGCTGGCTGGGGACACTTGGGATGCTGATATTCCACTGCTGTGACCTCAGGGGCAGCCTGACACCCGGTCAGGGTGGCAGGGCTCTGGACGGGTCGGCTCGGGCTGCCCTAACGGAGAGCCACAGGCTGGGGCTGAAGCCACAGAGACTGGCCTTCTCACAGTTCTGGAGGCTGGAATCCCAGGTCAGGGTGTGGGCAGAGTCGCTTTCTCTGGAGACCTCTCCCCTATGGCTTGGACAGGTTTCCCATGATGCACCGGTCTGCATTTTTGGTGTTCATTACTGTTCCTTGCCAATGCCCCGTGCCACCACATCCCGATCCTGCCTCATGGCAGAGGGGCAGCTTCCCACTGTGCGAACTGGATAAGCCACTGGCCTGAGGAAGAAAGAGCAAGTCCAGCACAGTCCTATGGCCAGGAGGCCCCAGGGTGCACACCAGCCACTGGGGAATGGGGACTCGTCTCTCCCCTGCTGCGCTGCTGCTCCCACGCTGCCAGCGGGCCTGGCTCATGGACACTGTTGGTTGGATAAATCTACCTGCCCCCTGAGTGGGAGATGCCTGGAGAGCAGGGCCAGTTCCTTCACCTCTGGGTCCCCACGGCACAAAGTTAAGACCCAACACACGCTTTCTGAATGCTCAACAGCCCCCTGCGGAGTGTCTGGACCCACGGACGTAGGCACTGAGCCCCTATCCAGCCCCAGTGGGGCGAGCCAGGCCAGGGTGCATGGAAATGAACTTCCACACGGGACAGACCAGGTTCCTGCCCTCAAAGCCCCTGCCTAGAGGAATCTGGGGGTATCATGAAAACCAGCCTCCCTCGGAAGTGTCGGTGGCCCAGCTGGCCCCAATCAGCTGCAGGGAAAGGGCTTCTGTTGGGTCGAGACTCCTCATTTTCAACAGGAACCTAACACTGGAGACAGAAGACACATGGCCTTGCCCATAACACACCGACATTCAAAATCACAGAGGCGGCAGTGTGTGGGGCTAGCAGGCGCTCAGAATAACTCACAATTGGCTGAAACCCACTGCTACCAAAGCTGGAGAAAGGCCACACCAGCGTGATGCCCATCTTAGGCATGAGCAGGTGTGGCTGGTCTGCGGCCTGTCCGGGCCCTCCTCAAGGAGCTGGCCGCCACTCATGTCCCGGCGGCTGCTGGCTGTGGCCTTTTGTTGTTCCTTTCTCCTCTCTTCAGTGTGCAGTAGAGAAAACAATATCTCTCTCTCTCTCTCTCTCTCTCTCTCTCTCTCTCTGACACACACACACACACACACACACACACACACACACACACACACAATCCCACCTGACTCTAAATATTCCACCCCAACAGAAAGTATTTCTAGGGCCTGTCCTCTCTTGTTTTCAGGTTGCCCTAGAAATAGACATCATTTTGATAGCCCAGGTCCCCGGGGGATTTCATGTCAGGATCAGGCTCATCAGCCGAAGTGTAAAAACAGGTGCGGGCGAGACGCCTCTGTGTCAAGAGAAGTAGCAGTTTCAGTATCTGTGGGCGCGAAAAGTCATCCCCCCCCGAAGTGTGCAGAGCTCCGAAAGCCACCGCATCGAATCGGTCCCACACACAGCCTCTTCACAGAACAAATCAATTGTGCACATCAAAGAGAGCTGCTACACAAAAACACCCCATCGGACGCAGACATGCACAGACTCACCGGAATGTCGGACGGAGCCCGTGGGCGCCAGGAACCCCCGCAGTCACCAGCAGGGGCCGGTGTCCTAGACAAAGGGCCAGGACTTGGAGCCCTGAGTCTCGGAGTCCAGCTCAGTGATGGGTACCTGGCTGTGCATCTCTTAAAGAACCTAGAGGGGAGGGGAGCTGGTGGGTGGGGGCTGCAGGCCGCACAGGACAGTGACGAGAGCAGACCAGATGGAGGGCAGGTGTGGGTGGAGGACAAGGGGCCTTCCCACGGGTGACCCTCTAGAAGGGAGAGGCTAGGTCCCCAGCTGGCACAGGACAGCATCAGGAAGTGAGAGTGAGTTCACCAACACAAGGAGGAACTCTTTCATTAGACAAGGCTCTGACAATGTACCACCACCGGTCATTTTCTTAACTTCAAAACACTCACACCTGTCAGCCACCCTCAGTGCCCCCCAAGTTCACTCCGTGGTGGACTCCTGGGTGCCCGCATGCCGCAGTGACAGGAGCAAGCAGAGACCTGCGGCCCCGTCCCCGTCACAGCCACCGCTGTGCCTGCCACCCTGTGCCAGCTCCTCAGTGCCCGAGGCTCTTCCTCTGTCACGTGAGCACCAACTGAAGGGTTGTGTGCTAATTACAAAGGGAAGCCAGCGCGTTTTCATCAAAGCCATACACCCCACACCTGCCCGGATGGCCACTAACAACGGCAATGGGACATAACTGGTGTTAGGATGCAGAGAAACTGGGACCCCTGTGCACCGCCAACAGGAAGGTAAGACGGGGCAAAACCTGAGCAAACCAGTAGAATGGCCCCTCAAAGGACTGAAAACAGGATTCCTGGATGTGTACGCAAAGGAACGGAAAGTAGGGTCTTAAACAGACTTCTGTACACTCACGCTCACGGCAGTGTTATTCACAACCGCCCAAAGGTGGGGTGACCCAAGCAATCATCCACGGGAGAACAGGTGAACAACACGCGGTCCATCCACACAACGGAACAGTCTCAGCCTCAGAAAAGGACACTCTGACACGGGTGACAGCATGGATGAACCCTGAGGACGTCGTGCTCAGTGAAACCGGTCAGTCACAGAGAGACAGACGCGTGACCGCACTGACACACACCAGGTGTCTGTGGTTGTCAGACGCGGAGAGCCAGGGTGCGGGGTGGTGGTTGCCGGGGGTGGGGTGGGGGGCAGACTGATGCAGAGTCGGTGCTTGGTGGTGCCGAGTTTCGCTTTTGCAGATGAAGAAGTTCTGGCTCAAGCGTGAGTCCACCAAGCACCGGCGAACTGTGCACTTAAAGATGTCTCGGACGACACACTTCATGTTACGGGTGTTTTACCAATGAAACCAAACCGGTCGGCGTGCAACGATGTAGGGAGGGCTCGGTACATTGTTTTGTGATTTTTGACACGTGGGTTCGACACGTGGATGTACCGAATAGCTCATCGCTGCTGGTCTGCGGTGGCTGCTCTTCGTGGGGAGCTAACGCCAGGGGAGCGGGCCGTTCCTCGCGCTGTAGGACTGGGAATGCCTCGGTGCCGTGGGTGCCCAGAGCACCGGGAAAACACGAAATAAGACCAACGGTCACTTAGGATGCCAAGCTGTAGGCCGTCCCCCAAAATCCGTGAGAACGCTGGGGGCAGGTTCAAGACCACTGCGAGAGAAGGATTTGGTCAGGGCCCGGGCCCCTGGGGGGGGGCCAAGGATGACTCAAGCCCGAGGACGGTTGTAAAAGCAGTGAAAACTCAGGAGCTTAAGCAGACCTGGAACCCACAGCCTGAGAGTGTGGACTTCCTTCTCTTCACCAGGGGGTGATGGGAGAAGGACATGGGCCCACCGAAGAGACACAGAAAACCCCTCCTCGGTGTGGGGGGAGGTAAGCATGAGGACGGGGTGCTGGGTGAGGCAGGTGTGCGGAGGTCCCTCAGATCCAGGGGTGGCCAGGAGGGCCCTCCAGACAGGGCGTCTGTACTGATCCGCAACCAGCAGGGACGGACTCGAACCCTGCTCCTCCCAGTGGGGCTCCCGTAAGAACTGCTTTGGAAGATGCTTCTGGCTCCTTCCCAGGCCTCTGGATTCCAACTTGCATTTTAACACGTGCTCCAGCAAAGCCTGGCAGCATGGGGTGACGGGGCCTTGGCCCATGGTCACTCGTGTTCCCCACAGCCAGACAGCAGGGCACGAACAAGAAGAAATGAGATGCACCGAAGACGCGCCGGGGCCAGGCTTGACCGGGACTTCACAGCGCAGGCCTGCCCCGTGTCACGCTCACTTCGGGGGAACGTGCGCCAGCGGCTTGTCCTTTCCCTTCTCTTCTTCGATTGCCTTCTAAGAAGACATAACAGGCGATAGCCCAGCCTCCTCGTTTGGGGCGTTCAGGACAGCAGGAGTATGCTCTCGCAGACTCCGGGGCTCATTTCCCTCTACTTGGTGACGACAGAGGCATTCAAAGGTCTTACATCGCCAGGCTGTCCCTTGCCTGCTCTGTGGCCACTCCCGTGTCTTTGGAAATCTAATATGAGAATTTTTTCTTTACAGCAGCATCCGCTGCTGCACGCAAAGCAGTTTGGAAGACATTGTCACAGGAACAGCATCTCCATCCTCTGCTCTGTTACAAATTACTACCTTGCAAAATACACCGCTTAGGTAATGTGAATAGGTTATCACCTCTCTACGACATAAACAGGTAGGAAAGTTGTTTCCACTCAACAAATTTCCAGTAAAGCAGGGACAAAGCTCACCTCTCTTCTTGCCATCGGTCCTTGTAATTGATTTGGCCAAGGTGCTGAAGGGCAGCTTCAAACCTCTGCTTGCTTCCTGGGGTCATGTGCTTATTATATTCAGAAGGCGGGGCAGGTGGAGGTGGGGCACCACACGCAACAAGCTCCCATTCATAGGAACTCCCAAGGTCTAGTTCTCAATTGTGACTATCACTGGGGCCTTAATAAACCCTGCATAACACGGTATTCCCCTGATGGAACAGTAAAATGGGAAGGAAATTTTTTAATGTTGTGAGTCATCTCACTGATTACAGAACATTAACATTGTAAATGAAGCAAGCGCTCCGTGAGGCTGGCCCCAGCGAGCCCGGGAGGCGGTCAGAGAAACAGGGTTGGAGCTGCGTAGTGAGGGGGACGATGCGGTTAGTCCCCGACTGAGAGTCAACAGGTCGAGGCCCCGAGTCCTCAGCCACCCCGCCAGGAAGGCAGAACCAGAGGCAGGAAGGCACACTGAGAGGCCCCTGGCCAGCTGCCCAGGACCCAGACCACAGGCCACCAGGACCTGCACCCCCCTGAGGATTAACAGGGAACTGCATGCTCACAGGCTGCCAGGCCGGGAGGGAAAGGGAAGTGCGTTTATGAGTTTCCACAAACCCTGGTGCCAACAGGACTGGAGAGAGAAACAGGTGGAGTCTCATCCTGCGGTGCTGTGGGAACCAGGAAGTAAAGGTGACACGCCACTCACGTCCCCAGGGGTCTCCTCCTGGGTCAAAAGCACTCTTACGTGGAACCAGTCTGGCCCTCGCCCACACAGCCTCACCTTCTGGGCTGTGACAACTCCAGGGAAATAAGAAGCCAAGGAGATCAGGGACCCTCCTTGTGAGAGGATGAGCTCTCGGGAGAAGACTGGAGGTGGCAAGAGATGAGAGGCAGACAGAACATCCCAGGGATGGTGGCCCTGGTACCCCAGATGTGTTCAGACTCTCCAAGGGAGGGGGTGGTGCAGCACCTAAATGTGGGCCTGGGAGGCCCAGGAAGTGGGCCAGAAGCTCTGCAGGGCCAGGGATTGGAACAGTCCCCAGGCTTAGAGCCGGGCCACCCCTAGGGAGGGGACAGCCCACAGAGGGCAGGACCCCTATATCGGGGACCTCAGCCGTGTCTGGCTTCTGCTTCTGCCCCAGGCCAGGCTTGTGGAAGGGTCGCCACCATGCCTGCCCCGCTCGGGGCACTCCTCGCCTCGACAGGCGTGCCTCAGGCGGGAGGGTTTCCCCTGAGTGTTTGGTGTCCCCCTTTAGAGACCAGGTGGAGACAGACGGCATCCCACAGGAGAGCAGGCGGGAGAAGCAGATGGTCCCACAGCAGAAGGGCAAGTGCAGACAGGGAAAGTGGAAAACGGGGCACTGTCCCACTTGGTGTGGCAATGCTGCCCCTGGCTGGTGACCTCACCTCCCAAACGGGGGCCAAAGCTGTCAGCACAGGAGACTGAACAACTCAAAGTGGAGAAAGACCAGAAGACAGGAGGGACCAAGCAATGTGCTTGGTGCTGTTCCCACGGGCTCACTCAGCCTCTTGTTCCCGGCTTTCAGGGCAATACATTAAAAAGTAATGTGATGGAGTTATCGAATTAACATCACAAAAACTATAATGACAACGTTTTCTTAGAATTGGCTCTTACTTTTAATCCTAAAACAGTTCCCAAATTATTGTCAGCGTACTGCATCTTTTCAATTATCGCTAATTTAACTGTCACACTTTGCACATAATACATGTAAATATTTTTAAAATTCTTACCCAGAGAGAGATTGTGGTGGAATTCCTGTTAAGAACTCCAGACACTCAGACTCACAGACTCCCACTTTAATGCCCCCCACTGCTTTGCTTTTGGTTTAATTTCATAACAGCTGAAACCCTAGCGCAGCGAGAGAAATTGAAAGGCCCCCGAGCAGTTATCCAAGCTTCCCGTAATGGAGTCAGTATAAACAAAACATATTTCCCCGATAAATCCCTCAGACGGTACAATGCCAAAGTCAGAGAGAGGAGGCCCAGTTTTGACCTTAGGACCAGCCTCTATTTGAAAGAGAGACAATCTCATTTCCGTCGACACACATACGATTCCGGGCGGCCCACCTGCCGTGTCCCCTGTGAGCCTCAGTCATACTGCCTCGTGGCTCCTCATGCAGTGATGAACCCAGACTTCAGGTGAACCCCCGTTCCGGCTCCCGAGTGTGCAGGCTGCAGGCACAGCGTACCAGCAGTCCATGCAGATGACATCAGTGACCATGGGGACCTGTCCTTGTCAGAAACGACGGGTTTCTGACAACCCCCTTTTGAGATTCTCAAGTTCATACACCAACTCCAAATCAAATGGGTATCTCAACTGTACTTGAGCTAACCACATAAAACATTCAGCCTCCAGCTGCCTTGTTTGCACACATGGTCAACCCAGTAGAGGCAAGGGGAGGGGCCAGTTCTATGACAGGAACAGACAAAGGGGACCCTGCTCTGAAAAAAACTGCCTCTGAAATCAACTAGAAGAAACCCACCAATAAGCATCCAGCTCCGTGTAGAGATGCCACAGCAAAAGGACCTCTCATGCCTGTACCTCAAAGGCAGTCCCGCTGGATTCTTTTCTGACTGCGAACACGTTGCCAATCCAGCAAAAGGTTTTGTTCTCGAGGGTCCGTTTTTGAGGCTGGAGGGAACGTTCCCCATGTCTCACGTGTGCGCTGGGACCAGGCTGCCATCCTGTCTTCTGAACTGTGTGCCCTCAGGGTGGGACCAGCCCACGTGTCACAGGAGTCCCCTCAAGACTTGGCAAGAGGGCTGGGCACCTGCTGGTGCTTGGGCACAGTGCAACCCCCTTCGATCATTTCCAGGGAAGGAAGTTCCTGCATTCCCGACGCCCTCCAGAGCCTGGTAAGTCACGGCCGGTGCCCGGGGCATGCTGAACACGGAGGCCAGAGGCTCATTTCTGGACTTCCGGGTGTCTGGCCACACACACAGGGGCACACCACCCCAAGGTCCCTCGAGTGGTCAGATACAAGTGGAACCATGAATTATGAGAGCCAAAAAGGAAGAGCCATAGAAAACGAGGTTAAATGTTTTAGAAGGATTATAAAGACAAATCACTTAAACATTCTACATAATTAAGTGTGGCTGAGACAGCGAGGAAAACAAGAAAATGTGAACACCTCCTGACTCCACTTTAAAGAAACCTTGGAGGGCCTTCGTTCACTATACATCATGAATGTTGATCAGGAGAACCGTGTTCCAAAATAGGCATTAGCCCTACATGAAAAAAATCAGCAGGAAAGGGAAAGTATGAAAGGTGCCTCGATGTGTCTTATGGAAAATAAAATGATTCCGGTGAGTGATAAGGATAAAAATAGCTTTGCTTTTTCAGTTAATCCCCTCCCTCCGGTCTGACCGCACAGAAGGCTCCCACTACTCTGGAAGGCTTTGAAATTTCGCTGCCAGTCACAAGGATTCATTCGGAAACTTCCGGAGGAGGGCGGACCCCTCCCTCTGTGGTGTGACTAGGGAAAATGCAAGAGCACACTAGACTTCTGCTCCTCCTGACAGACGGCTTCATTTTCCGAAATCCCCGAAGGACCCGCTGAGCCCTGGGAGCCGAAGAGCATGCTGCGGGGCGAGGCCTGGGAGGGTGGCACCGTGGCTACGCCCCACCCTCTTACTCTCCCCGAAAGTGTGGTTGGACCCCAGGACCAAACCCAGACGTCGTCAGGAATGGGCGAGGAATCAGGCTCACACGAGCGCCGATACAGGCTCTCTCCTTGACCACACGTGCCGAGTTAGAAAGCAAAATCGTCCACACTCCATTCCTACGCCACAATGTCCGCCCGGTGAGAATGGGCTCTGTGGGTGGTGGCGGGAGACCTATCTTTGCTATCTGCAAGTTGCCTTTAACTATGAGCAGCCCCGGGGTCACTCAGAGGCAGGCAGAGCAAACACAAGTAGAGAACAGGCTCAGGACCCCCTGGGAAGGCCGCTCCACACACAGCACACCTCTCAGTGCCCTCCCCTCCTCAGAGTCTGTCTGGTCTGCTCAGGGATGCCCCCCTCACACCTCCCTGACCAGCCTTCCCGCCTCCCTCCCAGGTGGTCCTGGGGGGTAGGCCGCCTGGGCTCCAGGTGCATGGGGGCTCCCTGGCTAGCCACGCCCAGCGGTCAAGTCTGGCTCCAGTTCCCCCAGGGCAGACTGAGGGCAGAGACAAGCTGTGGACAAAACCTGGGCCAGCAGGGCACCTGGATAGCAGTTTAGGTTCTCGCCATCAGCAGAAGGGACCTGGGATCGCACCTGCAACCTGGGGACGTGCCCGGCCTAGGAATCAAACCCACGGCCTTTTGGTGTATAGGACCACGCTCCAACCAGCCGAGCCACCCAGCCAGGGCTGCACAGACACCTATTTTTCTCCAAAACTCTATCTCAGGAATCAGGAGAAAAGAGATAGGATGTAAGGTTTGACTTTCCCAGTTGAGGTGAGTGTGGGGTCCAAAGATGTGCTTCACTGACCAAGTCCTGCCTGCCCCTGACCACAGCAGGGTGTGGGTGGTCCCCGCAGGATGCAGCCAGACCTGCGGCGATGACACACCAGGGTCCCGGGGCTGCTCTAACAAAGGACCTCACGCCGGCGGGGCCAGCAACCAAGATGGGTTCTCTCCCAGTCCTGGAGGCCATTAGTCCAAGATCGCGGGGTCTGAGGGGGATGCTCTACGGGGAAACCTGAGGGAGAGGCTTGGTCCTAGCCCTCGGTGGCCCCTGCTGACTCCTCACCCCATTCGTCCTCACGATCCCACACCTCTGCCCCGCAAGTCTGTGTCAGAGCCTGTTTTCTCTTCCTCCAAGGACCCCGCTGTGGGATCCACAAACACCCTGTTTCCAAAGAAGGCCACATTCACAGGTAAAGGGGTCTGGGACTCAACACAGCCTTGGGGGGCCATAATTCGCCCCACGGCAAATGCCGTGGCTGGCTGTGGCATACATCTCCTGGAATCTCTAGGTCATCCAAGTGACTTTACAAATGAGAACGGTCCCCAGGCCTCTTTGTCATGGGTATGTAGATTTCAACCCCTCTCTCATGAACACAGGGCCACCCACTCTCTTCCACAGTTAAAATGCAGGAAACAAACAAAAAAAACGTGCCCAGCTGATTTTCAAAAGGGACATTCTGTGACTATAGGTCCTGGGCCTTGTGAAATCACCCAGGTGCGTCTGCCAGGGGTTTCTCTTGAGATCCACCAGCAGGGGTTTTTATGATGCTTTGTGAGGTCTGGCTGGGCCCAGCCTGGGCAGATGCCTGGCCTCCATGCTGCCCAGGGACACACAGCAGTCTTAGCTCTGGGCAGACTGGCGGCCCAGCTGGAGAGGAGAGAAGTGCCAAGCAGAGGTGCCACCTGGTTGGTGGTGATGGACGCCATGGCTTGGGTCACTCCAGGAGAAACGAAGGATGTGCCGGTACATTTAAAAAGGAAGGACAAGTCCCTATTAACTCCACCACCAGGAGTCCTTTAATGAAAAGATTGAACTTCAGTTAATGAACGATTTATTGAAACCACTCACAAAGTCAGCCCTCTGATACAATTACCACTCGAATCTCAAAAGAGGGGACTCGCTATCTAATTAGTCACCCATTCACACTGACCCCAAGCAAAGGGATTCATCTGTGAAACATCTGATGGGCTGACCTGTGATTTCTGATGCTAATTACCACACAGATATTATTTGTGTGGGAGTGAAAGTTTAAGGTCACAGAGCAGGGCGTCACACAGGATGCTGAGCAAATACTAAAATTATGGAACTCATAACTACGAAGCAATCTGATCTTAATAACAGTATTTGAACTCACAATGATTCACACTTTGTGGATTAGTCTTCCTACACATGGGTTATTACATGTGGTAGGCATAATTGCTTTTCCAATATTATGTTTGGTGGGAGTAATTAAAGAGTTTGTTTCCCTGCAAGAAAATATAAACACAACCTTGAAATGAATACTGTTCGGGTGCAGACGCAGAGAAGTCACCATGGGGACAGGTAACAGGAGGCAGAGCCGGACGCTCCGGCTCCAACAGGATGCTCGTGGCTGACCCCCACTCCTGGGGAGCATGCTTCTCTCAGGTCCTTTCTCGCTGAGCTGGTTTCCATGGCAAAGGCTTCCCAGGCTCGTGCCAGGAAAGCTGGGTCTCTGTTTCCAGTACCCAACACGTCACAGTGTAACTACAGAGAATCACGAAAAGTGGCCACTGTACGGTCGGGAGGGCACAGCATGACGGAGAGGTGCCCCATGTTCCTGGGGGACGCTGCCCTGTGGTTTCATCACAAAGCTTGATGACAGTCCAGCCCACCGAAGACCTCCCCCCTTGGCAGACCTGCTCAGCTCCTGGCTGGTCCCTCCCTTTACCTTCACTGCCTACTGTCCACCTCTCCTCTCTTCTTGATCCCCATCCATGAAAATGGCCCCATGACCATGTCCACTTTTCTTACCACTCTTCCCACCCCCCAAAATGAGGGCTCCTTATTCTCAGGACCCACGGCCTCTCCTGCCCCACAGTCTAGCTGTCCCTCCAGAGCTTCTGAGCTCCGGACTTGCACGTCCATGCTCCTACCGTCCTGTCCTGGGGGCATCTGAGATGAAGTGTACCCAAATCTGATTTCCTATGGCCTTCCCTTTCAAACTGACCGACCGCCTCTAATAATCAGATCAGCCCCGTCTTCTCCGGCCATGCCCTGCCTCCTATAGCCAGCTAGCTGGCAGAACAGCAGATTTGAACTCCTAAAAACTTCTTTCTTGCTTCCAAAGTCCTGGCATTCTCCCAGCAGCCGGCCACTCCGACTCCACAAGCATCCTCACCTGAGGCCATAGCATGGAGCCCAGAATACCTGACTCACTCTCTCTCGATGAAGGACTTGAATGACCCCACCTCCAGCCACCAACAGGACACAGCTGCCATGGCCCACGGTGAGCAAGGCCCCTGAGATTGAGCTGCAGAGCCATCTCTCCTGATGTGGGGATGCGTCTTCCCTTCACGGATGCATGCCATGTAAGGGACACCTCAGCCAGCCCTTCTCTGGTGGCCCGTGTCACCTTGCCTGTCATTGCACACACCCAGCCTCGCCACAGACCACAGGCTCTGAGGTCAGCTCTGAGGCAGACGAGCAGCAGCCCCTCCTCAGAAGTGCCACACTTGGAACCGAGTTAGCGTGACCCAGGAGTCGGGAAGATGTCCCCTTGTGTTGACGGGGCTTCGGTGGCATCTTGTAAAGTGACAGCAGGTTTTGAGTCTGCCCGCTGAGGCAGCTGGGTGAACAGAGAAGAGCAGACTTAACTGCTGGATAATCTTCTGTTTTGCAGATCAGATCACAGGTCGTCTGGGTCAATTCCAAGGGCTCTGACAGGTGAGGGATGTCCTGCAGGCTGTGGCACTGAGTGGAGCCTGGGTCTCTCTGGAGGGCAGAGGACCAGTGCAGCCCCTCCTCTCCTCCACGTTCCTCTGAGTACTGAGCTGTCTCACTGTTTGCAAAGGGGCGGAGTGAAAACCCCCTGGCTGGTCTGCTCCTGTTCCGAACTCTGAGGCTGCAGGGCGTACATGCGTCAGGTATGGAGAGGCAAGCTCACATGTCTGAAGTACAGACTCTGAATTTTGAGTGAGAAGGAACCTCAACAATCATATAGCAAGTATAACATCCACTCATTGCACAGATGAGGAAAGGAAATCTCAGAGGTTAAGAAACTTGCTCCCAACCACACGGCGTGCTATTAGAAAGCCAGGACCTTTTCACCCAGAATGGCCCCTTCTATAGTTAATTTTATTTAAAAGCGGAGTTACCATTATCCCATGGAGAAGACTTCAACTTCTGTCATAACCTTAAGTCATAACTACAACTGTTTTTAAAAACCAGAGGAAATTAATTTGTCACAGCCATCTGATTGGGCAGCCCAGGGGTGCAGCCGGAATGGCCCTGAGCACAGAGCTCCAAGCTGCTGGTCAAAGGGCCCCTCCACATGGGCCCAGGTCCCGTGAAACATGAGGATGCACAGCAGGGGGCGGCGACATAAACTGAATGGGGGGCGGTGTGTGTGTGGATAGACTGAGAGGTGGCCAGGAGCTTCCCTAAGTGAAGGTGCTTGGTGCGCCTGAATGCTGGAGGCAGACCAGATGACCGGGGGTGTCAGGGGCAGAGTCCGGGGAGGGGGGTGGGGTTCTGGCAGAGGAGGGGTCCTGCTTGTTCTCAGCAGGTTTTTAAAAAATATAGAGTCCTCCAGCTTTTGCCTGTTTTCTTTCACTTTGAGTAATTATTCCACAAATAAGGGCCTGGCATATACATGTATATACACCTATATATAAAAAGGCTGTCTGGTCGCAGAATCTGTGGCCCAGGCTCAGAGGGGCTGGTTGCTGGGCTCAGTGGGCATTGCCACACCTGGGGCCCTACAGTCATCCATCTCGAAGCTTCCCGGCAGGTAGAAGAACTCGACCTGCCCTGCCCACCAGGGGACTGGGGAGGACGAGCGTGCCTCAGTCAAGGACACACGGACCCGGCAGGGGCAAGGCCACTGCTCTGTGGCCTGAGAGGTGACCAGGAACCCAGTCTGGGACGGTGCATGAAGGGAGGGTGCGAGTGGCCCATGAACGCAGTCCTGGCCCTTCAGTGAGAGACAGGGGCAGCGGGGGCCCTTCCTGCGTTCCCAGCCACGGGGAAGGGCGACCCGGCCACCCACAGGCGGGCAGGCGCTCTCCTAAGAGGCAGACGTTTGCTTCTTTCCCTACCTGGGCCGACGGCTGCAGCTGGCAGTGCCGCAGCTGCCCAGGAAAAGGCCACTCTGGCCAGGTTTGCACTTCTGAAGACGCAGAGTGGCAGGGACAGAGCCCGGGGGGCCATGTCTCTGAGGCTCTCGGAGCCCGGCCAGCCCAGCCCTCTGGCAATGCTGTGCGGAGGTGCCCCCAGGCCCCCATGGGGCTGTCTCCGGCCCCTGCCTGCTCTCTGGGTCCTACTGAGTTCTCGGGGAGCAGGTCGGACCAGGCACTGCTGGGTCCTTGCTCTGTTGCTTCTCTCAGAGCCTTCCACATCGCAAACCGAGCCTGTCCGGTTGGGACTTCCTGTCCCTGCCTCTAATATCCCTAGCTGTGCTGAGGCAGCATGCGGGTGGCTGTGAGACAGGGCATAAAATCTGTCCGCCAATACCCACTCTCAGAGGGCCGCGTGTCACTTCACATCATTGGCAGGCTTTCCTCGGCAAGCGTGGCACCAAGCCCAGGCTGTGGGGAGCTGCGTGACGGCCGCATTCCTGCTCCGTCAAGGTGGCCAGTGGCACACCTGAGCATGGGCGACAGGCACGGCGCAACTTCCACCGGCCAGCAGATGCCAAGTACGAAGGTGAGTGTGACCACGCACTGGGAAGCCAGCCTCGCAGAGTGTGACACCGCACCTGGGAAGTGTCAGGGACTCATACTCTTTCCTTCAGGTCCTCTGTGTGACATTATTGGGGCATGCTATCCGAAGCCCTGTGACACACATCGGTGGCCCATCTCTCTTGTAAAGGCACGTAAATGCCAGGTTACCCTGTTTCACACTCCAGAGGCGGCCAGGGAGCACCTGTGGCAGCCAGCGGGAGAGCCACCTGAGCCCCGAAGGTCCATGAACCAGGGACAATGCTTGGCTTCCTCCCCTGGGGCTGATGGGAAGGGTCAACAGAACCCCCAGTGTCCAGCAAGCCTCGCCTTCCACAGACATGGAGGCCCCAGCAAACATTTTAAAGATGATTTTAAAACACCGAAGAAAACCGAGAGACTTGCAGTGGTCCTATCGGAAATGCACGTACTGGGAACTGTCCACAATCAGGGAGGTCTGAGAGAACGCTGTCAGAGGGCAGCTGTGACTCAGCTCCAGCGCGTCACTGACATGCACCTGGAGGCACCGCGGCTGTGCAGACTTTGCAAATGTCCACTGCTGCTATGTCCCGGCGGGGCCCCAGATTCTGCTCCACAGGGTGCAAGGAAGGGCCAGGAAGAGAGCCCGGCCTCACCTGTTCCCCAGCGGGACCTCCCACTGCCAACCACCCCTTGTTGAATAGATTACTGACGGCCTGTGTCCCCCGACCTGGCTTGTGACCACTGAAACACTTCTGTCCCTCTGTGTTCCATCTATTTAGGCTCCTGATACACACTACACACTCACCGCCACCGTGTAACAGGAGGGGCGCTCTGCCTCCCCAACAAGGAGAATTAAGCAAACCCACTGGGTAGCAGACCCATGTCCCATGGGGCTCAGCGGCTGAGCCCCTGCGTGACTTGGAGCCAGGCCCCCCAGGCCCACAGCTGTCAGGCTGCATTGAGCCAAGAGGGGGCACACCTGGCTTGTGACCACCCCCCCATGTCTGGCACTTGCTGAGTACAGAGGGCTGTGTACCAGGAACTGGACGCACGGCAGCGTTGGGAGTTCCACCCAAGGACTTCCAGACCTCCAGCTGAGGGTCAAGTATGAGCCTCTGCCTGACCAGGAGAGCTGTTGGACCTAAGGCTGAGTGTGGCGTGTGGCAATGGCCTTGACCTGCCCTGAGGACGGAGAGGGATGAGGATGGAAGGGGACAAGGGTGTAAGGAATGAGCCAGCTGTGCAACAATGCAGAGGGGAGACAACCCTCAAGCTGCTGCTCTGCTTGGCCCCAGGTGCCCACTTGAACCACTGCCCGTGTGCACCTCAGTCGCCCTCCCAGCCAATCTATGTGGTGCCCAAGTCATGCGGCGCCCATGTGCCGCCCCCGTAAGCAGAAGTGTTGATAAGCACAGACGATCGGAAGGACAGAGCATGTTCCATCTTCTCTACCACAACCTGAACCAGTGGACACAGGTCTGGACAGGTGTTCATAGCTGTGGTGGGAAGGGATGCTCCGTCTCAGTCCGAGGCTCCAGCATCCTAAAACTCTGCCTCCTGGGCAGGGACATGGAAACCCACAACCACTGTGTGACTCGGCGACTGTGCTCCCTGGGCATCTGTCCGAGAGCATGAAGACTCACGCTCGCACAGACACGCATACATGAATGACGGGCAGCTCTGTTCACAACAGCCCCCGGCTGGATGCCAGCCAAAGCTCTTTGGATGGCTGAAGCACTGTGCTGCAAGTCCTGGCCGGGTAGCACAGCGAGTTAGAGCGTCGCCCGACAAGCCAAGGTTGCAGGTTTGATTCCCAGTCAGGCCCCAGACAAGTATCAACCAATGAACACATAAACAAGTGGAACAACAAGTTGATGTTTCCCCGCCCGCCCCACTTTCTCTCTTTAATCAATCTAATCAATCAATAAAAATTATATTAAAAAAACAACGTGCTATACCCATACTATGGAACGGTACTTAGCAATAAAAGGAAAATGGTGCAGTGAATTGGATGGCTCTCAGGGGAGCTGTGCTGAGTGACCACAGCCACTCTGGAGAGGTTACAGATGCGCCATGGCCCCAGCTCCATAACATCCCCGAAATGGAAAAAAACCGCAAAGATGGAAAACGGACTGGTGGTTGCCCAGGATGAGGAGGTCGGGGGCAGGGAGGTGAGGAGCTGAGGCTATAAAAGGCGAGCAAGGGGCCCTTCGGTGAAACTGCCCACGTCTCGTGGTGTCGGTCACACACACCTACGCAAGTGATGAGAAGGCAGAGAACTAAAGGTACACGTATGCACGCACGCACAGACAAATGAGCACACGAAAACTACTGAAATCTGAATAAAATCCACGAACTGTATCAACATCAGTTTCTTCGCTGTGATGTATTAGTCTGGAAGATGTTACCATTGGACAAGGCTGGGTAAAAGGAGTACGGGACCTCTCTGTCCTGTTTCTCATAACCTGCATGGGAATCTATAATTACCACAAAATAAAAGTTTAAGAAATACAATTTAAAAATCCATTTCCCGCTCAAAACCACCTTCCTCTTCATTCTGAACATCACAGAAAGGGAGCTTGGTCGCACTGCATAAATACACACACTATAAAAGCACACAAGTGACAAGAAAAGCAAACCCTACGTGCACCAAGCTGACGTGGCTCTCACCCTCAGTCACCTCTATTTTTATATACCATCTCTGGCCTTCATTGTGGAAAAACCCACACGAGACGCACAAGAAGTCAGGATATAATCACAGAGCCAGACCTCCTTATCTTCCCGCAGAGATGATAAAAACACACCCATCAAAGGTATTTAAGGGATTCTGATTAGCAAAAGTCACTGGGTAGATAGATATCCCCTAACAGATGAAGAGCTCAATGCCCCGTTTACCAGCAGATTACATGAAGAAGAAAAAAACATATGGAACTTGAAGATATTGCAGGGAAAACATCTACCCTGAAATACAGACACGAAGTGGATGGACAGACAAACTAATGAAGAACAAGAAAGATGCAGGTTATATGGCAGAAAGGTCTAATACGTAAGTAACTGCGATCCAGAGGAAGGAGAGAAAGGGAGAGAGAGAAGCAAGGATAAGAGAGATGCTGGCTGAACCAAGCAGTGTAGAACCAAGTGAACAAGAAACCCCCACCCCAGACGTAAAAACTGCGCTGAGATGCCACTTCTCCCCTGGCAGACTGGCCGAAACATGGATGCCTGGCAACCCAGTGTGTTGGAAAGACTGTGGGGATGCACTCCTTTACAGAGAAAAAATCAGAGAAGCAAACAGTCCATAATCATACATCGCAATTGGAAACACCCATGTGGATTCACATTGTTGCCTTTCTGTTGAAAACGTGTCCCCCAGCTCTGTGCCTGAAAGGCTGGGAAACGTGACCATCTCGCTGGCAATGAGCACGTTCTCACCCAGCACAAGGTCCCTGAAAGCAAATTCCTACTAAAAGCAACCCCCGTTCCTGGGTGAGTTCCAGGTCCGGAGCGGGACGCACCCCAGCCCCACCTGTCCTGCTGGAAGGCCGAGCCGATGTCCAGGATGACTTGGGCTGTGTGAAGGGGACCCAGGAGGCCAGGTGACAGAGTCCAGCTGGCCCAAGATGGGGCAATTTAGGCAACAAGAACAATAAAGATGCAACAGACTGAGGCACAGGATGAGCTGTGACACTGATGACTGAGAAAAGGCCCACCGGCCCTCCTCGCAGGGTGCCGGGGACCAGCTCACTGTAAACACGAGGGAGGCAAGCCTTTCTCTTCTCCTTCCTGTAAAACTGCCCTTCCGGCTTGCCCAGGACTTTGTGCAAAAACTTCCCACTTTATGAAAAAACACAAGCTAATAAATGCAGAAAGAATAACAGGACCAGAATAATTAATCTTCGTAACCCCAAAGGAGATAATTAGACCAAACGAAGGTCTAATAACATTTCGTGCCGGTGTTAAAAGAACTATTTTTAAGAGCTACGACCGAAGTATGTCCGTGTGACCTGACAGAATGCCTGGGTCTCGCTGCCATACGTACAGCGGCGAGAGAGACGGAGTTGGAGTGACGGAACACAACGAGCTTTCTCACAGTCGGCAGTAGTTCAAGTTGAACGATGGTTATAAAGGGGAGTCATTATACTACTTCACTTCAGCACATGTACAAAAGCTTCCAAGATAAAAGGTTAAAAAGCAAAATGCTACTGGAGAAAAAAGACACCTTCCCTTCAGAGGAGCAATAAGACTCAAGAGAAACAATGAAAGCCAAGAGACAGTGGAATAATTAATCATCTTCAAGTTGATGAAGAAGAGCAACTGCCAGCCTAAAATTCTTTACTGGAAATACTCCTCAAGAGTGAAGCCAAAGCAAAGACACGTTCAGACCGTTCAGACCGGCAAGGAGAGAATTCACAATGAGCAGACCCAGCTGTCCACACACAGGAAAAAGCATCACCCTGGGTGGAAAGTGAGAGACACACGAAGGGCCTCCTCTCCTTCCCAGGGGACTGGACAAGATGGGGGGCCCACGCAGGAAGTGGTCCAAAGGGGACGCAGGGCAGGAGGGGGTGTTACAGAAAGGCAGGCTGGCATCCAAGCCCAGGAATGCGTGCTGGGGACACTGGCACCAACCAGAGAACGCCTGCTCTGGTTAGGGAGGGTGACTTGAGAGCCAGGCGCCACCCTAGGACGGAGGGGCCCCCCTCGGTCCCATCAGCTCACTGGGTAACCTGCGTAGACAGCTCCAGAGCCCAGAGGGAGGTCTTTAGGGTCACACCTTGTGACGAAGCCCCTCTTCAGATAGCCTGGGGTGGGGGGGCACTGATGTGAGTGCTGAGAGCAGTCTCAAGAGTAGCCGCTTGCAAAGACCCCCAGCGCCCAGAGGACAGAATGACCTTGGCCATCTCCCCACACCTTCTCCCCGTGACCACGCTGCACTCCTCGGTCCTTGGGCTGGGCCCCCCACAGATGGCACAGGTGGCATCCGGGTCCTCAGCATGGAGACCCTCTACGACCTCCCTGCTGAAGGTGAGGGGAATATGCACGTGATCAGAAGGGTCCACACTGTCAGCAAGGCTGCCAAGGGTGATGAGCCGCTTTGCTTTTTATCTTCCAGGGTTTTCCACAGGAAGCGTGGGTTTCCTTTGCCCGTAAACAGAAACTTTGGCAGCGTGAAGTTCAGAGCCGTGACCTGCGCCTGGCTCACGCCCGACTCTAATGCAGGCCCGTCAGAATGTGAAAATAGTCCTTCTGATGGGAGACTTGCTAAGATGACTTTAGATTTCATGTGGCAGAATATTAAAGAGAAGTCAAAACACAGCAATAAGGGAGCGCCACGTTGGCCAGACACTTAACCACACCATAAAGCAGTCATGACTAAAACGATGTGGTCCCAGCCCAAGAATAAAAGATTACAACGGATTGCCCAGAAATGACCAATAACGTTACCCAAAACATTCAAAGACTCATTTTTTTAAACTACAGGCGATTATTTAATAAATGGTGTTGTGATGACTAGTTTCAATTTAAAAATCCAATGAGATACGTTTAGCACAAAAAGTGAAAGTCAGATAAAACCCCAAATTTAAGGAAATGAAATAAAAATAAAACCTGGAATTGAGTTTGTGCATGAAGGCTGAGACTCCGGAGTAGAGACAGGGGAAGAAAAGATGGAGAGATTTGATAAGTTAAAATTTTGTATGTTAGTTAACAAAAACAAATTTAAAAAAACATAACCCAATGAGACAGCAAACACCACAGAAAAAAATATTTCTAGAAATATCAAATGGGTCAATATGAGCACTGCATAAAAATGCTAATAAATGCTAATTCTTACAAAAACATTAAAAGCAAATAGATAAATAGGCAAAAATGTGAACAGTTTGTGAAACAGGAACAGTTACAAAATGAAAACAATTTCATCTTGCAAATTACCAAAAAATGCAAAGGTGAACAAAGTGAGGCGGCTTTTTGCCGGTTAAATGAACAAAATTTTTAAAAAAGATAAACTGAATTCTGGCAAGGGTGCAAGAAAACTGGTGAAACCCTCTTGGAAAGCAATTTGACAATATGTATCAAGCCCCAGTAATCCTATTTCTGGGAACGAATTCCAGGAAACAGTCCAAAACACGGAGGCCGCGTGCATGAAGACACCCGCCGCGGCGTTGGCCCCGAGAGAGACGACCGGAGCGCCACGGAAAGGCGCAGGAAAGGAGCGAGCGCACTGGCAGCCACCGCGGGGATCCCTCCGCAGCCAGTGGGGGAGCTGACAGGGACGGCCGCCTGCGGCAGGCTGGTGGGCAAGAAGTGCTGCGCCCGGACGCTGCTTGTGCTGGGGGTTACAGGTGGGCAAACAGCACACGTGAGAGATCAGCCAAGCTGAGACGAGGTGCCACGGCGTGGCGTGTCCGTGCAGGCGCTGCGCCCACGCTATTCAGGCTGGGTAGGGACGGCTTTCCATTTCTTCTGTAGTTTATGTGAGGTGACGGAAGGAAACACTACTGACTCTCCCGTGGGTCTCCCGTGGGGTGGGGAGCAGGGCTGGGCTCCGACCTCACCGGCTTGCTCTGCAGTGAAGTGTGTGCTCGCCCGCTCCCTGGACTGACCTGTGGCTTCCAGTGGTCACTGCTGGCCACCAACAAATCCAAGGCAGTTCCATCCAAGCACACGGCCAGGCAAACCCATGAATGACGTTGGTCCTCTCTGACAGGTTCCAAATATCACTACAGAGATGGCCTTTTCTGTTTTTTGTTTGTTTTTCAAGGAAGGAAGGAAGGAAGGAGGGAAGGCAGGCAGGCCCTAAGGAGTGACGACTGGATGTCACCAGAAAAGCAGAACAGAGCCTGCTGGCAGGATACAGGGAGATGTTGGAACAAGGTAAGGTAAAGAGAATACACAGCTGGTAAAATGTCGCTGCTGAGGAAGTCCCAAAAGAAATGGCCCAGAGCAGAAAAAGTGACTCAACAACCGTGGTGTGCACTGGAAGGGCGGGGGTGGGGGGCTGTGGCTGCCCCCAGGGTCCCCTCTGTGGGCTTACACCGGCTTTCCAAAGCTAATCTTCACAGCACAATCTGCCCACACTTCGCTCCGGGGCAGACCACCCTCTGGCGGCTAGAACCTCCACGTTTCTGAACACACAAGTGGCAGGAGCTGGCTGACACTTCGTCCCCCGCACAGCCTGGTAGGGGTGCTGCCCATGTCCCTCGGGGTCACAAGAGACCACCAGCTGCACTGAGGGACCACCAAGCTCTGGGCGAGTCACATGAGTCTGTGCCTTTGGCTTCTCATCCAGAAAAAGGAAGTGAGGACAGCAGATGGGAAGGCCCTGAGGTCATCCACACTGAACATGAAGGCCCTGCGGAGCGTTCCAGAAGATTCTTGGACCCTGTGTGCCTGGAGTCCTCAAGAACAGGGCACCATTAAAAGAGGAACTGACAGCTGTACTTGTAGGCATGTGGGATTTTGCCAACCCAAGGAGTCAGTCACAGTTAAGTAAAGATGCTGCTCAGGACTAACTCTAAACCCCAAACACTTCCACAGGAATGCGCCCCAAGGTGGCAGCTCAAAGTTGGCTCCCAGGAAGGTCCCCGACGCAAGTCAGTTTGGAAAACCACCTGCACTCTTGCGTGGGTTTTCCTGAGCGTAGACTGCTCCTCAACAACGCCGGTTAAATCGGAGAAGAGAGGCCAGCTCACGCTCCTCGGAAACAGGGACGCCGTTGTAGGCCATGATCACTTCCCCTTCGGAAGAGGGGTGACTGCTTCCCCGTTTCTCAGAGAAACTTATATTCCCCAAAAGGAGTCAATCACCAAAGCATTAATTACGCCTGTCTATGCACGTAACACTTCAACACTGTAATCAACTTTAAAGGAACCCTTGTGTTTGCTGTGCAGAGAGTCTTGTAGCAATCTGACTTTTATTGCAGGTCAATGTCACAGTGGACAAGATTCAGCAGGTGCGGAAGGGTCGGAGGTCGATAAAGAGCCGAGCTGATTCGAGGGTCTAACTCAGCTGAGGCACAGGAGGCTTGTCAACCACCCCTGGGCAGGAGACCCACAGGAAGCCGGGGACCCCTCCACACTGAGGTGTCACTGGAGTGTAATTTGTAGACAAAAAAATTTCAGACAATATCCTCGTACACTGTGAGCCAGAACCTCCTCGAATAAAACACGTCAAGCACACGCCTCCAGCAGGAGCCTGGGGTGGCCCGGATGGAAACAACACATGTGGAGGCTGCCACTCAGGATCCCCCGGGATCCAGCCTGAGTGCCCCCTGCAGGGCCCCATCCCACTGGATTTTGTGTCACCCTTGGCTCGGCCACCCTGGTTATCCACCGGTTCCCGACAAGGCCCGGCAGAGCTCTCTGGCTGTGTGCTCTCGGCGACCACGTTGCAGGGACGTCCCGCCGTCTGCTCCTGCTGACCAAGTCCGACCCTCCTGGCAGCCCGGTCCCCAGACCCATGCTGCTGGTGCTCCCTGCACCCGGGCCCACATCCCCTCCCCTCCAGTGGTTCAGCCGGGACTCCCAACACCCCTCCCCAGATGGACTCCCACAGAGAGAAGAGGTCAGGGAGAGTGCGCACCCACCCCGCTGGAAGCTGTAGTGTCTTCCACAGCTTAGGCCGGAAAGTGACATGCCACTTCCCACCTAGAGGTGGCAGCGGCCCCACCCCTGGACCCCAGAGTCAGGGGTGGTGCCATGTCAGCCTCTGCTCCGTTTGCTTCTCCAGGGCCCTGTCAAATGGCAGCTGCTCCCGGGACGAGTACGCAGGGGCCCCAGATGAGCTGGGCTATCTGCTGCCATCCCAATGCTGCTGCAGGCTCTCCAGGGCCCTCTCCAGCAGCGCCAGGGATGCACTAAGTCAAGACAGGGAGGGACCCAGCCTGGTGCCAGCACAGCCTGGGCAGCACCTGCCATCGCTCCCAGGGACAGCCCTGGTTGTGGTGGAGGTGGAAGCCTCCTCCCGATCCTGTCTGCAATGATACGCCTTCCTGTCCCTCCAGGAGGGTCGAGAGCCATCTTGCCGCAAAGTCTGCCAGCAAAGGCGTCCTCCTGCGCTGCTGGGACCTCACACTCCCTCGATGGTGCGTCGCGCTCTCAGCAAGCCACACAACTCCTCGGGACCACGCCGACAGCGGAGCCGCGGCTCAGCAAGCTCATCCCTCTTTCTTGCCAACTTTCTACCAATTATGACAGCGGTGATGCATTTGGGGAAAGCTGTGGATTTATGAATTGGCTTCTGGAAGGATATTAAACAAATCCACTTTCAATCTGAAAATAAGACTGTACCAGGGTGGCGAAGCCCTGGGGGCTCCAGCCACGGCGGAGACACGGTCGGTCTCCGCCACAGACCAAACAAGGCGGCAGGGCCGTTATTGAAAACAAACACGCGCTAAATGGAAATATATTAAGTGAGGCTTTACTGTAAATTCCAGCGGAGGCACTTGCTAAGCTAAATAGCATCTGTGATTCATGAACTTAATGATAAAATGTGGACCACGGGGCTCAGCGGATCTTCATTTCCTTCGGACTGTTCCACAGATGGAAAAGCTGAGTGTTCTCCATTTTTCTCCCCTGGCTTGCCATCAAACAAGGAAAGGGAAGACGGAAGAACAGAAGCCACTTTCAACTTGAACCGGTACAGGTTACAGATGGCAGCACGAAGCCTGCCTGTAGAAACGCGCCCTGCATGCTCCTGGGAGCCCCTGACCCACCTGCCCAGGGGGTCACCTAGGCGCCCAGTGACCTGGGCCTGCATGTCTCTGATGCCGAAGTGCTCGGCGAGAAGCTACGTGCTGCAAGAACAGTCAACCAACAGCCACGTGGTCCCCAGCAGGCATCAAGGCCGAGTGACAACCCTTCACCTGGGCCTTCAGTCGTCCATGTGTCTGAAAGCCGAATCAAGGTGGTGAGGGCGGGGAGAAAGATGCCTGGTGAAATGCGTGGCACTGTTGCCTGTGCTTAAAAAATCTTTAAAAAATATACCGTTCATCTGGAAACATCGGGGAAACACGTTGTGAAGTACAGGACTGTCTAACCACTAGGCTCTCCACTTGAAACTCATACAAAGTAATATTGAACGTAAACTGTAGTAGGAAAAAATATTTTAAAAAATAGATGTTCACTGCCAGGGCATTTTACTCAAAGAAAAAGGTATTTCTCTCTTTTTTTTAAAAAATAAAACTTATATGACACAAAAATGTTAAGCCATAAAATCTTTCAAAACACAGGTATCTTGCACTATCACACGCCCCCTGCTGGGCACCTGGCCCACCACCCTGGCCTGCGCCCTGACTGGGAATCGAACCGACAACCCTTTGGTTCGCAGGCCCGTACTCAATCCACTGAGCCACACCAGCCAGGACCTAGATGTCTTCTTATGATTTCCAGTATTCCTGATAGTAACTTCTATGAAATACACTTAGGACTCTAAGAAACTATTGGGGGCTTCTGGGCTGTTGCAAAGCATCGTGAACGCTTTTTCATGGTGAAAACACCAGGTGCAGGGATTTACGCCCCTTTGTAGGAGGCAGCACATTGGGAAATTGGTTAAATATGAAGCAGGAACAACCGATTTACCCGTTTGTCAAATATTTCTAGGGAACCCAGGTGTTCAGGGGACGGAGCGCATGTCCTGGGGGCACTGTCCCTCCACTGGGGGGGCGTCCCGCTCGGTTTCAGGTACTGACCTTTGCCCCCTCACCTTCTAAGCAGCAGGTCTAAATACCTGCTCCCATTGCCTGTTTGTCCTGTGGAAGGAACCCTTGCATTTGGCAAACAAAACTAACGGATCACCTTTCAACAGGAAAGACACACCTTTCTGCAGGGAAACGAGGTAGGTCCCTCTCTTCCCGCCCCTCCCTGCCCCCGCCCCCTGCCAGCCTCACAGCCCTGGTGGGGCTTGGCCAAAGACCAGCCGACATGTGATCAGGTACCATGTGATCTCATCAGTTACCATGTGATCAGGTGGTATACTACATTCCAAGATCAAGTTCAACGCTTAGGATTAGGAAAGAATACAAACCTTTACAGTCAAATCAACCTGCTCTTACAACTTTCTGAACTTGGTTTCCTGGAACTCAGTCATCCTCCCATGATTCTCCCCTGGATGAACGAGATATTCAGGGGGAAGCTAGGAACCGAACCCTCCGGTCCATTACATTCTCACCCTGCTTCCTTTATTCTCTCTCTCAGACCTTGATAAAACCGGGCCCCATCTGTAAGGCTCTGAGGGCTTACCCACCGGCCGTCTCTGAGAGGCAGGCAGGGAGCTGGTCGGTACCAGAAAGCTGAGCAGCTGGGTGGAGGCCGCTCCTGTCCTCCACGCTGAGTGGAGTGTGCTGACGTCAGTTTGCTTAGGAAGGTCCAGTACAATCTAGTTAGGTCTTTCTTCCGGCATGCAGGGATTGAAGGGGCGTCCACATACAAAGCCCCCCACGCCCAGCCCTGACCAACAAGGATCTAGTTTTCACTTTGACAGTTTCCCTATTTAACCCACACAACAATGACACGTACGCAACGGCTGCCCCGTGACATCATCATGTAACTTCTAGGCCCAGAGCACAACCCACACACGTGCGCACCCGCAGTGCGGCCTGCCCGTCTGGTCTGCACCCACCCCACCAACCTGTCAGCCTCACGCAGGACCGCTTCGATCTTACCCAAAATGCTACCATCGGGCGGTGAGAGGAAAGCTGGCGTCCAAGGGAAAATGGAGGCGAACGCTTTGGGGAGACAGAAAAGACCACTCACTTGAAAAACTGCTGGCAAATCAGACGGACACGAGACGACCGGGAAGGTCGGAAAACCGAGAGGTCAGATCGCGGACGAGCTGTCCACGGGCCCTCAGCTGCGAAGGTGTGAAAACCGGCTCTCTGGAGGCATTTCGGGCCACACGGAAGACGTGAACTGCCCGTCTAGACCCACCTTCCCACAAACAAACACGGTGAAGCGACGTGACAAGTGCACCTCGTGAGACGAATGTCCGTTTGCGTCCTCTAAGTTAAAGTGTGCCAGGTTTATGCGCGTTCTACTTTTTTATGATCTACGACCCTGCTACGTTTTGTGATTAACAATCAATAATGTTCGTGATTGTTCAGAAGCATCGGATAAAATGCTTCTGCACCACTGAAAACAGAGGACTTTCTAAAGTCGAATGGCCATTAGCATTTCTACAGCTCAGAAGGAATTCCGGGTTAACGTTCTTCACTCAGAGGGCAATCGAAATCGATAATGTTCCGAAGGAGCCGGCCCTGGACTCTGGGACAGGAATCCCTTCGTCAAGGCTGCTGGTCACAACACTGCCACCTGGTCACGGGGATGAGACGCCCATGTGTGAAGGTGATCAGTAAGATATATCTAGGCCATTAGCATTCTAAGCTCTGTGTGCCCTGGCCGGCGGCTGGCCAGCACCAGGGACATTCGTCTTATGTCACAAGGAGCTAGGAGGGCGAAGCCAGCAGTTGGAAATAGTCCAGGTGAGTTCTAAGATCCCTGTGTGCATTCTGCCACAGAGGGGTTAGAAAATCCATGGCCTCACGGAGACCCACGGGTGATGGTGATGACACAGGAAGAAGTTGGTCCCAAAGCTTTGCTGCACCCCAGTTTCCCGGGCCTGGCAAGGAAGCTCTGGGCAGAGCTGTTTCTCCTGCACCTCTAAACGAAATAGCAAAGGACGGCAGGCTGCCTGCCTCGGGGCGTCACAGCTGGGGCCTGAAATGTCCCTCACTCTGCAGGGCTTCCTGGGCCTCCACTCTGTTGTCCTTAGGGACTGGGAGGTATGGAAGACAGGAAGGATGGGATGCGAGAAAAGGAGCAGGGCCACAGCCTTCTGGAAACTTCTGAACTGAAGCAGCAGAAGAGGAACATCAGGGCACATGCTTGGAAGACGCCTAAGCAGCTGTGAGGAAGAAGAGCAGTAGGGGGGCCCAGGTGCCTGCAAACCGAGGTGTAAAGCAGCCCCACTTCTCCAAAGGAACACCCCTGTACTGGGCGCCCAGGCTTAGGGCAGCGCCTGAGCACAGGATGGCAGGGGAGCACAGGCGGGCCCTGGAGACAGGTCCTCTCCAGAGGGCTCTGGTTGCCATTCACATGGCCGTCAGCCCCTCCGGGCAGCAGCCACATGACCACGGTCCACGAGTGTGCAAGGGAGCTGGGAGAGGGCTATTTTGAGAGACTAGAGGGTTTTGATGGCTGATAGGGTTTGTCGAAGCTTAAAAGACAAGACCCACCTAGAAATGCTCACAGGAGGGTGACTGCACATGAGCTATTTAAAGCAGTGCATCCTTTTAGACTCGTCTGGTTGGGATGCGTCTCCAGGGCTTTACGTAATGGGGAGGGGTTAACGCAGTGTGCGCCCTACGAGTGCGTGTTAACAGGGCCTGGGCTATCGGTGGAAGATTCACGCGGACCCCATGGCCATTACAGCGGCATCTCAACTATTCCCCGAGCGCCTTTGGGCTCATGACCTTGTTCATACTTTGGGGAGAAAATAGGAAGAAACCACATAGTTTTTTCATCACCCAACCCCCACCCTACACCCGTGTTGCCGTTGGCACCCACACTCTGTCTCCTCTCCTGTTACAATGGGTCACCGTCCGTATTCCTTCCATGCTGGCCCTCAGGGCTCCCGCTAACCGCCCCCGCCCCACCCCAGTGGTTTCCAACGTGCCCCGCCTGAGCCACAAACAGAACTGCCCCGTCTGCAGCACAGCCCCCTCCAGATGCCGTCTCTGGGGTTCCCATGCCACTCGACCCTGCGGAGGTGCCCGCCTTCAGTGGGCTCCACTCTCCCTGTGGCCCGAGGGTTGGTTTCCACCTTGGCCACACCAAGGACACTGTTCCGGTCACCATCAGCAGTGGCCGTTGTGTGGCCAGACCCTCCGGTTGCTTCTGTTCTTTTCCACATCCTCTCGTTAGAACTCAGCACCCTCCCCCTTCCCCGACTCTCCTGCTGTTGGCCACCACGTGGACCCCTTGCTGGCCTATTTTCAGTGGTGAAGCCCCCCCAATATGACAGAGCCCTGGAGCTTTGGCCTGGTGGCCTCTCCTCTTCAGCCACACTCACTCTCCAGGTGGCCCCATCAGCATCATCTAAATGCCAGGGACACCCCAAATTCTACCTTGCAACCTTGCTCTACTTCTGGGCTCCAGTCTGGAACTCCTTTATGGCGCTGTCTGCCAGGCCCCTGGCAATGGACTGGGCTGTGCATTCTCCAAGGGGCGGTGTCACCTGTATGGGGGTGAGAATGTGTTCTTGGGGAGCATGGAGAACATTCTAGCCACTACACTGGCCTGTGCCCCTACCAAGCATACCTTGACCTACAAAATCTTATTTCTTAGCATTTAATGTTTCCTCTCAAATGAATTTAAATCTAATTTGATCCAATTTCTTCACAGGGTGATGAGGAAAACAAGATGAAGAAACGCTGAAGTAGGCCCAGCAGAGCTCACGAACACCCACCGCGCCCACACCCAACTCTCTCTCTCAGTAGAAGTCCCATCAACCCCTCCTGGCTCAAGCCAAAACTCAACTCAGATTCCTGACCCCTCACACCAGGGGCGCTGGGGACAGTGGCGTGGAGGCCAGTGCCCACCTGGCAGGGACGAGAGTCTTCCAGACAGAGTTCCCCGCGCTGCCCTCAGAAGCAAAGGAGAAACCCAGAGGTGTGCATGACCACCGTGTGGAAAGGTCCCGGAAGCAAACCCAGCCCTACAAATATGCCCCAGCTTCTCCACACACAGCCCGTCCCTGCCCGGCAGCTCGGGAAGTGTCTGCAGCCTTGGGGCTCCCTGGATCTTGCAGGAACACCCCAACTCAGCGCCTCCTCCAGAAAACAAGGGACAAGAGAGAGGGGGAACAATTGCCAAGTGCAGTTACAGAAGATTGGAGACCAAGGGGGCTCCCCCCGAGCCTCCTCTTCCGCCCTCTGAGTCCCAGGCAGCCCCACGATGAGGAGGCAGTGACCGCCAGCAGGCATCTTTGCTGGGAAAAGATGTTTTCTGCTGTGAAAAATTGATGGCATGCAGGGAAAAGAGGTGAACTCTAAAACGCTGCCCATTTGCTTGGACAGCTGAAGAGCGCCTTCCCTTTCGGGGGTGTGGGTGTTTACAGTCAGGAGTGCGAGCACTGAACACTCTCCAGCCCATGCATCACGGCGCGGGGTCGGGGTCCCTGGGTCTGAGCGCAGGGCCTGGTGCCCCGTGGTTCTGACCCGGCGGTGTGGGAGCCGCATGGGTGTGGTGTTTTCTTTGAACCACAGAATTCACTGAACTGCAGAGCCCGAGCTGTCAGAGCTCGCTTTCTCCCTGATCAGCCACGCTGTAGGGTGACACTGACTACTCCCCTTCACAACGCGATTTGTGTCTCCGATTTACTCGCGGCGCAGGGAATTTGACAGGGGCAGCACTGAGGACAGAGCCTCTTCTGAAGTCAGATCGCAAAGGTTAACCGCCGGCGGGCGCCCTCCCTGCAGCTCAGCCCTGCACTGGGACGCCAGGCAGGGCACGCGCAGGCCTCCCTCGCCTCCCGCAGACGCTTTTTGGGCTGAACAGACAACAATGCCCAATGACGGACATTCACCGGCTGACAGGTCTTGAAGAGAATGAGAGAGGTATTGGTGGTTCATCATATGTCTACGTCTGGACCCAAATCGAACAAGGACGCCTGCGTCACAAAGACCACTTCCTGGGGATAGTCACTCTTCCAGTCAGGCCGTTCGTTACCCAGCCACTGTTTGCTGAGCACCTACTATGTGCCAGGCCATGTCACTGGACAATGAGCAGCCGCTGAGACAATAAGCCGTGACTTCCCCAGCGTGGCAGCCCAGAGCCAGCCACAAATCTGCAGAATTCCACGAAAACATAGCAAGTAGCACACATATGTGGCTTACATGAGTCGCAGTGTAGAGAAGACGTCACAGTCCCATGAATATTTTGATTCCATGGAGAAACAGTATTAAACAATATTACAACTTCTTTGTGGCTCAGCAAATGTACTACATATGTGAATTTTTTTTTTTTTTTAATTTAAGTATTCTACTATCAGGCTTTCCTGAAGATGGAGGCAAAATATTATTCAACTTTATTTCCGATCTTGCGTCTACAACATAGCAGGAGCTTGATAAATAATGGTTTAATTCCACGATCAGCCTTCAGGATGATTTCATTTCAAAACCTGCATTTGATGGAGCTTCCGTCTAGAAAAAACGTGGCGCCTTCCTACATGGATGGTCAACCACGCTGTGACAGCTAATTCATCAGCAGGAGGTCCACTCAGCTCCTTGTCGTGAGAGTCTTTTTCTTTCCTGCCTTGTTTTCAGTTTTTAAAGTTTTTCAATTACAGCTGACATACAACATTACATTAGTTTCAAGTGGACAGCACGGTGAGCAGACATTTATGTGACTTACAAAGTGACAGCCCTGATAAGTCTAGTGCCCACCTACCTCTACGAGTCTTCAAAGATTTAAATAAGTTTTTTTCAAATAAAAAATTTCGATGTCAAACAACAAAAATCACTATATTCAGGAAGAGGGGGAGGGACCCAGAGGTCACTGAGTAGGACAGGATATTTGCAACACACACACCTGAAAGAAGGTTCGGGAGTGAATAGACAAAGAACACACACATGCTGGTGCCCTGGCCGGGGGGCTCTGTTGGTTGGAGTGTCGCCCGGACACCGCAAGGTCATGGGTTCAATCCCCAGTCGGGGCACAAACAGGAGGCAACCGATCAATATTTTTCTCTCACATCGCTGTTTCTCTCTCGCTCTCTCTTCCCTTTCCACTCTTCCTAAAATCATTAAAAAATACATCCTCAGATATCTCAGGTGAGGATTCAACACATAAACACACACACTGGAATACTATTATTCAGCCATGATAAGGGAGAAAACCCTACCATTTGTCAAACATGGGTGGATCTCGAGGGCATCATGGTCCATAAAGTAAGTCTGACAAAGAAAGACAAATACAGTCTGATCTCACCAACTGCAGAATCTTGAACCAAAAAACCGAAATCCCCAGAAGAGACACTTGCTAATACCTTCCGCGCACGTCCTGTACGCCAGGTCAGAGTAGGAGCAGCAGCAGCCCTGGGATCTCGGTTCCTATCAACGTGACTCTAACACTCACCTGGCTCCTGTCCCCACGTGACCCTGAGCCCCGCCCACAGTGATCTGCGATGCAGCTGGAGCCCCTGGCAGGGGCTCTTGGGGGAAACAGCCCCCAATTTGCAGGCACCACCCTCATACATGAAAGCTCAGCCCTGGCATCTTCCGGGGATGGCCGCCGCTATTTATTTTTAGGAGTGCTGCCATGGCTGGGGTCACGCAACAAGGCCGGGTAGCAGAAAAATGTGGAAACAGGGTCACTGATCTGAATTACACATATTCCTGTTAATGACTTAGCATCACTGAGAGTCAGTGTTTTCATCCATAATGTCTAGATGTCACTGACAATTTTTAACAATCCTCGCCCAAGGACATGAATATTGATTTTGAGAGAGAGAGAGAGACATTGATATAAAAGAGAAATGTGGAGCGGTTGCCTCCCATATGCACCCTAACCGGGGAGTGAACCCACAGCCTTTCGGTGAGGGGGGTGATGCTCCAACCCACGCAGCCCCCAGCCAGGGCTGGAGATCACTAGTGTTTTGCAGTGACTGCTTCTCTGTGGGCGGGAGCAGTCCTCCGTGTTGGGAGGGTGTTTTGCAGCATCCCTGGGTCCTACCCACGACATTCCAGTAGCCCTAGTTGTGACAACAAAATTGAGTCTGGACATTAGCCAATGTCCTCTAGGGGGCAAAATCGTCCCTGGCTGAGAACCACGGAAAAGGAACGTGGGACAGTGAACAGTGGGTCCCCTCTCCGTCTCTAAACCGAAAAGCCCACAGCAGAGGACTGACATCCCCCAGGCTTTCTTCTGAGTCCCAGCACGCTAGAGGTAAAAACTTAGGACGGAAGGATCCGTAGAGCTACCCGACCTTAATAAAATGTGCTTCCTCCATTTTGCTGTGCAGCAAAGATCCATTTTGTGCACCACACAGGGCGGACACGTGGCCGCATCCCTCGGGAAGGGAAGGACGTCCTCCAGCCGCAGGTCCTTGGGACGGCACGCCCAGCACCAGCCGGGGCTCGTGCACTCTGCCCTTTCAAAACTTCCCTGCAAAGCTGGCCTCCCGAAAGGCCCTTGGCCAAGAACTCCCCACCACTGCCTCCCTTGAAGAGTGTTTGGAGTTTTCGCCTCTGAATTCACAGAGGCCCTCTGCAACCCAGCCGGAGAGAACGCAGTGCTCTGTGTAGTGCGCCGCTGATGAAGAGCCAGGGCAGACTGGGACCTCTTCGTTTGAATTCGAGGCCACGTGTAATTATTAAGCAAAGAGCAAAAGCACACCCCTCTCCCCCCAGAACAACTGTATGGAATATACTAAAATCACTCACGGAAACACCGGGAAGGACAAATGGAACTCCCAGGTGGCAGAGCACGGTGCCTGGGCCCCTCTCCAGCGGGGGAGCCAGAGTGCCACTACGAGATCCAAGTCGATCCATCTTGAAATCGTGCAGCCTCGGGATGGCCAACTTGGCCGTCCAGGGACGTGGCCAGTGCTTCTTCCCGGACAGCCCGAGTCTCGGCGCCAGCGGACTGCGGTCTGAGCTGCAGGGCAGCCCAGGCTAGGCCCGGGCCCTTGCAGAGGAGGAGGGTTCCAAGAGCAGTGACACTAAGTCTGTGAGCGGGGACAGTGTAGGCATGCTGAGCTCCAGGAGACTTTTCACTCCAGAATGTTTCCATCGCTCTGACTTTGAATTCCCATTTCTTCACCCAAGAACAATATATATTTTTTCCTCCCGGCAAGGAGTGTTGTGGCATATGTCAATAGCTGCTGTCTGCGGCTTCCCAGGAACAACAGTCCCCAGGTGTGTTTGAAATCCTCAAGCCGTTGGCTACCCAAAACCTCAGCAGCAAGCCAGTAAATCTATAAAACTATAGCAAATTAAAAGCAACAACACCCACTAAAGCCGCAGGCCTCAAGGAAAGGAAAAAAGTCGTTGAGACTAGTGCAAGGGTCCGCGGGCCCCCAAACACCCTCCGCCTGCACCAAGGCTTCAGCTGCTCACACTCGTGCGCGCGGAAGTTTTCCCTTCTAGTGAGGCTGGGCTGGAAGAAACCATCATCTTCCCAGGCTCGACCGTCTTTGGGAGGTGCCAGGTGCCCTGGCCCTCAGGGCCAGTCCCCAGCAAGCGGGGGCCCCCATTGCCCTCTCTCTCGTCCTAAAGCGAACGGCGCGTTCTCTGACCTGAGCCAGAGGCTCCGTCCTTGCAAAGACTCACATTCTTCCACAGCAACGGAACCAAACGGTGCCACACCTGGACATAGCCGACCCTGCAAATCTGCCCCCACAGCATCACTGTGATTTATCCCTGCGGGACCTGGCCTCTCGAAGGGGCAGCCCCTTTCCAAGGCTTCTGGCCTCCTCCTGTTCTGACTGCGTGCCAGGGCAGAGCTGGCAGTGACACAGCGAGCTGACATGCTGGAGAGGGCACATCTGATGAATACCATGCAGGGGCACGCACCGTTTGGAGAGCAGAGAAATCACTGAGTTACAGAAAAGCAGGCACGGAAGACTCAGCGGCTGAAAGGAGCAGCACAGGATGAGCGGGTGGGGGTGGAATCACCAATGGACCGAGGAGAAAGAACACTTCCTGGTCACAGACGCCTGAATTGCGGGCGACGGGGGAGGAAGAGAAGAGAAAGGTGCCAAGGCTGTGGTCAGAGGAGGGCCAGGATGCGGCCGAGCAGCCGTCCTTCTGGGCTGTTCTCGGCTGTCTCCACGTGGCCATGAGCAAAAACAAACAGGTAGCAGCAGCACCTGGACAAGTGAAACGGGTAGCAACATGACGTCACCAATGTCGAATTGGGATGAAAGGTCAGAGTTTGAAAGGACACATGTAAGATTAGTGTGATTCTGGATAAAGCAAGCAGGTGGCAGGTTTCCACGAGTGGCCTCCAATATTCAAATGGTCCACAGGTAGACAAGGCTTCATCAGGCAGGTCAGCAAAGTCCATCCCACCTGATAAGCTGGTCTTTCTGCCACGGGCGACTGCGGCCAGCCCCCGGCACGGGCAACATGCTGGCCCCTGCCATCTTAGGCACTTCAGAACTGGAACCGTAATCTCTTCCGTGCCCCGTGGGCAGAACGTGCGGTTCTGAACCGACTCCTTAACTGCGAGAGTCTCTTGCTCGAAGTGTCGGATCTACATCGTAAATTATCACCGGGCTGACAAATTGCAATGATTTTCATTCCCATCCAGTGAAGACTGAGCAACCCGCTGCGTTTTCCTTCTGCTCTGTCTTCCGGGCACTGTCATGTCTTTTGGCTGCTCGGAAGCTTCAAGTTATGTCTGTGGCCTTCCACGTTCTATTTAACGTTCACGGTCTGTGAATCTTTACATGTAACACACCAGTCCCGCATGAAAGGCGCTGGGTGTGAGCCACAGAAGATAAACACGACCCCCTCCAGGCCCAAGCGTGGCATGGAAGAACCCTTAGAGTCTGAGGCGCACAATCTACCGGAACAGAGAAAAACACCTGAAAAGGACCGGTGATCGCCCTTGCCAACTAGGCTAGCTCTGAGGAAGTCACCGTGCTGGTTTCATTCCTGTGTCCTCCTGGAAATAGCTCTGGGGCTGAGGACCTAGGGTGTCTGTGAAGTGTGCAGGGGGAGGGGGCGGGGGGAGGGGCAGTGAAGGCTGCTAGTAAGTCATAGACGGAAAAAGGCGGAGAGAGAACGCCACAGAAGCCATGTCACCCGACACCTACGTAATTTCTAAAGGAAGTCCTTCTACTACGGTGTCCGGTCTCCGGAGATCTCGTCCTTGCGGGAGTTCGCAGCGGGGCTCCTCGGCAATGAGTGGTGTGCTCCCAATGACAAAGAAAGCTAAGTGAGAATGCGTTGACTTCCACGCATGAAATTCATTCAGGAAAGCAGAGAATCCTTTGAAAAAGTGCTCTAAGGACAGTAGGATGGAAAAAGAAATGCACGCTCTCTTTGGGGAATACGAGTCATGCAGAAGCTCCCGAGGCGAGATTGGCATTGGGCTCTCGGGGGACCGCCCGGGGTAAGGACTGGCCTCCCACTTCCCAGCGGTTTGTCTTTGGCGAGGGACCGAATCTTTATGCCTCGGTTTCCCCATCTGTAAGGGAATGTGGAACTGCAGCCTTCTCGGGGTGCTGCGGAGGGCGTTCCGGACAGGGTTGGACACCACAGCCTCCCATCAGGGCCTGGCACAAGGAAGGCTCGCTAGCTGCAAGTGCAGCCTTTGCCCGAGGATGCACCACGCCAGAGAATGAGTGCATTAACGGGAGGTGGAAGGAGGGCAGCCCTCGGAAGCTGGCCTTCAAGCAAGGCTGTTACAGAAAGCCGAAGGCCAGCAACCGAGCGTCTTGGGGCGGTTTCCAAGTCCTCGCCAGCGGGCTGCTTGCAGGAGACAGGCCTCTTCCAGCACCAACCGAGTCAGCTGCTAAGAACAGGTACTGGGCAGCGAGACATGGGGGAAGAAACGACGGTGACCACCCCCAAACCATGGCCACCGTCTGCCTGCCTCCTTGGTGGCATTCTCTTTGTCATGTGCACTTGGGAACTGGTTCCCGCAGAGTGTGGCCCCCGTGACAGCAATGCAGATCTGGCTGAGTCAGAATCTCTGCAAATGACTGTGCCTTAACTTGGTACCAACATATGCATGCACACACACGGCACATATACTGCAAACACTGGCACCCACACGTGTGTGCACACACACGTGCACACACCCACAAGCAGTACACACCACTCATCCGTAGGAAGCTCCGACGGAGGCAACTCTGTCGGCAGGAAGACCTGGCCTCAGAGTGCAGGCATTCAGTGCTCTTGAGTATGGGCCTCACCGGAAGCCTTGCGGGCCGCGGTCAAGGTGCTCTCTGAACAAGGGCAGGGCGGCCTTCCCGCTCCAGACCACCCCCTCCACCGTCACCGCCGGCACAAGCTAACCCGTCTTCCTCCTTCCCCAGAGGACCAACGCAAGTGGCTTCTCCCTCATGGCTCCCTTTCCCTCCCTGTGGCCGGGACGCACACCTGCATCTCTGTCACACAGCTGGGCCTGCAGAGGTGCCCAGAGGGAAAGGGGGGTGATTCCCAGGGAGAAAGGGGGGATGGAAGAGGACTCGACTTGGGGTGGTAAACATACAATTCACTAAGCAGATGGTGTATCATAGAACTACACACCCGAAACCTATAATTTTATTAGCCAATGTCACTCCAATTAACTCAATAAAAATTAAAAGCCAACCTCAAACAAAACAAAACAAAACCCCACCAGCAGGGCAGCCCTCCAGGGCAGGGCAACTGTGAAGGGCCCCCCACGGAGGGTAACCCGGACAGGAAGGGAAAGAGAAGGCTTGCGCTTTCAGTCCCTCACCTTCCAGGTGAGGGCTCCAATGCTCAGAGAGAGCCATGTGAATAATCTCAAGTCACCCCGCAGGTGGAGACGCAGGTCCCTGAGGCCAGGACCCCGCTCTGCTCCCCAGGCGGGGCCACACCTGCCGCTGTGAGCCGCATCTCCTGCACTCTGCACTGTCAGTGCTCAGCTGTTGTCTGAGGTGTGTGCAGGGAGGCTTCGGCCATGCCAAGGTGTGGCGTGAGATGGACAACACTCACCCGGGCTGCCGCCCAGTGGAGGCTGCTCAGAACGCAGCAGCGTGTTGGGACAGTGAGGCCGACTGCGTCCCTGCCGTCCCAGAGTGCAGCGGTGCCTAGGAAAGGCAACGGCAAGGGCCCCTGCAGCTACGCATTCACCTATGGGGTGGACAGGAGGCATGAACAGAGGCAATGACAGGAGGGGGAAAGCCAATTGAAAGTACAAGGGGACGCACTGCACATCGGTCACAATGGCTAAGATAAAAAAATGACAACAGCGAATGTGGCAAGGACGCAGGGAGACTGGGGCATGACAGCACAGCCATTGCCTGGCAGTTTCTTATAAAACTGGACGTGCCAGCCAGCACTGCACCCTGGGGCCCATGGGCCAAGGGACGGAGGCACCTGTTCACACAAAGCCTGTACCTGAGTGTTCACTGTGGCCTCACCTGTAACAACCCCCAACTGGCAATGGTGCAGACCCCTTCCACAGGACAATGGCTGACTCACCTGCGGTACAGCCGCACCAGGGGACACGGCTCAGCCACGAAGGCAACGAGCCTTCAATACAACAACCTAACTAAATCTCCAGGGAGTCTCATGGGATGACAAAAGCCAACCACCCTCACGGGCTACATACTTCCTGATAGAACATCTGTACAAATGAAGAAGAAATTAGCAGTTGCCAGGGATCAGGGAGGGTGAAATGGCGGGGAGAGGAGGGTGTGTTATAAGCGGGCAACAAGGGGCCCACATGGTGACGGAAATGGCCCAGGTCCTCACTCCGACGGATTCAAGAGCCAACATGTGTAAGCACCAGTAAAACGGGACCGTGAGTGAAGCCCGTGGACTGTGTCAGTGTCACTTCCTGGCTGTGGCTCGGTGCTACTGTTTTGCAACGGGTTTGTCACCCAGGGAACCGACATAAAATGCACACACCCCCTCTCCGTGTCACCTGTTATAACCTGACCGCCCACGGCTCTCCGATGACCTCCACCGCGATTGCAATAAGAAAGAAGGAAGAAAGAGGTAAACGGCAATTTCTTCTTGAAGTCACATGTGATCAGGGCTGGCGCCCACAGAAATTAAAAAACCCAGCGGCTGGGAAGTTACCCAGCAGCCCTCACAGGGAGATGACAAGCACCAGTTTAATATTTAATAACTATGAAGAAGATGCTCATGAGTCTTTTGAAGCTGAAATATGGGAAATGCAAACACCTTCCATAAACCGAGCAGAGAGCCGAGGATCGCTTTGGCTAGGAAAAGTGTGTGGTTAAAAGTGGACGGCGAGTGGAGGTAAACAGGAGCCCTGCCCTTGGCAAAAGCTGGGGGTGGGGGGGCGGTTTCATGTTCAAGATTGTCTTCCTCCAGAGGGCAGACCCACGTTCTCAGTGCCAGAGCCCGGACTTGGCCGGAGGAAATCACCCAATCGCCAGGTTCATTTCTCCAGATAACTATTTGCCTGACAGAGGGGGAGCACGCGTCCTTTGGGGAGAGCCCGAGGTGACCGGGTGACACCGCTGTCCGCGCCCGTCCTCGCCGACGCAGCCCCGGGCAGCCGGGCTCGCAGTACTCACTTGTTCTGCATCATGTTCATGATGACCCAGTCGGACGGGTAGACGTTCTTCCCGATGAGGTTCTTGAACATGATGAAGGTTTCCATCAGGAAATCCTGAAAGGAAACCACACGCTGGAACAGCCCACCAAGAACAAGGGGAGAACCGGCCCCCGCCCTCTTGAGTGGCTAGATTACGGATGACCTTGCTTTTGTAAACTCAGTGAGAGCTTTCTAAGCAGTGAAGGAGATGCGTTTCACAGGTGTGGTGTGTTACTTCTGCCTCCCTGTTCGCCGGGGCCCCTCCTCTCTCGGAGAGCTTTCCCAAGGATGCCTTTCCAAACAGACCCTGGGCATGTCCTTCTAATATTCATAAAGACTTAAGCCCCCAAAGATTACAAATACATCTTCATACACTTCCTGCTTGTAGAAAAACATATTTTATAAACATAACATGCAGATGATAATAATTAATAATAGTTCTTATATTTACTGCAAGAATAGACCCTATCCAGTTGAATATGGGGTTTTATCATCCATTCCTTTTTCTTACATAATTTAGCAAATAAAAGGCTCAAAGAGGAAGTCCCGCCCATCTGCACAGATTCTGCCGCCATGAGCCACTGGAGCACGTGCTCGCATTGCCAGAGCCTCCTTACAGCAGCGACACCCCCATGAGCTACTCAGCTGTGCCTCTGCTGCCTCGTTGATGGTCCCCCCCACACAGGGTGGCACGCCGCTGTCCCAGACGGCTCCCACGCTAGGACTGAGCCTGGCATCGGAAAGGGGCACCCATTTCCGGGCTGCTCCACCCCGTGCTTGTCGGGATTAGGAGAATGCCTGGAATCTCACAGCGCAGCGCTCGCCCTGAGCTCACCCGGACAGAACGTGTGGCTATCGGAAAAAGCACACCTCCCCGGAGCCCGCACGCCCCCGCCAGATCAGGAGAGCAGGAGGGACGGCGACTGCGAGCTCCCCTAGAACAGCGAGGCCACGGGCAGAGATCGCCAAACGAGCACCCAGTTCTCATTTATGTAATCGACTGCATCATAATTAGGTGCAGTGCCTGCGGAGACCGGGGCGCTGAGCGGAATTTCAATAGCCAAGAAAGCCCTTCCCAGCACGGAGCTCCGAGGACTTCCTGCCAAGGGGCGCAGGTGAGACGTGATGGCTGCCGTGGGCTCGGGTCCGAAGTGGAGACACCTTCTCAGTGACCTCAGTGCCAACGCCAGGCCCCATCCCCTAAATAAAAACTCAGGGAGCAACCGTGATCTGCACCCCGTGAAGGAGACCTCAGGGGTGCTGGCAGAGTCGAGAGGGAAAAGCCAGCCCAGCTTCCAGACTCCACGCACAGAGCCCTGACCCCCAGGCCTTCCGGCGGCAGCGTGCCGGGTGCCCTGGCGTCACGAAGGCCTCCTCTCCCCGACTCAGTATCAACGTTCCTAGTTCGCTACTTAAGTTTCCCACTTTGTCAAGAGTTTCACATTTTAATGATCAGTTTGCATATTTCGCCGGCTGAGTGCTGTAATTTAGTCACATCTCAATTTGCATGAAATTGCTGGCTTTCTTGCTGATCACTCCTCAAAGCCTAATAATTGAGACACAGGGTCTGGTGTTTATTATTCCGGAAGAGAAGCCGATTCCCCCAACTCTTGTATTTTTCCCCCAGGAAACATGGCCCCACACCTCATCAGTATGGCTCAGCTGTTAAGAGCGGGCGCTTTGCTGATCCAACGGAACGCTGCACACTGGGGGGAGGAGGCAAGGCTTCCTAGCCTGTCTGCACAATTCGCTGGCCGTGGGCATGGCCCCCACCCTCGCACTTGCCTTGAACGGGAGTGCGGCCCAACAAGCGGCACGGCACTGGCATTTCCAAGTCGACCAGGGGAGGTTTCGGGAAAGTTGCCGTTTTTCAATGTCACGCCGGTCCTGTCGCATTGCTCAGTGTGATCCCCAAGAGCACGTGCCACGTGCTAAGTGTGTTGCACTGACAACAGCCATCAATGTATCCTACGGGCCAAGTCCTCTTGGCACAAACCCACCTGCTTCTGTCCATCCCTCTCCCCACCAACTGGAGGACATGGTCATCCTTTCTCACCTCAGCTGCCTAGAGGAGACTCCTAGCCCATCTATCTATGTCCACTCTTGTCCCTCTTGGTCCCTCCACGTCACCCAGAGTAATCTCTTCAGATTGTAGATCTCATCCAGGCAGCCGCACTTCCCCGATCTCCTGCTTGACCCACATCTCCAGAGGCTTCCCAGCATTCGTAGGAAGAAGTGACGTGACTCTCAGAAGTAGGAAGTCACCGCTCTGCTACGTCACTTTCAGACAGGGACCTTCCACAGGTGCTAACCTCATCAGGTGATGGACTGCTGGGGGTAGAGGAACTGCTGACTTTCTGTTGATGCCAAAGCATCACCCAAAGATGACATGACAATCACCAAAGGGCAAGCCTGTTCACAATGGCGTGACCTGGCAGGTGCCCCCTTTCAACCAAGGGGTCAAGCTTGTCGTCATCGGTGGTGGTCGGCTTGGTGTTTTCACCTCTTAGTGGACATAACCGGGAAGAACTCTTACAAAAGGATGACCGGAATTTAGACGCAACTTCCTGTTTGCAGGACATACGGAGGACGTTACAAGGCAGCACCCCAAAACCCAGGAATGCGGGATAGTCTGCAAAACTACTGGCGTGGTGTCTTCCAACCCTGTTAAATGCGACGTCTTGAAAGGAAGAGAAAGGAGGTGACGGACTTGTTCTAGAAGAGAGACGAGAGGCACCACAAGCAACGCAGTGACTGAGTCTGGACTGGGCTCTGCTTCGGGAAGCCCCAACGGGAAGACGAGGAAAACTGGGGAGTGAGGGCATCTGAGTGTGTCCAGGAGGAGGGCATGCTTGGTAGGTTCTGGAAAGGCTGATGGAGGGGTCTTCAATGCTTGCGAGATGTCTGCTGAACCGCTTAGGGGGAAGGCCCACCGCTCACCTGCCCAGGGATTGGGCTGTTGCAGACACACGAGATGCCCCGAGGCGGCCAGTCGGGTGAGGGGCCCGCAGCTGAGGGGCCGGGAGGCAGGAGGAGCAGCTCTTCCCGCGCTGTCCTTTCAGCTCTTCCGTGTTGGCGACCGTCCGTGACACATACTGAGGGGCAGGGGTTCAAGGAGAACCAGAGAGCCGAAAGGAGACCTACGGCTGCATCGATGCCGCGTGCGGCTGTAACAGCCTGTGCTGCTGACGTGTCATCGTTCTGTGCAGTGCTATTAGGAGAGAGCGGGCAGAGGCCACGCGGATGTCCCTGTGTTATTTTGTGCAGCTGCACATGACTGCAGTTCTCAAAAGAGTTTGCTCAAAGAGTAAATGCTTTAAAGTGCCTTTAAACAACTACAGGAGAAACAGCAACAACCAACACAGACAGTTGAGGACAAGCAGGCAAAGTTCACGAAACTTCTCAGCGCCGCCGGCAGGGTCCAGGGGCATGGACACTGCCACCCCTTTCTAGGGTGAACCCGGGGCGCTCGCTGCCCCAGGAAGGCTCCTACCCACGCTGCCCCCTCCCTCCCCGGCTGGCTCTTTCCTCCTCTTCCTCAATATTCCACAATCCCCTCCTTTGCAAAGAAGCTTCCCTGGCCCCCGGACGCAGTGCAGTCTGGCTGCTTTCCAAGGACCCTTCCTTCACGGCACAGGCGATCTGGGTGAGGTGGAAGGGCCCCTGCATCACTGTGCAGGTCTCTGCTGGACCGCAGGGCCAGGGAGCAGGGCCCGCCTGCCGGCCGCACCCCGGCATGCCCTCCGCCGCTCAATCGTGAGCTCCCTGTGGAGGGAGTCTGCAACCCCAGGCGCATGGTCCGGGGTGCAGAGCCTGCATCAAAGCTTCATTTACCAGGAAATGGTCACGAGGAATAAAAGAACAGATGTTCTGCCCAAGGTCCCTCCTCTCACTCCCGATGCGCTCTCCCCGGGCGGCAAATTGCCCTTGGGTGGCTGTCTCCGTGGAGCTCAAGGCTCTCTAAGACCAGGGACGCAACAGCAGAGCGTCTCCTGGGCCAGGGCAGGCAGCTACGAGCACTGTCACTTACCACGTCCCAGGTGTGAAGGGCACCTTGGGGCCACCCTGGTACAGGCTGATAGCTGACTGGGATGGATATGGTGGGAAAGCATGGGTGGGCCTGGCGAGACCGGGTGGTGCCAGAGAGAGGTTCTTGGAAGGGGTGGGGCTGAAGCTGAGCGAGACCAGGAGGGCACTGCAGACAGAGGGACCTGAGAAGCCCTGCCTGACGCAGCGTTCCTAGATGACCCACAGTGGACAGAACTAGGGGTGGGGAGGCCACAGGGGCAGGTGGAAGGCACGGGCACACATGGCCAGCCACAAGTCCTCAGGGAAGGTGACAGGGACAGCAGCAGCCAGTTCTATCAGCCTTCCACTGTCCCTTATCCTATCATCACTTAGCCAGCAAGAATTCTTCTGCCTACAGTGTCCCTGTTCATGTCACTCAACAGACATTTCTTAAGGGGCAGTTGGTGGGAATTTGGGACCAGTGGCAAGTCAACACTGTCTCCTGGAAGGTACAGAGCCCTCCCTGCCACCTTCTATCTTGCCACGGAAATTCTCAGCCTGCTCTCTACTCCTGTCCCTGACTGAGCCTCGGCACCTGAGGACGAGCACCCTGTCCCCAGACAGGCAGCTCCGGGGCAGAGGGGCTTCAAGCTCCCGTGCCTCCCCTCACCAGGGCACGCCTCTGAGGCACAAGAGTTTGGAGTTGAAGGTGCCTATTCATCTTTTTTGTACTGATCTTCCCACCTCAGGCTGTGCCTCAGACACTCACTGTCTTGGGGCCCGCGGGGCTATTTCAGAGACCAAGAGGAACAGCTCTGTGGCAAGTGACTTTGGTGTTGGTAACAATGGCATTTTTGTGTGGGGAGGACTCATCCACCGAAAATGGACTGGACTGGAAACCCCGAAGTAGCGTGGGTCACAAGGATGCTACCTTAAGACACTGGCCGAGGCCCATTCGCAGGTCAGAGCATGAACTAACTTCCGGGGACATGATGCAAAATGCTCTTTCTTTTTGTGGTAGCTTGTCGGAGTGGAAGACAGTCAAATGCTCTCTATGAATAGTCAATGGGAGGGAACCCATTGTACAAAGGTTCTGACAGGCAAACGACAATAAAAAAGGTTTGCTATCCTTGTGGAATGAATTTGTGATATCCAAACCACAAATGTCATTTGGTAACGGAAATCCAATTGCCTGCAAATAATTGATTTTCGGAACTGCCGTGTCCGAGGAAAGGCACCCTTGGCGACAGGGCACAACCCGCAGTGAGTGCTGCTCGTCTGCTCCGCGTATGCAGAGCACGCTCCAGGACCCAGCAGACCCCGGCCCTTCCCAAGCACCGTTCTGCATGGCCACCCTGCACAGCCCTCTCCTGGGCACCGGCTCCGAGTGGGGACCAAATACTTTCCACCCTTCGCAGGTGTGGGTTTCGCTCGAGCGATTAGTCCTGGTATTCCAGGGTGGGCGTGCCGCTCCATCTGCAAACGTCATCAAGCCGCCTGGAGCTGCTCGTGTGGGGTCGGCCGTGGCTCTGCTTGGACCCGCGCAGGGCTGAGGGGTCCTGTGAGGGTTTGGTGGCGGCTTGACATGGCACACAGACCGAATGGGGTTTCAGTCACAAGATCCAAATGTGACACAAAATACATGGATGGGCATACCCATACTCCAAGTGGCTCATCCACGTTTAAAAAAAAACTGACCGCAGATACACAAACACCCATTCTTGTGCCTGACTTTCACTTAGGAAAAACTTCTATGGTTTTAAGGTAGAGATCCATTCTGGTTTTCCTCAGATGTAAATACAAAAATGCCACACACTGTGGCAACAATTAATGAGGTGACTTTTTTTCTTACAAGTAACCCTTTGGGACAAAGTCATAAAATGCAGTCTCCTCTTCCCAGCCCTTGATAAGACAGATGGCAAGTGCCACCAAGCCCGCTGTGAGCACCCTGGGAAGAACGTGTGCTGTATTCAACGGGGGCCTCGGACACGGAGCCCGTGACACCAGACACCAGACACCAGACTTCGGGTCATTGTCGAATCAGCCTCCCTGCCCACAAGGCTGGCTGCTGCTTTGTGGGGAACACCTGCTGTGTGACCATGTGATGGCAGGGTGCTGGTGGGGGTGGCTCCTGAGTGATCAGTCCCCTCCCAGGCAACTCTCCTGCCCAGAGGTGCTAGGGTTTTACTGGGGACACTTGAGACTGGTGGAGAGGTGTGACGAGCTTCCGTGATTGCTGCTCATCAGGGACTCAGAGCAGTTTAAAGCCGAAAGGGCCGTCGGACATCGAAGGCCCATCACCACATGCAGAGGAGTCAACGGGAGGCTCTTTGCTGTGCCACCTTCACATCTGCAAGGACCCCAAAGCACAGCAGAGGAAACTGGGACTGGGCAGGAGGAAGTTACTCTGGGTTTACACCCAAAGTCACTCCCCTCTTCAGCATGAGGAGCAAGTCTGCGTGTCCGGACCCTTATCATGGATACACAGCTGAGTCAGGCCCGTGCACACGGCCTCTCAGTCCATGGCAGGCCAGCCCTGTGCGGAATCGTACCGAGGACGGAAGCATCAGCCCCGGTGTTTGGCCTGCCTCGCTGGCCCCAGAACATGGCTGAGGGGAAGGTGCCAGGGTTACACTCACCACCACGTCGGTCCTCATTTTCCCAAAAGTCTTGATTAGATGGGCGTAATGATAATCCTCCATTTGTCGCAGGATGGCGGTCATACAAGCCACGAAGTTTCCCTGTAAACGGATTGGAGGACAGTTAGGTGGGGGCGAACAGCACTCACAGGAAAAGCTGCTGCCAACCAGGAGTCCAGGCGGGAAGCAAAGGGGCGCAGGCAGGAAGCGGCGACATCTGCCACTCTGCCGGCCAGCTTGGGTGACAGGTCACGCCAATGTCACAGTCTCCCTTTTGCCCTCTTTCCTTCTCTCCGTTGCATTCAATTAAATGCTTCCTGACCCAGGGTTGTCCAGGCTGGGAAAACAAGCCTTAAATATGCTTGCATTCTACATGCAAACACCAAAGACAGGGTTGAAATCTACTGCTTACATCATGAAAAGTTGCCGCCCTTGTTACTGGGTACAATGTGGGTGAGCCCTTCCCCCCGGGCCATGGCAGACAGGCCTCTTCTTCCTCAGAAACCTGGCCAGGGCGGGGGCCATCACCCCGACACCACAATAAATGACGGCCAAGTCTTCTTAACAAGAAGGGTGTGAGAAAAGCGATGGATGTAAAGTGGGGAGATGGGAACCCCTCCCCAAGGACACAGCTGGGAGGGGAGGACAACGAGGAGAAACCGACACACACAATCACGGCCGGGAGAACAAAGAAAGGGGCTGATGCAGTCGGCAGATGGGGGCGGCCAGCACGTGCACGGCTGTGAGTGTGCACACGTTTGCATGTGCGCTGGTCTGTGCATGTGCGAGTCTGTGTGTTCATGTGCAGGGCTGTGCATGTGCATGTTTGTGTTTGCAGGTCTGTGTGTATGTGTGCAGGTCTCTGTGTGTGCAGGTCTGTGCATGCAGGTCTGTGCAGGCTTGAGCACATGCATGTGTGTGTGTGTAGGTCTGTTTGTGCTACTCTGTGCATGGGCAAGTCTGTGCACATGCATATTTCTGTTTGCAGGGCTGTGTGTGTATGCAGGTCTGTGCATGTTTGTGTGCGGGCAGTTCTGTGCACAGGTACATGTATAGGTGTGCATGTGGGTGTTAGTGTGTGAACGTCTGTGTATATGCCTGTCTGTGTGTGCGGGACTGTGTGCGTGCATGTTTGTGTCTGCACATGTGTCTGTGCGGGCAGGTCAGTGCCTGTGTGTGCCTGTGCGCACAGGTCTGTGCACACATGTGCGGGTCTGTACATGCATGTCTCTGTGTGCAGGTCTGTGTGTGTGTGTCTGTGTGCACTGAAGGCGTCTGTTTGACTGGTAGGCAGGTAGCTGACCAGTCCTGCTGCCATGGACCACAATGTATCACTTCTGGGGTCATGGCTAACAACATCCTAAAAGCTTCCTCGTCCTCCCTTAGTTTCCCCTAAATTAATGACTTTTTAAGAAACATAGCACAAATGTGTCTCTCCTTAAACCAGTACAAATATGCTAAAATTATAGGCTGAGACATACTTCAGACATGCCCCTAATTTTGCCCTATTAAATGAGTCCCCAAATTGCATTCTTTTACGAACTCTACTTTTACAAGCAATACATTTGAATGCCTAAATGTCTTTTGTATTAATTTGAAATTCACTCTCTGTAGTAGAACGTTAAAGTCCAATATTGTTCCAATTCATTTTATATCTACAGTATACATACATGCTTCCAAATGAGTCCTCAAAGGATGCATTATGTAAATTGAACAAATACAATAACGATAATATGGTGTCTTCCATTTGCCCAGGAATGTAAATTATTGCTGAGTGATGATCATTGTTGAGAGTCAGATTCCAAGTTGGGGTTCAGGGAAAGAGCTACATCACGCTCGTTTTCCATGGGAGGAATGCGTGGTGAAACGGCAAAATGCCTACTTATGAATACGAAGTGTTGGAATAGATAAATATTTGGCATCCCGTTGAGTTCAAGAGTCGCCAACTCTGCATCTTCATTGCGCTACCAGGTGCCACCTTTTGGGTCACGGTCTTCATGACGCCACACATTGAACAGTTACAAGGAGACTGCCAGAACCGTGGCCCTGGGTCACACCCGACTCCCTCCTCTGGCCCCATCTGATGGGCGGGGCCCGAGCTAGCAGACGGCTGCTCCCCTCTGAATGAGCGAACGGTGACGAGGCTCAGCAGCTGAGCTCCCTTCTTTCCCTCGCATCCAGCTGCATGTTTTGATTCTGAGGGCGCTGAGGCCAGCAGGAGGTGGGGGTCCCTCGCCCGCACTGCTGCAGTCACAGACAGCGTGGGAAGAGGAAGAGGAAAGGAAAGGCCACCGCAGACCACGCCCGCCTTCCATGCAGATGGAGCTGGCTGAGACCTGGACACTCCCCACCCCCTCGGCCAGAGAGGAGCTTTTCCAAAGCAAGGAGGGGCCCTGTAGGGGCCCCAGTGACCCTAGTACAGGCTCACGTTCATTTTCTGCAGGTCACAGGAGTTAAACAATGGCGACCGACACGCTAGAATCCCCTGAGGCGCGAAGCGAGCTATGTCTAATCAGAAGCAATATACCTGAAGTGCTGACCTGGAAATATCAAGTTCAAAGTAGAACAGCAAGGCCTCAGAGCAATCTTGAGAATGCTGAGGGCGTGGGCACTGAGTGACATTAATGAGGAAGACCAATCCTTCAGGAGTCTGGCCACCCGCTCAGTCAGGCGACTCGGACATGCTCAATTTGGGGCGCAGACTGCCATGTAAAACCGAAAAACTCAGGGAAGGCAAAGGGTGGGGAAGCTGACGTGATGCAGAAGATGAAAACCTAAAGGTAATGGAGTAATTTCCATAACACAAGTCCCGGGAACTCATAAATGGCCAGTCCGGACATCTTCGGTGTGGATGACAACGTCTGAGAGGAGACAACCAGCGGCTCCTTATGCAACAGGGAGGGGACTAACGGAAGTGTTCCCGGCAGAGGACACAAAGACAGGGCCTCGCGTGGGTCGGAGGTCGAAAGGCCAGATGGCACAAATGTGCTCTTTAGTCAACCTAAGCAAATGCTCTGGAAGTAATGTAAACTGTCCAGTCTTTCTTAGAAGGAGCACATCCTGCAATCTCAGCTCTTTTCTAACCTGAACCTTTGGACCTCACTAGGAAAGGGGCAATACGTCTGCTAAAATTCACAGAAATGCACCCCCTGTTCCTTTGGAATGGAGTCCATCCACGGTGCACCCACATTTTTAGTGTGGAAACCTTTTTAGAGAGAAAGACATGAGGCGTTACCGCTCCCATGAACCCATGCTGGGCTTTTGAGGGCAGTTGGCACAACAGTGACGGAAACTGTCTTGAAGCCAGCTGCACACTAGAAACAGAGAGGGGGGGGAACGGCGAGAAGAACGGTTTATTCCGCAGGCTCAGAAAAAAATTACTATTCTGTGCTTTGCAGTGATTTATTTGAAACATATTTAGAAGTCAAATGAAGCCATTACGTTAAGCAACGGGTAGGACGGCAGCTCGGTGGGTGGGGAGGGTCCAGAACTCCTCCTGGGAGTGGAGCCTGGGGACCAGGGTCCAGCCCTAGGGGCCGAGCAAAGACGAATAACTGAAAACATGGCATATTCCTGAAGACTTGGAAGCAATGCACAACAGGGACAGAGAAGGCAGGGTACGGCTGCAGATGACTGAAAATTCAGGACATAGAATGCCTAATAAACAAGAAATGCGAACGTCATTAGTAATCAAAGACGAAAATGATGGATCGTTATTTGCTTGCCAAAAGAGCGAAGAAGTACTTAAGTGCTGAGAACATCGGTGAGGGTGCAGGGGATGGGTGCGCTCGCACACTACTGGCGGGAGCTGAAACTGCTGTAGCCTTTTTAAAGTGATTTAGCAATCGGTTTGAGAAGGCTTGTAAAAATACTCAGTGCCTCTTCTTGGAACAATCCACCGAAGGTAGTAATTCAAAATCGGAAACTTGGTGCCTAGCGCTGCCCGTCGCATCGCGAATCACCTCTACGTGCTCCGCAGCCGGAGCTGTGTGAACACGGCGCCATTCTGTAGGGTGGCGAGACTCGGCACTGAGGAGTGATGCCACCTGAACCTCAGCTAAACACAGAACATAAGGAGGTCCCCAACACTGCACTGGAAATACTACACGGGACACGCATCTCCTCAACGTATGTGCAGTTTGCCTGGAGTTCAAACTGAACTGGGTGTCTTGTACTTTTTATTTGCTAAATCAGGCAACCATGCCCCAGTGCGGTGCTGAAATATGATGCTAACATTAAAACACTCAATATTGACCACGCAAACCTGAGATATTTTAGTAACATGAGAACATGCTGGGAGAACAAAACTGGAGAGATAGAGATGGATAAATAAGAGATGAGGTCTGTCTAGAAAAAGTCCAGCCGTTGTTAGTGTAACGAGAACAGTTTGCATGACATCAATGTCACCTGGCAGCCAAGGAGAGTGGACTGGAACGCGCATGTGTGAGCAATGATGACTTCACTGTACTAGTCAGTGGGGGATGGTAGACCCACTGAGTGAGCATGTGCACTGTGTGGCCGTCACATTCAAAATGACTGAGCAAGTAGAGCCATGAATCTGCATCAGATTTTGCATTAAGCTTGAACATCCTCCGTGGAAACTATGCGGATCATTCAGAAGGACACAGCTGTGGGCAACTGGTGACTGACAGCTTCATCACGACATTGCACCCACTCATGCATCACATCTCGTGCAGATTTTTGGTGAAACATCAATCACCTGGGTGACTCAGTCCCCCTACAGCCCAGATTTGGTGCCCTGTAACTTCTGGGTTTTCCCTAAACTAAAATCACCTTTTCAAGGGAAGAGATTTCAGACTGCTGATGAGATTCAGCAAAATAGCATGGGGCAGCTGATGGTGACTGGGAGAACTGTGTGAGGTCCCAAAATGCCTACTTTGAAGGGGACTGAGGTGTCATTGTCCTATGTACAGTGTTTCTTGTATCTTGTATCTTCTTCAGTAAATGTCTCTATTTTTCCTATTACATGGCTGGAGACCTTCTGGAAAAACCTTGTGTACACCCCCCCATATATGTATATATGTATGTGTACACATGTACATACATATATGTGTGTATATGTATGCACACATGTGTATGTTTACGTGTGTGTGTGTGTATAAAAAAGTGGGTGGGTGGATGACTTGGCGGATTCTGAAGGACTCCCATTTGGGGGAGACTCAAGCCAGGCAACAGGTGCTGAGCGGTAACATTCTGAGAACTGGAACATGGGACAAGGGAACGGAGGTGAGGGTCGAGTCCTCCACTTCACAGGTCGGTGTGACGAGAAGTAAACCCACGTTCAGCTGAGTGCTGGGAACACAGAAGACGAAAGCCCCAGAGAGCACGAGGCTTTCCGTTTCCACTGGTGACGCGTTTCAGGGCTGTGTGGCTGTGTTGGCACAGGCATTTCTCATGTTGCTCATTCAGTACTCGGTTTGGCACAGGACAGAGGAAAAAGGCTGAATCGGGGTCTACTGTCAAAGCTGAGGTTCTTGGAAAGTGAGTATTTCCTCCTTTGTCTGAACTTACTGTGGCTGCCCAGAAAAATAATCCGTGACGGAACTAGGAACTGGGTCTCGTTCCTTTCCCAGTTTAAAGATAAATTCAGCCCCATGACACCTTTATCCAAGGTATGGTTGATTTTTATGGCACATTTAATTTCCAGAATACTGTGATTCCTTATTTTATGAAGGACCATAAAATTTAAAAATGTTTGTGAAAGTAAACTACAAGAAATTAAAACCAGTTTGGTTGGTCACCTAACACTAATGTCATCTCTTAGCTTTTTCAACTCCTGGCCACAAAATTATACCTAAAACTTAAACTGAATGTTTGTCTGAGTTCGTGGAGCACTAGTATTTTCTGTCATTGTAGACACTATCAGGGAAGAAACCTAATTTTAGAACAAAATCCATTAAGAATTTACAGCGGCAGTAATTGTAGGAAGACACTTATGGGGAGATGCACCGGAAGGGCACCTTTGTGTGTTAAGTCACCCACAACAATTATTTGGTGCTTAGTCAATGTGGTAAATTAAACACAACACATTTGTTATGAAAATAGACAGAGTGCTGTCAAATTTTATACACAAATTATATACAGTTATACTTTATGGTATAATGAGGAATGTACACTTTATACATGAGTCCTTAATATAATTTGTTTGTAGCTAACATGTCAGCGTAAAGCAGAAATTTTTACATTTATTTTCATACACTCAGTAAAATCAGATAATATTAGAGCCTTACAGAGTGTAGAATCTTCAAAGTATTCTCCCATGGTATACGGTGTCTTTAAACATACTGTAATAGAAACGAGAATGATTCAATCCTAATAACACTTATCAGTGAAGGGAGGGTCAATAGGCTACACATTTTAAACAACTGACTTCTGCCCATAAAGGACATTACTGCCACTCCGCAGATTAGAATGGAAACTCTCTATCGAATGGGATGAAATCCCTCTGTAAGAATCATAAAAGGATACTGTCCTCAATATCGTTTATATTGACGGGATGAGCTGGTGAAGAGGAAACCATGGCACATAACGGGCTAAAATTCAATTAGTGCATCATAAAGAAGATATTTTGAACTATGTGATTATTGTGTAATCGAAGCAGAGGTGATCTCGGTTATAAGATATCATTCTCAGGAAACATATACTGTGTGTGCATACCTGCTCGGCCCATGCATACTGCCAAGCACAGCCCGTACCTTGTCTGCTTATGACTATGTAAGCCACCAGAGGGATTCTGGCACTAAGTACCTTCATGTTTATTTCAAAATCTCCTACTTTGGGGGAGTGTGACTCAATCCAGGGGTACCCAACGACACTCTGCAGAGCGATGTCCCTGTTGAACAAATGTGCAGAGGAAAACCTAGCAGGCCAGAAGCACATCCCCTGGGGGCTCCACACCCATCTTGTCTCCCCCTTACCACAGCCTTCAGGAAGCTCCAAGTTCCTCAGAGTCCGACAAAATAAACTCATTTGGAAAACACCAGAAGAAGCGGAGGGGGTTAGGCCCAAATGATGCAGGGTGCTACACACAAGAAACTTTCCACAGCGGACAGTGTGGAGAGCCTGGGGTCCCTGGAGCTAGGTGTGAAGATGACTAGACAGAGCCCCTCCAACCCAGGATGAAGCCCAGGGAGCTGGGGACATGACCCTCTCCCACACCAGTGGGACCAAGTCGAAAAGGCAACACAGGGCGCGTGACAATGCCCCCGCCAGGTGTGGGACAGCTGCGACAATCTGAGTATCAGAATGAACAGTGGATCCTGACCCACTGCGTTAAAACACAAAATCCCTGAGTCTAACCCGACAGAGGAGTGGAAAGTGCAGACGAACGGGAGAGCTGCTGAGAGCGCACACGGCTGCCGGCACACCATGCTCGGCGAGAGCCGCTGGCTCCAAGACGATCACATGGCATCCGAACTCATTTCCAGAACCTTCTGGGAATGGCAGCAACTGCAGTGACAAAGGCGGGGGGCGGGGGCTGGTGCTGACTCCCGGCGGGCACGAGGGAGTTTTCTGAAGGAAAGGAACTAGTTAAATCTTATTTCCAGTGGTGGGGACACAACTGTATATACCTGTCAAAATTCAGAACCAAAATGTATGGACTTTCTTCTAGATCATCTTAAAAACAGAGAGAAGGAAGCCAATTTAAGTCACAAAACTCCCTGCACCTGCTCCGCAGCAAACACGGATGCTCCGGCGGACGGCTTCTTGCCCTCACACACGTGGAGACAGGCGGCTTTTAGTATAAAAGTAGCCTGGCTCTCCAACCACTGCCGCCCTCCAGCGCTCGCGCCGGCTACTCGGGGGTACGGTCCCGCGGCATCACTCCTGTGCTTCCCATTTTTGCCGAGCATCCACGCCGACGTGTTCTAGCACGTGAACTTGAAAACCCCATTACTGAGCTCAGAGCCAGTCCCACTGGGACTTCAGTTGAGATCCCACGAATGTTTAAATTAATTAGGAGGCTCCTGCCATTGGCCTCCATATTTATCGCTCACGTGCGATCGCGCTCTGGGGGTTCCAGTCTGTTTCCCTGCCCTTTGGGCGCGCTTCGTGGTTTTAATCCTCTGGGTTTCACATCACTCTTGTACTGTTGTTCCTATTGGGGTGACGGTTTCTTCCCCTCAAGGGACTTAAAATTTTCCTATATTTTTATTTATATGTTTGGGAAGACTACTGAATTCGATGTGCCTATTTTGCCATTGAACTTACAGGACTCTGTTCTTACTCCCAACGGCTTTTGTTACTTGGAAGGGGGGATGGCCCTGAACAGGCACAACCAACATCCACCAATAACCTTGTGTTGTCCTTGCTCATCACTGCCGGTCCCATTTCTGTGCAGACTACCAGTCTATGGCCACCAAGACAATGTCAAGTTGTGACAACAATGGCAGGTGTCCGTGTTTCCTCAGAGATCTCAGGGGTGTGCCTTTTGGGTCCAATCTTTTTTATTTCGCTCACTGTATCTCAGTAAAGCCGGTGACACCGAGTAAGTTGAAGGCGCACGTGTTGATTGGAGGCGCTGTTCTAGTGCCACATGATTTCCACCTCACCGTGACCTGACACACCTATCACGTCACCCAGTTACCGCTGCCCTTCTGTGGGGAGAACACTGAAGACTGAGTCTATTGGGCATTGCTTTCAGACAGACTTTATGGAAGGAATATATATTGTCAATAATATTGTAATAACTATGTGTGGTGCCAGGAAGGTACTAGATTTATTGGGGGGGATTACTTTGTGAGTTATAGAAACATCTGGCCACTACTGAACCTTGAAACTAACGTGCTATTGAATGTCAACTGCAATTGAAAAAAGAAGATTGGCTTTATGCATCAATGTTGAGGAGGTATGACTAAGAGATCAGCTATAACAAAATATGTAAAGCTGAACAAACACGGGTATTCTTACAAAATGAATTTTACTATTAAAGAACAAATGGATCAAGAATAAAATTACTGGGAAGCATCAAAAGAGCACACAGGGATGCTTTTAAATTTTTACTAATAGGGTAAGAATGGTACTTCCCCCCAAAACATAATTATCTAAGGGGAGCTATAATGAAACAAAACTTAGAAGAGCAGCCTTCTTTACAAGTCTCATTTCCGGGGAGGCGACAGAAGCCACATTAATTATTCACTAAGCAGCCATTCCCAGAGGCGCACTGTGACCAGGCATACCCTCGTAGCCCTCAGGAAGCCCCCATTCTGCTGCTGGGGTGCACAGACAGGGAGCTACTGGCTCCCACCTGGTAAACATAGAGTCCCTTGTTAGAGGTGAGGCAAGTTAGTGTCTTTAGGAGACCCTCTGCCACCTGGAGCCAGGTAACATCACACAGTTGGTCAAAACACCCTGTAGAGATGTCCACATCACATTTTGCAAAAACACAACAAAACAACCCTCCTGCATGGCCACTTGTGGAGAAAAATCATTCCAGGGAATGCTAATTGAAATCCACAGTGATTTACCCAGAGTTACATAAACACTATTCATATTTCTACACAGACATAATAAAAACACTAGAGGAAGCCATTCCACTAATCTTATCAAAATTTAGACCTGCATTTTGTCATTTTCAAATGACTGAGCGCCGATCGTGATGGCGGCCATTGTCATTTTAATTAAGGAACACAGGACATTGGTTTATTGAGATTAATCTCCTTGAGCAAAATTAATATATTTTAAAGACTACTTTTTTTACCTCTGACAATTATAGACATTTGCAGTGATTCGTCTCTCCCGTAAAATTACACGGGAAGCGTCACAAATCAAATTGGATTCCTGTTACCTGAACCCCAAGCTCTAGGTGCAAGTCACACAGACATGATGCAAATTGGAAGCCACTTTGCAACAGATGTTCAGTCAAGATAATTTATTTTTTTTTATTAATCTCACTTAGACGAGATGGTAACAGCATGTAGCGGAAGGTAAACCCACAAAGTGGCACTGTAATGACTAATTTTAATTATGTTCCAGAATCACGACTCGTTTGCAAAATCGAGTCTGTTTCTCAAATGTTAATTATCCTGCTGCACCGGGAAAAGTTTGCGGAGTGTGGTGCTCCAGGCTCCCGTCTAAACAGGAAGCGTACAGGCTGACAAGCCCACTTGGTTTGGGCGCAAACCGGCTGTGGTGGTGTCAGGGAGGGGCAAAAAGCAGACCCCGGGCTGCTCAGACTCAGAAACCTCAAGCACACTACGTGGAAATTCTGGTAAAAGAAAAGTATGTTGGATACAACCATGATCAGAAATAAAAGGCAAAGTCTCAGGGTGAAAGTGGACACACGTCTGGGCCCTCTGGGACCTGCCCTGGGCTGTCCCAGCCTTCCCCGAGGTCTCCCCAGTGCCACCCATCACGGGCCAAATTAGCCCCCACAGCAAACTCCCATGTTGAAGGCCAAACCCCAGGACCGCAGAATGGGGCTGATGGAGACAGGGCCTTTGAGGGGTGAGTAAAGCAAGAAGACATCATGAGAGTGGGACCACACACAGTCTGACCGCCATCCTTATAGAAAAAGGACACACCCAAAGACACGCATGGAGAAAGGACCAGGGAAAGACACGTGCCCTGCAAGCCCAGGAGAGTGGCCTCAGAGGAAGCCAATGCTGCCAAGGCCTTGATCTTGGACCTTGGCCTCCGGAACTGCCAGCAAATGAGCGTCTGGGTTTCGGCTGCTCGCTCCGTGGCACTTGGTGCCGCCCTGGCAACCTCAGGCAGCTCTGACTCCCGCACGGCTCCACACACACCCTCCACGAGGCCCTAGGGCTTGCCCGGCAGGGACAGATGCCGCGGGGCCCGGCTTGCAGCACTTGCCAATCCTCTCTCAGTGATATCTGACCCTTCCTCAGAAGCCAAGAAATGACTGGGAGGCGGGGAGACACGGCTCAATTTCCTTTGCCTTCAAGTTCCCTGTATCTTTTGTGCCTCCCTTCTCCTTGCAGACTAAACGCTGCTCCAGTCCACGGCCGGGCACGGTGGATCGATGGGCGGGCAGAGAAAGCTGCCTGTTAGGGAGGCTGCAGGACTCCCACAGCGCCAGGGTTCGCCTCCAAGTGGGCGTGTGATATGAGCAGCTTCTCACGGGTGATAGGTTTTAATTGGCTTTCTACTTGCACGCCCTTGTACACAAATGCAATTCCTTTCCTGGCAGTTGCGGAGTGAAAAAGTAAAAAAGATACCTTTGGAGCAATTTATAATCTTCTGAGCTCCGTGGCCCGCAGTCAGACCTCAGAGGCCCACTCCACGTTCAGACAGAGCTGAGGAAACCCTGCATTTGGTGGCGGGCGGGTGGGCGGAGCCCCAGGGGACGCTGACGTGGGTGAGCAAAGGACAGGGTCAGCTCCGTGATGTCTTTGGGACCCGAGGAAAGAACGGGTCAGAGGGAACGGCGGCTTCACAGACCAGAGGCTTCTCCCCGGGGAGTCTCTGCGGCCACCCCTCTCCTCTGCCATGCTCGCCGTATGGAGCCCTTCCTGTCCTTGCCCGTGGAACACGCCAGGATAAAAAAGACGTCGCTCTAGCACTCAGAAAACTCAATCACAAGGGGCCTGCCAACAAATGCATTTCTTGTTCTTCCCATCAATCACTTTTTATGTTTCTGACACATAATCATGTCTGACTTGCAAACCTCTCTAACTCATGTTTACTAGCGAGAGAGAATACGGTGCTGGGAAATGTGCATTTCAGGATACAGTTTGTAAAAACAGATTGTGTATATACATATTTGTATGTACCTGTAAATATGTATGTATGCATGCAGGTATGTGCCTATGGATACATACATAGTCACTTATTCAAAAATAGGTTATAGAAGTATATACAGGGATTTTTCTGATAACTGCTTCCAGTTTAATGGTTACATATAACATTTTCTTTCTATTCCAACACCCCAGTTAACATATTCAGGTTCACTAAAGCATAGTTGAACTTTCTACTATTTTAGGTTCAAAGAATTTTTATTATATACGCTCTTCCTTGCCCTTTCCCAAAACTCCAACTTCAAATTGTCAGTTATTTTTCTACTTGAAATTACTTATTCCAAATAAGTTAAACCATGGTAAAATATAGGTATCTATTTTAAAACATGAGTATTTCCTAATAGTCTTCCTTGATCCTAAAAAACATGCTCCAAAGTAGTCTCAGGATTTAATTAAAACAGAATATCTTTTCTTATTAAATAATTCATTGCTAATATAGAAACTGATTTTTCTAGGCACAGAAAGTAAATACATAAATTTTTAAGGAGTATGTAGGCCCAAAGCATGGTTATAAACACCCAAGAAAACACCAACGTCCTACCGTATTTTGCTTTGTATAACATGCACTTTTTTGCCCAAATTTCTGAGGGAAAAATAAGTGTGCATGTTATACATGAAGAGTGCTAGTTCTGTATGTATGCAGAAGTGTTTAATTCTTTTACTTATGCCCATGCGTTAAAAGTGTGATGCTTTAAAGTTCTTGTTTCAAAAAACACTATTAAATCCCTTTATAATGTAAAAAACAAGCATCTAAATATAAATCAATTCAAAACTGAATTAAGAGATTAAAATGAAAGATTTTTTCCCCCCCTGAAAGTTCGGACCCAAAACATGGGTGCGTATTACATGTGGGAGCACATTATACACGGCGGAATACAGTATATTTGCTGTGAGTGTCCCCCGATTTTGATAAGAGAGGAAACAGAAAACAGATCCAGCCTGTGGAGTCCCCAGGGGCTGCGGCCCTGTCTCACTCAGCACCCCTTCATCCTTTCACCATGGGGGGGGGGCGATAAACATGCTCCCCTTTATTCTCCCTGTCAGTTAAAACTCCCTTTCCTCTGCACACAGGAGAGAGGGGCGAGCCGGAAAGGGGAGTTGAAGGGAGCGGTGTCGTTAAAATCGCCCCGCTCTACAGAGACAAGCAGCCCATCCGCAGCTTGTACCTCTGCGGGCTCCGGGAAGCAGGGTGCCGTTAACGTTCTACTACAATGAGCAGGAGTCAAAGGTGTATCGGCAACACGGGATTACCAGGCTCAGAGTTAAACAACAGCAATGTTATTAAATTAAAGGGCGTTAAAAGATCATTTTGATAGGACTAATTGATTTTTGGCTTTCCAAACACAAAATTTAAGAGTTAATTTGCACTGGTGTACCCTCCTAAACCTTTCAAAATACCCTCAGAAGATGCTGATTTGTGTTGTGACAAATTTTTCACAGATCGTTAACGCTGAAGAGTCGAGCGTCTTCATAAACTCAGAGTGGCTCTCAGGGCTGACTGTGGAACTGTGACAGAAGGTGCCACAGTGGTGAAGGGGGCTCGCACCGGGGCGCCCCGGGAGCCACCTGCAGGGCCCTGGCCACTGCGCTGTGCATCCAAACCACTGGAACTTCCACAGCTAACTCTTCAAAAACTACGGGAAATGCCAAAGCACCAACCAGAGAACGGATAACATGCATCTACCCCAGAAACGTGTTGGTTAGGTAAACGAGCCTGATCAGAAAGAGCAAAGCGCCATGCACGAGCCAGCCTGCCACCACCCGAAGTGGTCCATCCTGACGTCAGTCTGACTCTAACCCCCGCCTCTCTAAAACTCAGACGCGACAAGAGAACTTGTGTTTGGAAAGAGACATTTAAACACCACCAGTGCAGTATCGGTGGGCGTGCTCGATACTTCTGCAGTCCCTGCAAGCTTGCTGGGAAAGAAGGGAAATGGGGCTGATGTGGGGTGGGTTTCTAAGACAGGGAGGGAGCACAGAGGTGGCTTAGCAAGCTAGGGACGCCTACACTTTTCAAAGGGCCACTTGTGAGCACAAACCCTGAAGAAAAATAAAAGCTGGAAACACCAGCATGCACAATACTTGACACCCGCCCCCTCTCAGTGCCGCTCCCAGATGCTTGGGGACCGCCGTCCCTCCCTGCACCCACGTCTAAAGCCTGTGAGGACAGAAACCCCAACGCGCTGTTGGAACCGCATGTCCCAGACGGAACTCCGTCCAAGGGCAGTCTCTGGGGATCACCCCCCACCCACCGTAGCCGTGCTCCATGACACAGCAGGTGGCTCACGCTGGGCACGTCCTGTCACCCTCTGCTGGCGCCTCAGCTCTGCTGCTTTTTTGAACAGAAAAGCTGGATGTCAGAAGATGCAGAATGCCCCCCCCAAAATGTTGGACTTCGATACTTTTAATCGGAATAGCACTAAGCTCAGTATCCAACTACAGGAACGATTGGAGAAAACCCAGTAAACACAGGTCTCACACAAGGGCCATCACCTTGAGACATGGGCCGGCTTGCCCCTCATCCCGCTGCCCTAGGAGGGACCGGTCAGCTGTGCCAGAAGGCCAGTCGGAGGCTGGGATTTGCGGGAGAGGCCAGAGCCACGAAGTCCTTCTAGGTCACAGCGACGCCTGAAAGGGACATTGGACCTGGAGGGTCACAGACTTTTTCGGACACCCACATTTTCAACCACAGCCTATTATGACTCTCAGAGCAGCAAGTGTGAGAACAAAAGCAGCTCACACTGAAGGGACATCAAGAGGGTGACAGGGTGGTGGGGGGTGACCAAAGGTACACAGGAGGCTCTCTTAGCCGATTTGATCCGACAATTAGAGCACAGCATGCCCACGCCTTTTCCTGGGACAGAGCACAGACGAGCACCAGGGTCTTCCCACTGGACCTGTCTCCGTCGGCTGGGCAGGTCCTCTCCTGGCCTGGAGGCTGGACATCCAAGGCCAAGGTGTGGGCAGGGCTGCTTTCTCCTGCGGCCTCTCTCCTTGGCTCGTGACGGCCGCATGTGCACCCCCCTGGGTCCTTTCTCTTCTAATAGGGACGAAATCCGTTACGGTGAATGAAGCCCCCCTCCCCCCGCCTGACTGGCCTCATTTTAACTTCATGGGCCCCTACAAACCTGCTCTAGAAACGCGGTGCCATTCTGAGGCGCCGGAGGTGGCGATTTCAGTGTATGAACTCCAGAAGACACAGATCAGTGCAGGAAAGGACAAGACTGCTTTCTTTTTTTTTCCCTCAAGTATGGGTCCTGTGACTGAAACGCCAGTTCACCTTTGTCTCATAAATCACACCCATGACGGATTTTCTGCGGTTTCCAGTTTCCATCCCTTTAAAGAGCTTGACGACATGGGAGAAACGGCCTGAACTATAAAATTCTCCTTGATTTTTATGACGTCCCCTTGTGTCTGCCTGGGTTTTCCAAAGCTTGTTGAAAATAAAATATTTTCTGATGAAATATAACAAAGCTAATTTGAACAGGGACAGATGGCCTACCAGGATTGGAAACACAGACCAGCGACTCTTAGCAAGCACGTGTCCGGAGTGGACGCCGCCCAGCAGCAGTGCCCTGCCCTGAGCAGGCCGAGCACAGGGGTGGGGCCGGAGGGCAGTCCCACACATGTGAGGGCACAGAAGAGGGCTTGTTGGAAAGGAGCTCGGGAACATGCAAAAGAGAGCACCTCCAAACAGGTAAACACAACGTCAAAGGAAAATAAGACACACTCCGTAAAGGTGGGAGAGAGGTGGAATTCCCCAGCCCCCATCTTCCCTGTCTTTCCTTGGAATACGTGCCCCTCCCCCTGTGACTAAACCGGGGCCTCCCACTGCTCAGGGGTCCAAACCTGTGACCAGCTCTGGGCTCAGCCCCACAGAGCCTCCTTCCGTGGGCAGCCAGGGTCGCCGGATAAACTGCAGGACACCCTGTCGAGCTTTAATTTCAGATGAAAAGCAAGCAACCTTTAATGCACACCTGTGTCACTCAGTGTCTGGGACACACTTATCTGTCATCGGCGCTCATCTGAAATTCCAATCGGACTGGGCGCCCCGAGCCTGTGGCCCTCCCTGCTGCAGTCGGGTCCACTCACCGTGGACACTGCCTGGGCACCGGCCCTGGGGCTGCCCAGTTCGCCGGTCCTCTTCCTGTTCCATCTCCAGCCACCCCAACCTCACCAGGAAAATCATTCCTCCAGGTCAAAGCGTTATGACTCGATGATTCCGTTTTGAGCCAAAGACACTTATCTGGCTCTACTACTGGTAACACGAAAAGGAAATTAGCAGATTCCACTCAGACGCACAATATTTTCAATGGCGCGGCCTCACTTACGGCAAAATTAAGTCGCATTATGTTTCTGCTTCTGTAAAGGAAATCCCCGTTCAATTGTTTTCATGAAGATGCTCTTAGATTCATGAAAGTACTTTTATTTCACAACTTTTATGTGTCATCAGCGTATTTTCCGCATGGTATTTTCTCCTGAGACACACATGACCAGCCGCCCCCGAGTGCACAGAGCACGTTTGTCTTCCGTGTGCGGGAGCACACAGGCGCCGTCTCAGATGCCCGTATGTTGGCCTCATGGGCCTGAAGTGTGACTTGGCCATTATTTCCATGAGGATCTTCAGACAGATAAGGAACGGTTAAGTGGACTTAAAATTTATTAACTGAAGTGTTTTGAAAATATATCTTTGCCTTTTTTTTGGAGTCCTTTGGAAAACCCCTAGGAGCTGAGGGCCTCTGTGCAGAGCACAAGACACTTGGCGGATGGCCAGGGCACACAGTAGGCTCTTATCATTGCCCCTTCTGGCAAATTAGCACTTTGTCTGTTTAGGAGAATTACAGCCCATGCACAGTATAACTAATAAGCCAAAACCCAGCATGCCACTGCTTAAACCGCTTCCACTATGCAGCCTCACAGAAGTGACGTGCAGAATCCAATTACAAGACCGGTTTTCATCTCCTAGAGCTGGAAATAAAGGACCGCGTCACATTACAGTGAACGAGGAGGGGGTTAGCCGGTGTCTCATCAGCAGGCACAGCTCTGGACACCACGCCCTGAGGTCCACGGCTGCTCCTTGCTCCAGCTGCCCGCACCCGCTCCTGCTCTCCCTCGACATGTACCCTCCATGAGGATAAGGATCCAGGCTACAGGCATGCCATGAAGGGCACGTGGTAATCGCCTGCTGACTATGGCGAATGAGTGCCCCCTCTGACCATCCCCTCTGCATCCTGGCCAGCCACCAGCTGGACAGAAGAGAAGTGATGGCCAGTGTGCACCTGTCTTTGGACTTGAACCAGATCTGAGCTGTAGGATAAACTGTGCGGGAACACCAGACCCTGCCCCCTGCCGCAGGCATGGTGACAGACAGAGAAGGACGCAGCTGGCGTCCGGGGGCGGGCCACAGCCCGGTGGAGCATCGTTTCCTTCCCAGTGAGTACAAGGCAGGCCGCTCTGAATGCTCTGCTCCCCTGATCCCTCTGACTCCGTCTGGCAAGCCAAGCTTTCTGTGAACAAATACCTGGGTCTGACCGGAGCGCTGAGCACGCTGCTCTGGCATCAGGCAGGGTCTTCCAGGCAACACACAGAGCAGAATCCCATCACCAGAAAAGACTGGCTTTAGCATAAGGCCCAGTCTGGGTGTCCACCACGGGGCGGGGTATCTCAACAGGTGACAGGAGGGACTAGGAAACATCACCTAGAGGACAAGCGACGGAACTCCAACAAGCTTATAAAGTGCCGGGCCCTGGCCGTTGACTGGCACCCACGAATGGCTTCAATCAAAGCAACACACCGCTTACAGACGTCATGGGAAATGGCACTGGCTCATAAGTAAGCATTTGAAGGTTTTCTGAGGTACAGACAGCATTTCATTTTTAGCTAATAAGCTTGCGCTTTCAACCTGTTTTCCTGTGTTGCTCACTGCATCTCCCCAGGTGACATACTCCATGTGCCTCTGAGGTGCTTCTGTGCAGTAACACGGTGTGCGGACAGAGACCGTGGGAAGTGAGCCTACATGGAGAGAGGTCTCAGCCAGAAAGATGTTCCACGCAGCGCTCTTTATCCCTGGAAATAATCCCAATATCTCGCGGTATAAAATGGCTCAGAAAAACAGGGAGCACTCTTTGGCACATAAAATTTACAATTCAAAGCCAATGTTAGGATGTTAGGAAGAAAGTGCCTGTTCTGGGCAGTGAGCCCTGAGCCACCTGGGTGAATTGCGAGTGTAGATCACAGAAGGGCCAAGGTCACAGCAGTGTGCAGAAGGTCGAGTTTTATGCAGACAGTGACGGAACAAGAGAAGTGAAACAAACAAACAAACAAATACAAGGGGAGAAACAACAGGACAGAGACACCAGCGTGCTCAGAGAGCTCAAAGAAATAAGGACTTCAGGCACAGGTGGCAAACACAAGGCCCGCGGGCCGAATCTGGCCCTCCACCTTGTTTTATCTGGCCCGGCACCGTGTTTCTACCCGATGGCAGTGCCAAGCTCTCGCTTAACTGTTAAGGAGTAGTTAGATTTATACAGTCCTAAATTATATTCGGCCCTTTGAAGGCCACCGTGAGGCTGATGTGGCCCCCAGTGACAATGATTTTGACACCCCTGATTTAAGGTCATATCCCAGGGATTACAGTGTTGTTTTTTTTTTTAAATAAAACAAACATGTTTTGGTAGCAGAATTCCATTTATTTCAAATATAATGAAATACAGGGGAAATTACTCAATCTCTGAGTAGCATCTTATTCATGTGTAAATTTGGGGTGATTATTTCTATCCCCGAGTCTTATTCTGAAAATGTCTGATACATAGTGGATGGTCACCGTGTCCTTCCTGTCTGCCCGTCAGCAACTAGGAAAAGGAGACCGAAGGCCCATGAGAGACCTGGAGGGTGCGGGCTGTCTGAAGGCAGTGGACATGGCCCCTGGGGGGCTGCCGGGGACTCCAGGACCGGGAGGTTCCTGAAGTAAAAGGTGAGAAGTGAAGAATGAAGGCAGGAGGGGCGTTTAGAAAGAGACAACAGCGACACTGTCTCTAAGAGTTGCCAAAAGGGGGGCAGAACAAGCCCACACAGGCCAGTGGGCCCGGAGGCAGTGCCCATTGGCAGCGGCATTTCTGGGGGTGAGGAGAGCCCTAAACCCAGAGGAAGACTGCAGGAGAGATGCGGGGTGGCAGACACCGGAGGCCGGAAATGGCAAAGCACAGGTCCTCACAGGACGCGGAAGAATGCAGGAGAGATGCAGGGTGGCAGACACCGGAGGCCGGGGAAATGGCAAAGCACAAGTCCTCACAGGACGCGGGGATGAAAACAAGGACCAGGCAGAACTGGCCTTGCAAAGGAGAGGACACACTCATCCCCATTTGGGCAGGAGTGACAGACAGGGTGCACGAACAGGCACCAGGGACGGGAGCAAAGGGAAAGACACGCGGGGCCGGCCTACCTGACGGCTTGGACTAAACATGTTTACAAAGCAGAACAGGCGTGCGAGGAGCTGCAAGGTGACGGTCACGCCGTCTGCAAGGCAGTGAGGAGGGGAGAGACATGGGTGCTAAGAACAGTCACAGAAGAAAAATGTCCCATCCGGCGAACACCTGCACCCTGCAGTGCCACCCAGCCAAGTGGAGCTCCCAGCCGAACAGACACGGGCAAACGCATCCAGAGCAAGGCCTATACCCCAGTCTCCAGGCGAGGTCACGAGGTTGGGGCTGAACCACGGCGAAAGGATGCCAGTTCCGAAAGGACGCCTGCCCGGCACAGGACGTGGGCTTTCTCCTAGGAGAGAGACCAGGAAGCCACATCTGCTGCACAATGACTTTCTACTCCGGCCTGAGCCTTTTGTTAAGTTAGCAAGTCAACTCTTTGGATGTTTCAAGACTCCACCCACACTGAGAACTAATGAGAAAAGGCAACCCCTGAGAAACTTGGGGCTAAGGGCATGTTGGGTTCCCAAATGTTTTCCGGTCAGCAAAGCTCTGGAGCAGAGGCGGGTGGGCACGTTGTCACTAACGCTCGGGGGGAAGTTACGAATTTGTCAAAGCAACCCTTTGTCCAGGTACTAAGTGGGTTTTAGCCTCATTTTTCCGGGAGATGGAACAGTGAGGCTGCCCAGTGAGGAGGCTGCAGCCCATAGCCAGAAGGCAGACTTCTCAGGTGGCACCGGCGGGGACACGCTCTCTCTGCGAACGTGAAACCCCTCTGACAAGTTCGCCTATGTAGCAAGTGGTCCTCCCTTCAGAAGCTGGCGATGCTTCCAAAGGTACGCACAGGGACCTCAGTTCCGCTCACCTCTGCCCAGGGGCCTGGACTACGCCCTTTCCAACCAAGCATTCTCTTCCCCCTTTGGCAGAAAGGCTCACAGAAGCTACTTCTCAATGTGGGTGCTTAGGAGTAGATCTAACAGATGACACGTGACAGACAGGTTCCAATAGATCACAAGGGACTCTGGAGGGGGCTATTGTGTTTTGGTTTCTCCGCAGCAGCCTGAAGATCTGGCAGACCTCACACCACCTAGAGAGCAGCTTCATTCATGAATCCAGTAACCAGGCCCCTCCCCGACTCCAAGGGATCGGCATGCCAGGACACCCATCCTGTGAATGAAGCCTCCTCTCACGGCAGAGATGTGTCAACTGGGAAGCCTCATCTCCACGAGTTTATGTGACAGGTGGACAGGTGTGGCCAGGTAACACACACAGGCACATTCACAGCCATATTGTGCGACTCCTTCAGGGGAAGGTGCTGGATGATTAGAGGGAAACCTTGCTCTCCCTGCGCACGTTAACGTAGCTGTTTTGCTACTGTTGTTTTTGGGGAGGAGGGGGGTTGTTTGTGTTTGCTACAAAAAAAAAGCTGGGTTTGGATGATTTGAAAATGTCCATAAATCACCCCACTGAGGTAGAGCTTCTCTGCCTCTTCTCTTTGCTCGCTCTGTATAATTTATCTTCAAATCAACCTCACGGATGCACAGTTTAAGCCTCTGGATGGGACTTTGTGAGAGAAAGTGCCCATCTGTCAAAGAGCATCATCAAAGCCGTTCTGCCTACTTCAGGGTCTGGAGAAAACAAGGCAGAGCCACGTGTGCGCAATCCATCATCACCCGGACCTGCCGCTGCAGGTTCCACACAGGCAGGGGACAGGCCCGCGGAGGCCTGCTTTCGGTGGTGTTGATTGGACGCCCGGGGCTGCCAGGGGACTGGGCACTAGAGAGACAGGGTCGGGGTCGGGGGGGGGGGGGCAGGCTGCGGTTCAGGCCACCGATAGTTCCCGTCCCATAGAAGGTGCAGTCACGTCTTTACAAGTACAATACCAGAAGTACCGTTGCGGATTAGACGGAGAAAAAGAGGAGGGGCCTGAGGAGCGACCACAGTTTCCAAGCCCACGTTTGACTGTGACCCCAGGATCAGACGTCTGCAGGCGAGGCGGCGCTGGGACTCTCCAGGCCTGAGTGTGTGCCTGCCTTCAGGCGATGCAGCCCGTCCTTCCCTCGAGGGGGTGTGCCGCAGGGGTGCTCTGGCACACATGTGCCAGGTGGTGGTGAGAGGGGTGATCTCAAGGGCCCTGTTGTGACAGCACCCACATATCCGTGCAGGAAGGGACAACTCAGTCGTGGGGCACTCCCACAGGTGGACCAGTGGACGGCACAGAAAGGGAACAAACCGCAGCTGCGCCGTCTCCGTGGAAGAATCAGTAAACCACAGCGCTGGAGCAGAACGCACGCCACAGAAACGCATGTATTGTGTAAGTCCACTTATGTGCAGAGCCAAAGCAGTTGAAACATAAGAAAATACTGTTATGGGATACACTGACGTGTGACTAAACTGTTTTTAAAAAGCGAGGGGCCCTGGCTGGTGTGGCTCAGTGAATTGAGTGCTGGCCTACGAACCAAAGGGTTGCTGGTTCGATTCCCAGTCAGGGCACATGCCTGGGTTGCAGGCCAGGTCCCCAGTAGGGGGTGCTTGAGAGGCAACCGCACACTGATATTTCTTTCCTTCTCTTTCTCCCTCCCTTCCCCTCTGTCTGAAATAAATAAATAAATAAGTAAAATCTTTAAAAATGTGAAATAAAAAGGGGATAACTAACCCCCAAACCAGCTCGAGCTCACATCAGAAGGAGGCGGAGCACCACAGCTGAAGGGAGGGGCACATGGAAGAGCTGCGAGCTGCAGGCCGCACGCACACCCATGCTTTCCTGAGTGGCGCCTCCTGGCTGCACAGACAGGCAACAGGAGGCTCACAGCTGCGAGCAGGCGAAACCCAGAGTCCACTCTTGTATTATCGTTTAATTATTGTAGCACTTTCCACACGAACAGCTGTAAACCCACTTTTGCCTGCACCCGTATTTATTCCCATGTATGTGTGATATACTCTGATTTGAAAAAAAAAAGGAAAAAATGACGCTGGTGAGCTCGATCACGTGAAGTACGGCGGAAACCTCGGGGGTGGGAGAGCTCACATCTCTACAGGTAACTGAGTAGCTGGCGGAGCGCCGTTTCTCAAGGCGTGCTCCCCTGCGCGCCGCACACAAATAAACCGAGGGCACTTTAGCAGAGAAAGTTAGGCAGACATTGCCGGGAGGCCCCGCCCCGTCTTCTACAAAGCCCTGGCACACGTGAACACGTTCAGGTCCCTGGGAACACCGCCCTACGGAGCATTTCCATTGGGTTCTGCTCGGTGCTATGCAACCTGGAGGGTCTGATCCATGAAGAACTGATCATAATCCCCTCAAAACCGTCTGACAGTGCCCCCACGTATGACTCCCCATCGGATAAATTCTATCCCAGCCCAGAAGTGCGCCCAGGTCCTCCCTGAAGAGGAAGTCATCTGATGTTTCACAGGAGCATCTAGATACCTAGCTCTTCCAACGCGTCACACCTCCCCTCGTTGCTCTACAGGCAAAAGAAAACCACCCGCCGTGCTCTTCCCCAGGGCCCTGCGGCTCGCTTGCAGCTCTCAACGTCCAAGCGGCACCCTAGGGGCACGTCCCACCAGGAAGACGAACATGGACGTGTCTGCAGCAAAGCTAATGAGTTCTAATAGATTTGTTCTGCAAAAGGAAGGGGGACGTTGTGGCCTTTGGCAGCCACCAATGAGGAGTGTTTGAAGAGTGTTCTGGCCAGAGAGAACAGAGCACTCAGGCTATAGGAGGTCCGTGTGACAATGCCCGATGGAAGCAGTGTGACAGAAAGTGCGCACTCTACCGGAGGGCTCAGCGCCGTGCTCCTCGGTGTTCACCCCAAGGAGCGGAAGACTCGTGTGCACACAGCCACCTGCAGCAGGTGTTAGAGCAGCTTTACCCCCCTCTCCCTCGGTCGTTGACGGGGAAACCGGCTGGGGTCCACCCGGACGACGGACTGCTATTTCGCGTTAAAAAGAAGGAGCTACAAAGCCATGAAAACAGAAGGGGTAGACGTAAACGCGCATGATGAAGCGAGAGAAGCCGGTCGGAGAAGGCTACATCTGCATGGCATTTCGGAAAACGGAACCGTGGAGCCGGCAGAAAGGCTGGTGGTGGCCAGGGGCCGGAATCCCAAGGAGGGACGAGCCAGCAGAGCACCGAGGACGTTCGGGGCAGTGAAAGGGTTCTGTGCGGCACTGGCACAGTGGATGTCTGTCATTACACCTTCGTCCAAACCCCATGGATGCTGACATGATGGAGATGCGCCAACGTGGTTCAGCAGCTGTAACGAATGTACCGTCTGGTGGGGTGAGTGGACAGTGAGGGACGCCGGGCATGATGGGGGTAAGGGAGGGAGATGGGAACTCCCCGTGCCTCCCATCCAATTTTGTTGTCAACCTAAAACCGCTGTGAAACGTAGTCCCAACACGATGCAATGAGGAGTAACGGGAGTACATTAACTGTACTTTGCAAAGACAAAGAAAATGCCTTTCTCTCTCTCTTCCCTCCTAGTGATAACTTTATAGATGCAAATACAGTAAGAGACGCTGCACAGAAAGAATTCCACGGGTACCTAGAACGACAAGAAAGGTGAGGAATACTCCAGGCTGTCCTTCACAGTGCTAGGCGCTTGACAGGATGGGAGGAAGACCAACCGCAGGGAGTGGTTCAAGGTCACTTTCTGCATTCTTCCCTTGTATTATTCCCACTTATGAAAAGCGGGTATTCCTGCTCAATGTATAAAACTAAGGAGGCTTTTTTTTTTTAAGGGAAAACATGTCCCGAAGTTAAATTTAAGCAACAGGGCCTCATCATGAACGTGAGATGCAGATCATCAGCCTGGAAGTAAATGTGATTTTCTCCATCCGTTAGGGTGTGGGGGCGGGGCGGGGCATGGAAAAGTGCTGACAACACAAGTCACCTAACGCGACCCAGAGCCGCCAGGGTCCTTACCAGATGCGCCTCTCGGAAGGGCTCATCACAGATTTGGTCAATTCACTCTTCATGGAGAGGAGCGAAGTCTGCAGGCACAGCCCACACTCATAAAGGAATGATAGACTGACTTACTGGGCGTGGAGGAAGCCCGGGGGGCTTTGCTCACCTGGGTGGCTTGGAGGGCCCACGGGGAGGGGGGAACAGGGAGTGAGGAACTGGTGGCCTGAGGCCGAGTCCTGGACCGGCAGCAGGGCCTGAACCCAAGGCTTAGCATAGTGAAGCCCTCTGACCTCTTAATGGAACACATGCTTTGCACATCCCTGGGGATGGCATCCCAGGCTCCCACACCCCTTTGAGCACACATAAGTTCAAACGACTTTGTAAGAAGGATGCCTCACTCTTCCCGAAACGCAGCCGGTGCTTCCACATGGGGGCCGGGCATCCTTTCGCTTCTGAGATGGTTTTTACAGGAGTGCAAAGACCAAAATGGTTCCTGAAAGTCTCTCCATGGATCCCATCGTGCGTGTACTTGGAGGCCAGCAGGTGGGCCACTTCCTTCAGGACACTGTCCCCCACGTCGCTGAACAATGCACATGACCGACTTATACGTCACTTGCGACGGGTATTTCTTAAAAGCTAAAGAAGGTAAAGTTGATTTTTAAAAATCCCCGAGACAGAAAGCAGCTTTGCATTATCTTGTAGCATGTGCTTATTCTCCAAAGTATTCACCTCTCCAGGCAGGAAAACACATTGTGGTCTCAAAACTAAATTTAATTAAGTTGGCAGGTTTCAATCCTTTCAAAGGGCACTGTTTCCAAACTTGGCATTCTGGCACACTGCACGGCACCCTGGGACACGCAGCAGGCTGTTGACACTGATGGGAGACAACCTGCAGGCCACATGGCCACGTGAAAACGGCCAGGGACCCAGGCCGGGGACGAGTGTACGCAGGGACGGCTGGCATCTCAGGGTGCCCCCGGGGGGACTCATGCCCCGCCCAGGGGGCGGTTGAGACCAGAGATGACCCCCCTTCACTAGGCCACCTTGACTGGTCAGTCACATGCATCACTTTTGAACGTATTTTTATAGAAATGATGGCGTCTGAACTTTTCCTGTTCAGCCAATTATCTAATCTGTGATTGCTACTACGATAAAACCCATGCATTAAAAACTCAGTAAGAAAAGCTCTTAAACGTTAGAGGCAGAAAGGAGAGTAACAGAGAGCAGAGGGAGTATTTCCCGGCCGTGAATGACACTGCATGACACTGCCACAGTGGCCCCATGCCGTCACACCTTGTCCGAACCCAGAGAGCGCACCGCACTGGGAGCGGATGCTGAGGTGCCCTGTGTGCTGCATCAATGTGGGCGCATGGACTGTAACGAATGCACCACCTGGTGGGGATACTGTCAGTGGGAGGGGCAGGGGTGAGATGGGAAATCTCTGTCTTCCCCTCAATCTGGCTGTGAACCTAAACTGCTTGAAAAATAAAGTCTGGATAAAAGATCAATAATAAAAGCTGTTAAATGTCAGAGGCAGATAAAACAATAATAAAAGCATGCTCCAAGGAGGACCAGATGCTGGTCAGATCCCATCAAGACCGCAGATTTCCCAGTAGATGACACTCACTGGACATGCCTCTACAAAAACTGGAGGCAGGGACGATGACTTCGCAAAGGCGGGAGCACCCATCAACCTGGAGGGGCGGGCAGCGTCTGCCTGCGCCCCGAGACTATTCACCTGCTGAAGAAATAAGAAGAGCCAGGGAAACCCCCTGTGTGCCGCCCGCCTGCAACGGTGGGCTGGCTCGGCAGCCCGGCCGGGGTGCTGGGAAGGGCAGTGCGAGGGGCCAGCTGTGAAGCGTTAAGTCATTAAACCCTGGTTGCCTTCAGAAAACAGCCACAGAATATTCTGAACTTTCATTCCACTCCACTAAAGAAAAGCGGTAATGCTAATGCAGCTGAGGGAGAGAATTTGCATCTGGCTTCAAACTTCACGTAGGAGGACTCCCCGGGGAAGGGAACAGAAAGAGAGAGACCAGCAGAGGTCATCCTGCTCCTAAGCACCACCAGCCACAGGCCGCTGCTCGGAGGGACGGGGCTGGCACTCACCCATCCGAGGGCCTGTGCCATTGGCACCTCAGGTGCAATGCGAGACAGCCTGGAGAGGGAAGGGCCAGGGACACAGGGGAGGGTGTGGGGGAGAAAGGGCAGACGGCTCCCGGCGGATTTGCATTTCTGTATTCTTGCTCCACTGGAGAGTTACTTCCTGGTAATCACAGAAAGCCCCCTCTCAGGTGTTAGCATCTAACTGCACAGGGTCCTCCGTCCTTCAGAACGAACTCTCAGGCACAGACCCCTGTGGGGTGGCCCTGAAGCATCAGGTCATCTCGCTGGCACTCCCAGACCTCCCTGGGAGTCCTTGGCAGGGAGGGATGGAGGCTGGTTTCCCAGGCTGAGCACTGGGCCCCGATATGGGCCCTGCACACGTGGTGATGGCAGCCCAGCGCGTCTTCGTGGTGGTTTCCAGCGGCAATGGGACAATAACCTCCAAATTAAGACTCCATAACAAATGTCATTCTCACTCTCAGAGAACCAAAACACAGACAGAAATCGTCACCTCTTTCTGCTTTCTTGACTCGAAAAAATAACAAGAGTGGCACGATGTCGCAGCGTGTCTGAGCGACTGTGAGGCAGGAGCAATGACATATAGCAGCCAGGCCGCCACCAGGCTCGGCTTTCCCGGAGCCGCGTCCCCGTCCTCCGAGAGCAGCACGGGGGACACCGAGAGGCTCGCAGCCCCGTGAGGGCGGCCGAGATTAAATGCATGGTTGGAGGCAGTGGGTCCCCGCGGAATTCAGGCGCTCAGAGGCTCTGCGTGTTTGGGCGCAGGCACCGACAGAAGGGGGCGGGCATGTCCACGCAGGACTGTAGCTGCGACCCCTGCGTCTCCGAAGTCCTTTTGATAAATTCCGTGTGTGACACTAATGTCCCAGTTGTGGAGTGCATTTATTTTTACAATCTACTTGACGGAGCACTTACTGGTCTGAGTCAGGTTCTTGCACTTTGCACACTGCTTTCCCAAATCCACCGTTTAGAAAGAAAGGCATCTCCGGTCAAGGAAGGAAGGCTCTGAGGACTCCCTTAAGCACGCACCCCAAGCCACCCCAGGTGGCAGGCTGCGTGAACACTGCGTTGGCTTTCCAGTTCTGACCACAGGTCGAGATCTACCCTCACCGTGTGGCCAGCAAGTCACGAAGCCAGCGGCCAGAGGCTGCACGGTTCGCCCCAGGCCGACTCTGCTCTCCTCTCCTCCTGCGTCCGCTTCCCCTTCTCCTACCTTCCACCTTCAGGAAATGGAGTAAGATTTTCCCACATGGAATGACCTCCGATTTTTCTTTCTTTTACGAAAATCCAAATCAAGCCCGAACACACACATACACACACGGCATTTTGTTCCTAAGCTCCAAAGGCAAGCTCAGCATTGTCCTAACCTCCGTGCCTTCGACATCCTGACCCACCAAGTGCAACCTTCGTGTAAAGAGGAAAAGGGGTTCTCAGAGCGGCCCCTCGATGTTGCTGGAGTACAGCATGAAACCGGAGGCTTGCCTGGGGGCCGTCAAAGGGACCCCAGGCCTCTGAGCACTCTGCCATCAGAAGACAAACTCAAAGATGCTTCCTCAGTTCAACACCCTTGAGGGAAATGCAGTGGAGGTCCCACGTCTCGGTGCCGGGTACACGCAGGCCCAGCACGGGACAGAGGCCACGTCACCTGCCGCCTGGTGATTGGCAGCACCGTGCACGGTGGCCTGACTCTCACTAACTAATGACGGGCCACACAACCATGTCGCTCTGTGAGACTACAGTGCAGGCGTCTTTAGAGAATGTCGTGAATGGCCGACAGAAGACAGAGGGCAGTTCTGACGGATCGCAGAGAGGATGACCGCTCGGGGAAGTTTGCCGAGCTTGTGGTTGCCACAGCCCATTTTTGGCGTGTTCACCGATGGCACAGCGTCGTGGAACTTTGCTCATGGATGCTATTCGATGCAGAAGGGTTAAATATAAAACAATAAAGACACTTGTCTGTTTGATCCTTATGTTAGAGAAAAATCCATATTTAAGTTAATGCTTGACCATTTCTTCATATGGGTATAAAGAACAATTACAAAACTTAACTATTCACCTCAACTGTTTGGAAACTATCAAAACAACAACAAAATAGATCACATCCATCACCATAATAGCCGCAGTAGTAAAAGCCTACAGCAAAGACACTCCATGTGGTTTTGTGAAGCATTTAAATAAATACATCAGGCCCTGGCTGGTGTGGCTCAGTAGATTGAGTGCTGGCCTGTGAACCAAAGGGTCGCCGGTTCGATTCTCAGTCAGGGAACAGGCCTGGGTTGCAGGACAGGTCCCCAGTTGGGGCCGCATGAGAGGCAACCACACACTGATGTCTCTCTCCCTCTCTTTCTCTCTCCCTTCCCCTCTGTCTAAAAATACTTAAGTAAAATATTCAAAAATCAATCAATCGGCGAGAGATAAAAATCCAGCCCGAACCGTCCAGCACTGTCTTGTCTTGATGTACGCCGTGGTCCAGGGGAATGAGGAAGGCCAAGGTCCCAGCCGCACTGGCTCTCTGCGGGAGGAGCCACCGCATTACAGGTCTAATCGCTACGGTATCCCCACAACCAGCAAAGCAAAACCCCTCCGGTACACACAGCAGAAATGCTGCCATTCCCAGCTTTGTTTTGCTTTGCTCCCCAAGAACGTGAATGCTGAGACATGGAGTTACTGCTTTTACCGAATACTAACAGACAAACAGTTCCGGCACCACGTCCCTCCCCGGGGGTAACCCGAGATAGAACATCTGACCTAGTTCTGCTCAGGTATCCGTGGGGGCAGGCGCGCCTGGCCTCCAGCACGCATGAGCAGCAAAAGGGAAAAACGCTGCTCCTTGTGATGAGTCAAGTGCTTTATTAATTCACCCCTGCAACCCGAGACGATAAATGGCATCACCATTTTAGCACGACATATGCTAGGAGCCAGGGGTTGGCCAACTACAGCCTGTGGGCCAAACCTGGCCCTCTTCCTGGTTTTACAAATAAAGTTTTATTGAAACTTGGCCGTGCTTGTTCGCTTATGTATTGTGATGGCTGCTTTCCTGCTTCAAGAGCAGAGAGGAGTTTTCAGGGCAGAGACTGTATGACCTGCACAGGCCAATCTAGCTATTCTGTAGCTCTTTAAGAAAAAGCTCATGGCCCCTGCTCTAAACCATCCTTTCTGCCTGTGATCAGACGGTACAGGCAGTTGCCTATGAGGGCGGTCCCCAGGCGCGGCATCACATCTGTTCCAGGATGAATGAGGTTATGTTTTCCTGGGGAAAAAGAAAGATTACTTCCAGGTCTCCGAACCGTGTCATTGGTGGAGATACAAGTTAAGAATGAACAAGGCCTCGGGCAGAGTGGGATTGTTATCTGATGTTTCTGGACGTGATTCCTGGTCACCCGCAACATCTCAGGAGCAGTTTTTCTGTAAGACTCCCACCTGATCGAGGCGTCTGCTGACCTCTCTGTGCTTCCTTCCTCACCTGACAGGTAGTGCAGAGGGTAGATTCATGGAGCGTATAGGCTCCAGGACCATCAGCATAAACTGAGTGGGCTCCATTGAGAGTAGGGGAAAGGGTGGTAGCAATCTCATTTCCCCATGAAACAGTTAATGGACAAGCGATTGTACCCCAAATCTGCCTGCACTTAACGGACAGTAGGACCTGAGATGCTGAGACTTGTCATTTATCCAGAAGAAATCAGTACACATTTTAATTAAAACATTCAATAAGTCTACTTATATTAGGAGAAGCAGAGTGTGGGGCCACAGTCAAAAACATAAACTGAGTCAAACTGGGCAAGACCTGCAGAGATGCCCAGAAGAGCACATTGGTGAGTTCCCAATCGCTAACACTGGAAAATGGAGAAGGCAGGGAATCATCCACAACGCTACCCAGCCGGCCCTTCGGTTCACGTATCAAAGGAACGTTTCCTGCATCAGTGCCTGATCGTCTGCGGAGGGGGTGGCGCTAGGAGGGGCGTGTGTGAGCACCCAGCACAGCGCCTGGCCCTTCGGAAGAGAGGCCTGCCCCAATTTTCTCGGCTCTGGCTCCTACCGAGTGGGAGGGAGAGCGGGGCTCGAGCGGACTCAGTGCACTGCAGCTCTGTTCTGAAAGCCCGTACCACGGAGCACGTGCAGAGGCTGACCACACGCGGCACTGGGAACCGCTGGTGCGGTCACACCTGCACACACATACACAGGGGTGAATGGTAGACTGCACTTGCTGCAAGAGATACATCTCTCTTCGAAGTCATATTTTCAGGCATTTTTGATCAACTGGATCCCTCTAACCGATTATTAATCTCAGGTTGCTTGAAGGGAGCCTTCATGAACATGAGGGTTTGGTACAGGGAGACCTGTCAGCCTGCGTGTGGCTAAGCCATCCTTCCACATAAGGAGTTTGCTTAAAATGGGTTACACCCGTGGATGAGCAACTCTTTTAAAATATTGACTCTGTTTGGTATTCAAATGCAGAGATTATGCTTGTCAGGAGATGAAGAACAGGGACGTCTACGGGAGATCTTTGCATCTCACGTGGCGCACAGACACGCGTGCTGTAGTTGAGCCTGCTTAAATTTCATGGCGAGCACAGCCACACTTCCACACTCGTGTGCGTCCCGCTGAAAGCTGACTCCGCTCCAGCAATGTCTCCAAATGCTGTTTAAGTGCTAACAAAGTATCTGCTCCATGGAAAAAGCAGGGGAGCAACAAAGAGCTCTCCACCGGCCTCAGGCACAAAAGGAACATGTTTCTTTGGAAAGCCACCAGCTATACGCTGTGGGCACCCGCCAAGGTCCATTTACATGACCTGGAGGGGTGGCTGGGACACCCGTGCCTGGCATTAGTCTGCTTACCCTCTTCTTATGAGGGGTGTCCACAATATCAAGCTGAATTTGTGCAGATCACCCACAGCCGTGGAGCCCGGACAGGGGGGATCCCCAGGGCTGAGACCCACGGCCTGCCCCAGACAGCTGGGGATGGAAGCCCAGGAAGCGCCAGAGGTGAAAATGTTTATTAACACCCAGGACCGAAAGGGAAAGAGCCAGCAACGTATGAACCTGCAGGTGAAGATGTTGCCTCCGTGCTATTTTCATGGTGTGAATGAGTCATCAGTCCTAATTTAAGGGACTTGAAAGTCTCATCAGCAATGTCATGGGTCACAGTGTTTACTTCGTTGGGAAGGGCGGAAAGTGCCATTAAAAGGAATTTCTTCATTTTCATAGTTGGATGCAGTGAACACACGAAATCATCGATCATAGATTTCATCTACCAGAACTTCAGGGCACGATGCTCACGGCATGCCACGACATGCCACAGAGCGAGGCGATCCCCATTCAATGGGCAGGGAGACGTGAAGTGCGAGATGGACTGGGAGGGGACAAATCACACGTAATGGGGACCCACCACACTGCGGCCAAAAGCAGCCCTTTTGGGCCATCGGTCACAGCCCCCGGAACCCTCACTCATGGTGTCACTGTCCAACAGCAGGTGAACCTTTTCAGTACATGACACATTCTGAAACTACTGTTTGGGGCTCATGGGGAGAACACACACAAAATGAGTTAAGGAGACTATTACGCTCAGTGAAACAAGCCAGTCAGTGAAAGGCAAACAGCACGTGATCTCACTGATAAGTGGACTCTGACGAACAAAAACAAATGAGCAAAACAGAACCAGAGGCACAGAATCAGGGAACAGACTGACAGCTGTCAGAGGGGAGGCGGGAGGTGGCAGCAGGTTGAAAGAAGGGGAAGGGACTAGTCAAGGAACACACATAAAGGACCACGGACATGGACAATGGGGTGGGGATGGCCTGAGGGAGTTGGGGGGGGACGACTGGGGGTGGCGCTGGGCAGAGGGGAGCACAGGGGGGAAACTGGGACAACTGTAATAGCATAAACAATTTTTTTAAAAAAGATTTGCTTGAAACATTGAGTAACCGATTTCTCTAATCAAGTTATTTCATCTTGGTGGTGATTCCATGTCCAAATTTACATCTCATATTTAGTTTTTAAAACGCACCGATTTTCAAGTTTCTTCCTTTAATCCACTGAAATGGCCCAACGGGAGGGGCACAACCACGACTAAGCACCACCTGAGCGAACGCCAAGAACCCTCCCTCTTCCGGCTGAGAAGGCCTGGGGACCACTGGGAGGAAAGGGGGCAGACCCGCCGCGGAGCTGGGACCATGGAGGGACGGGCTGGGCGGAGACCATGACCGGATGGACCACACCCCAACTGTGCCCATTTTCACCGAGGGCCACTGGATTTCGTAAAACGGCATTTAAAAAACAAGAATACTAAGCAACGTTTAAAAGTGGCGTCTTCTTCTCTTTGAATCCTGGAAGAAATTTAAGTTGTGTAAGGAATGTGCTGCAACGGATCTGGTTACTTCTGTCCCATTAGCCAGAGGAAGGGGAGCGTGCACAGAGAGCCCGGCGGCGGGGGGCGGGGCGCCCACGCGGAGAGCCGCAGGGTCAGAGCGCAGCCTCAGATGTGGCCCCCGGAGCTCCGCAAACCTGCAGCCCAGCGGCACTGAGGCGGTGACCTATTCAATTCTCTAGGGACTCAAGAGTGTGGCAAAAAGAGAAATATTTATGAAAAACGCACAAATGTGGAAGTGAAGCCTGTGTGTGACCTAAGAGGTCATCAGACTCTCACTAGAGATGTCTAGAGATTCTGCGCTCCCCCCATTTGGAACTTGGCGCTTGCTCCCCAGTGCACGGCAGCTTGCTGCCACCTCGCCCAGGCCCGCACTAGTAAGCACACACCTTGAGAGTCAGGTGACGAGAGCACCAGTGCGTTGGTGGGACAATTCAGAGACGACGACGGTGACACGGTGTCACCACACCAGACAGCAGAAGAGCAGGAAGTGGCCTTACGGGCACATATGGACTATATATTGTCAGGGATTATCTCAAGAGTCGTTATTCAGGGGAGAAAACGTGCAACCACATGACTGACATTGCACTGGAGAAGTGTAAGGTGCTCTCTGAACAGGGCGTGATTGCAGCGCATGGCTCTTCCAGCGGCCATTTGTCCCTCCAGGTAGCATGGATCCAGGAAGAGATGAGGCCGATGTCGGAAAGGCAGACAATGCCCGATGGAGGACACTCTGCGGCGAGCCTGCAGGCACCGTCTGCTGGGTGGGCGCTTGCCGGCAACAGGTACCACTGCTGGTTGGGACCTGTCCCATGCGAGAGCCGAACCGATGGCCCTGGAGTCTGTCTGGAGGTGTGCCCGAGGACTCAGGCTCCGGGTGTGGATCTCACTGGTTAGCGCCGCTCCCCACACAGGACCGCGACGTCTGAGTCGGACACAGCGAGCCGGAGTCACACTAAATTATAATGGAGGTTCCTCAGCAATCTCAAGTTCACGTCAGCACCACAGACCTGGGTGGGGTGACGCTGCACCATCGCATCCAGCAGGGTTGCTTTGGAATCTGAGCTCTGTCCCTTCCCCGCTGTGTGACCTTGGTGGAATCGTTCACTCTCCTTTCTTCATCTGCGGAGTGTTTACACGGTGCCTCGTGAGGACAGGAGGACTCACTGCCGTGGACCAGGGGCCGGGCACTCGGGAGGCACACACACAGAGGATGACCGTGCCCGTCAGACACGGTTTATGGAAAGACAGGAGCGGCACAAGGATGGGCTGTTTCCTCACTCCTCCGTGTCTGTGAAACCCGAGGTGGGGACCGAGGGTCAACAGGGAAATGCCTGACCCGAGACCCCAAAGCACTAGGGCCTCGTGTGCACTAGGGAGGTGGCCCAGGGACGGGCCCCCACCAGTACGGACGCCAGTGGGGAGGACTGGCAAACACTGACACGTGATGGCAATCTCAGTCCCTTCTTGACCTCAGTCCAGTCAAACGTATCCTCCTTCGGCCTGGGCATGTTGCCTGGTTTATGAAGAGTTGACTTCGGCAGGTTCCAAGAGACACTGGCCTTTCCAGGATGGACTGAGTCCCTTAGCTCCCGCCTCATCTGGAAGAGGTGTGCCCCCCAGATCAGACTTGGATGGTGATGGAGAAAAGGGGCAGGAACTGACTGAGCGGAGGGAGAGCCCCCACAGGCAGGGGCTCACTGACAGTCACTTTAGGACACTGAAGCACGAGGTGGGAAAATCATTTCCAGAGTGAACGTTATGGGGCCTGTAATGAAGAGTCAGAAAAAGTCCCAACAGGAAGTCTCCTCGCCAGCGGCAGGCAGTTCCCAGACGCCCCTCTGTGCTCTTCACTTGGGTTTTGGAGACAAAGTGGCTTCCGCAGACCGGCACCAATTTCACTGCCTGATCGGCTGGTTCATTTATATAGATGACTTCCGGGGAGGTTTGCAGAAACTACGAGCTCCCAGGGAAGGGCCCAGCCAGAATGGAGGCACACTGGGATGAGAGGCCGTGCTGGGCGGTTCTCCCGCGTGTGTGCAACTGGGCAGCCGTCTAGCCCTGGGTGCAGAACGAGCAGCAGCACAGAAGGGGCCATGGCTCTTCGGTATTGGTGCGCCCAAAGGCCACCACCCTCCTGATGCTGACCGCCACTGATAACTTTCCCACCGTCTGGCACTCCACGGCATGGAGTGGGCTGGCTTCTGGTGCCTGACGCTTCCGAGCGCCCTTCCTGTTTCCCCTGTATCAGCAACCAGCCCTTTGCCTCGCTGTGCTGTTCTCCGTGTGAGCAAACCAAGACGTTCCCACCCTTCTACGGTTGATGGACATCTGGGTCATTCCCAGTTTGGAACTGAGCTGGGCCAGATCGTTATGAACATCGGTTTTTAATCCTCACCTAAGGATACGTTTATTGACTTTGGCGGGAGGAAGGGAGGGAGAGAGAGGACATCGATGGGAGAGAGAAACATCAGTTGACTGCCTCCCCTGTGAGCCCCAGCCGGGATCAAACCCATAACCTTTTGGTGTACGGGACCATGCTCCCAACGAGCCACCCAGCCAGGGCTTTCTGAACGTTCTTGTACAGCATTCACTTGTATGTCCCTGTCCTTTTAAATGTGGAAATCGAAACTTACAAGACCACAAACCTGGAACCGCAGCCATTCTCTGCACAACGCCCACATGCTTCCAAGAAGAAAGCAAAAGAAGAGAAACTCAGATATTTTCTTAGTCAAGCATCCTGTACTTTGTGTTTGTTTTTTATTTTTCAGGTGCTTGGATGCTTCTGCTTTCAAGAAACCCTACTTTAAAAAATAGCTATTATTCCCTTTGCAAGGTCTTTTTCAGCAAAACTTTCAAGCAAAATATAAGAGACTAACTTTTTACCCAAATGATTCTTGAGACGAATCTACTTTCTATGAACTTCACCTCTTTTCCTGAGAAGACTGACCGCCACAATTCATTCCAGACCCGGAACACATGCAACGTCTCATCTATAAGAAACGACACCCCGGGGGTGTGTGGGCAGGGATGGTGGAGCCCCATCCGGCCCGCTGGCCCCCAGCACAGCACTGCCTTCGAGGAAACAGCACGAGGACCCACCCACCTCACTCACGAGGAGCATCTCTCTAGAGCCTGAGGCAGAGTGAGACCACTTTTCCCCGATATGTACACTCGTGACGTTGAAGACGTGCCATAAAGTAGTGCAAGCGGCCAATGGTGTCTTACTTCAAAAAGGGGGGGTTGCCCATGATTTTAACAGACTCAGGAAAACAGCTATCAGGGCCCCAGACAACTGAACGGCCGACAGTCGTCTTGACGGTGCTAAGAAGTTCAGTTAAACTCCTCTCCCGCAGAAGTGGGGGCTCCTAACCTGCCAATCACAGCCTTTGCTTTCTCCCTGGAGCCCTACATCGTGCGGCTCTCCCATCGCATTGCCCTGGAGCCACTGTCTGGCCGGCTCACACTGCCACCTGTGGCTCTGCTCTGTGTTGCGTGGCGTGCATTTACGTCTACCTGTTTCCACTCGGGGCCCCTAAAAATTCAGCGTTGCACACCTCCAGCACAAAGGCAGTTTCCTGGCACAGGGACGCGTGTTAGAGATGGAAGGCGGGTTTGGACTTGATGGATTAGCAGTGACCAGGATGTGCAGAAAGTTCCCGGACTGCTGGCAGAATTCCTGAGCCCACAGCCGCCACAGCATGTCCCCAGAGAGACGGAGTTGGAGGGAGCTATGGTGATGATCCCTCCCACCTGGCATTAAATGTCCCCAAGTCCTACACATCCCCCACATCAGTTCCCTTCCCGGCAGAACAGTGAGTTACAGGGTTCCAGGCTGCTCACGCATCACCTAAAATGACAAAGAACAGAATCCTCTCTCTTGAGCCAACTCCCCCCCAGCATCACCAACCAGACAGCCAGGGAAGTATACAGGCTGGAAACCCGACTTGGGGGACCTGGGTTAAGACGCATAATAGACAGACCAGGTGGCCAGAGCTAGAACGCACCGGGTCAGGACTCCCTTTCCAGGCATATGTGGACAGCCGAGAATGGCAGACTTGATGTCCCGCAGGACGCTGAGAGGTAAGAGGAGAAAGGAGGGGACTTCAGGGTGTCTTTCTTCTGGCTCTCTGGAGTATCTTCTGGAACATCACCCCAAGCACCCACACATAGGCAAATGAAGCCTTTCCTGGAAAGCCATTCATAAAGAACAGACACTATGGGAAACACAGTGTTGGGCTCAGATCACCTCAAAAACAAGGACGGAGCTGTGGTTGGGTCCCAGTCACAGGGCTGCCACTAGGGGCAGGGACCCAGGCTGTGCTGGCAGAGCTGTGTGCACCTGCAGCTGCGTGTGTCTGCGGTGAGGGAGAGCCTTTGCCCACGTGGTCTCCCAATTGTTTCCCAAGGCCTGTCACTGCCCTTGGATCCACCATTACCCCGTCCTTCCTTGAGAGATATTCAGACTAACGAACGTGGCTGCGGACGAGTATGTCCACGGAGGATGAACTTCAGACCCAAGCCTGAGAAAATGCAGGGAACCCGGAGACCTGTAGCCAGCTGGTGACTCAGGTCCAGGCCCAGGCTCGAGGGTCCACCTGCCAGGAACCAGAGCAGCCCCTGGCCAGCTGCTCTCAGCTCGGAAGACCTACTCGTTGGTAGATTTGGGGGAAGGGGTGCGAGGGTGGGGGTTGCAGTTCCTTGTGCATCCTAGCTCTCTCCGGATTTGGGCTTAACTTTGCCCTGAAACAGATGCAGCACGTGCCCGGTTCACTGTGGGTGCTGACGTGTGATGGTGGGAGGGGAGGGGGGGGTCTTGGTTAGGAGGGGCAGTGACGCCTGCCTGCTTAGGAGTATTCCTAAATATCAGGGAGCAGCAGACCTGGCAGGCGCTTCCTTCCCCAGGCCACTCCAACCAGCCTGGTGCTGACACCAGGTGGAATCCACAAGGAAACTTGCCCTTGACCCTCATCTCCACAGCAACCCTCAGGTGAGGGGGCAGGGACTCCTGGATTTCAAAGTCCCGCTGGACTGGGCAGGCTGGTACAGGAGACAGCCATGGTGCTGGGTCCTCAGCAACCCCTCCCTAGAGAAAGCTCAGGGTGCCCTGCTGCCCTCCAGCTGCTCCAGAGGCGGCTCTAGGGTAGACTCAACAAGTTCCCGGGCCTCACAGCGCCGCCTACAGCCCAGAGACCCAGAGGACGCACCGCGGTGGAGCCCCGCGCGCAGGCGGCAGCCGCTGGCGGCTCCTTCCACCGCCTTCTCCAGCTCGGGCTGGGGCTCCAGCGTCTGCGGGCGAGCGGGCGGGGGCTCCTTCTCCCTCCGGATCCCCCACCCCACGCACACGGTTGGCCCTGCACCGCCCCCGCCCCCGCGGCCCGGGGCTCCGCCCGCCTCGGTGCCAGCCGGGCGCACAGGCAGCGGGCGTGCGCGGCTCTCCGGTGCCCTCTCCTCCAGGCTCCGTGGAGTAGCTGGGACCTGGGGGCCGCTGCAAGGACTTCCCTCCAGCTCCCTCCCCCGCTCCGCCCCCACCTCCCGGCCCAGGCTCCCAGATCTCCCCGAAGACAATTGCAGTAAATGAGGACATCGGAGGAGCAGGAAGCCGGGTGGCTGTGGCTGGCTCCACCACGCCGCGAGCTAGCGAGCGCGCGGGCGTCCCCGGAGCCCGCGGAGCTTCTGCCTCCTCGTGCGCGTAGCTGAGCCGGGCCGGAGGGACGCGAGCTGCGGCGCGGGGGCCGGCCGGGCGGGCCGGGCCCGTGGCTGTGGAGGGGCCGGGTGAGGGGCGCGCAGCCGGCCAAGTCCCTGGAGCTGAGCCTTCCTCCAAGCCAGCCCTGCGAGCCTCCCTGCGGATGCCCTGTCCGGAGTGCTCCGTGCCGCGCCAGGCTTGCCCGGGTCCACGGCGAGACATGCCCCAGCCAGGCGCTGCGCCGACCTCGACTTAACTGTAAGCAGCGGAAGGTAAGCGGAGCCCCGCGCGCCCTCCTCCCGCGCCCCGGTGCACCCTGCACTTGGCCACAGGCAGAGCACCACCCTGATGGGCGCCGACCCCGGCTAAGGTGCTCGCACTCGTCCCCAAAGGGGCTTAGCGAGGACTCGGTGGCTCTGGGGCCGGGACGCTCCTGTGCAGTTGGAGTGGACCAGAACCGGGCAGTCGCAAGTGGGGGCGGGGGGCGAGGTTATGCAACTGGATCTGGTGTGGCTGGAAAACCTAGGGGCATCCGGCAACTTTGGTGATTGCCAGGGAGGAACAAGGCTGCGTGGCTGCGATGTGGGTTCCCGACAAACGCCACAGCCTCGTGAGCACCCGACAGCCCTAGCCAGGCAGAGCTGGAGGGATCAGGGGCAGCTGTGTCCCCGAACGTTTCCAGGTTTTTAAGTATTTTCCAAACTAAAGCAAACTGGCAAATCAGGCTGATTAACTTCAGGGGGGACAAGTCCGAGCAGAGGGGCCCTGGCACTGGCTGTGGGGGGAGAGGCGCGAGCAGGAGGGAAGGCAGATGCCCACGTGAAATACTCGTCTCCTTCCGTGGTGCCAGGGCTCGCTCTGGTTGGCACCTTCCCCAGAGGCTGCGGGCCGGGGTCTGTCCCCGTAGGGCTTCTGGGCTCAAGTACCCCAAGTCAGACCGGACAGACGTGGGAAGCCCATCCGCGCTGCAGACTGAGCAGGCAGGCTTGCAGGCAGGCGAGCGCAGGAGGGAGGAGGGCTGGCCTGGCCAGCCAGGGCTGGGCCAGGGCCGGGCCAGGGCAGCGCCGGGGCCCAAAGTCAAGAGCCAGAGTACATCTTGCTGGTTCATGCTCGGTGTCAACATTTTTCAGATAAAGAGCCTGTCCCTGTGACCTCAGCATTCTACGACCCAAAAATATGCCACAGGGAGCTGGAGCCCGGCTCAGGGGTGCCAGGAGGCGGGGAGGAGGGGCACCTCTGGAGTAAACAGGGGAGACAACGGGTGCCTTTGGCTCATCCACCACGGAGCAGGGCTCAGGCCCGGCCCCTCTTCTGCTCCAGGTCTGGGCCTGGGGGCTGGGAGCCAGGTCAGGCCCCTGAGCCAGCAGCAGCCTTGAAGCCATTGAATTTGACCTTGTCTGCTTAGGTGCTCAAATCCTGCGGAAGCCTCCTGAGGTGAACTGGCCAGAGTGGGAAGGAACTTGGGGCTAGCCTTGCCTTGGCCAGGGACCCAGGCAATCACTGCGCAAGTCTCCAGACAGAGGGTGAGGCCAGGGCACGCGCTTGCAGCTTTTCCCCGGGACACGGGTTTGCTGGGGGGTTACCTTCCCATGTGCCATTGGGGAACGTCAAGGTTACAGGGCTGGGAACCTGACTGAAAACCAGCACCCCAATCACCTGCCCTGGGCCGTTCCCAGTGAGTGGCATACAGATGAACATGCTCCAACCTTAGGCAGTTTGTGCTACAGATGCAGCCAAAGGTCACCGTCCACTTTGCGGAGGCAGAAAGCGCAGATGTGTACCTGTCGCCCTGTGCTCTTCGTTACACCCATGTCCTGTTGCATGTTACTTTTCAGAGAAAAGTTCTCATTTATCTTTGCCCCCCCCTTTTTTTTTGGCAAGAAAGATGAGCAAAGGCGTACAAGCAGCTCAGAGGAAAAATGGAAGTCCTGCCATCTGCATGCCTCACCAGATATTAATAATTTACTCTCCATGTTTACTACCCACATTAGATGGCACCGCTCCTCATGAGGGTTTTAAGAGAGGCGCGTTTGGGGGGAAAAAACGTCCAGCACAGCTACCACTAATTGCGTGGTTTGGCATAAATTATGTTAGCTACGGAGAGTTTGAGCCCGTCTTCACTTCACGGAATCCATCACTTCCCTACGAAGGGAAGGGGTCTGGTTAGCGTCCGTGGCTAAATGAAAGCCCTCTCCACACAGACAGGGCGCCCTTGGAAAGCAAGGTACGCCTTTAAACTTGCGAGGGCTGCCGCGGCTCCATTTTTTACTATTGTGACTAAGACGTTGGGCTTTGACTTAAACCAGGCCCATTATCCTATTCAGAAGCACCAAGCCTGGGTAAGAGAAAGGCAAAAGCCGGAAAGCTCCCTGTTTGCACAAAGAGCTTTTCAAAAGCCCTCTGGAAGGCCGGAAGCTCTCTTAATCTATTGATGCCGGGCTGCTCCTCTCCCACAATCGTTTCCCGGGGCAGGAGAGGGGATTGTGGCTTTTTGTTTCTCCCTCTGTTAAGGAAGAGGCAATTAAGTAAATAAGTAAACAAATGAAAGCCTCGTGCATGAAAGGCACCCGTCTAGCTGGAAGACTCCCACTCGTGGAAATAAGCAGTCAGAAAATAAAACTGATTTTCCCAACTGGCAGTTGGGCGCGCAGAGCCGCTGGACAGGTGTGCCCACCTAGCCAGACATCTGTGTTGTCCTGCCTGCGCTCACCCAAAACTGTCTCATTTAGAGGAACAAGTACTGAGCCCTCTTTTGTGGGAAGCAGAGTCCAGGCTACTTCTCGGGGGATGGTGACAGAGAAATTGCAGCTACAGGACAGAGTGGCACCCCTATGGGCCAGCATCGATTAGGACAGCTGAGACAGGGTCACCAGGCCTACGTCCCTCTCAAGCTCGGGGCCCACCAGAGACCTGAGCAAGTGCGTGTGGAGCCTGATGCTTGACCCCGCAGTGGAACGATGCACGACTGAGGCTGGCCACAGTCACCCATGAGTGCGAGGTCGTTAGGGCTCCCCAGGCATGGCCATTTCAGACTCCTCTGTTGTGCATGTGACACCCCACCCCCACCATGGTGCCGTGGGGCCCTTCATCCCCCAGCCTGAGACTCACTAACATCATTCATGCAGCAGATCCTTGTTAGTCTCCTCACAGATTTGATTTTAATATTTCATAACATTATTGAATGACTTCAATATTTTAAGGTAGAATTTAGGGTGACTGATAGGACATGACAACGCTTTTATTGCCAGGAAATCTGCAGGCAAACATTTGGGTGAGCCTTTTGATCCAATATTTGAGCTACCCTATACCATGAACTTGGTAAAACACTGTAACTCTTAATCAGTTTACATACAAAGTACATTTTATGTACAGATGAAGGAGAGAACAGACACTCGGTACCGCGTTGTGGGGACCCTGATTCCTACACACAAGCTTTAGACGCCACATCACGTGACAGAGGAAGCCACGCCAAGTATGGGTTCGAACCTCCGGACCAGGTGTGATGGTGTATCTGTTTCCGGAGCAGAGGTGCTAAGATGTCTCTAGGCAACCAAGAGTCTTCACTCTCGGAGAAGGAACACCGTGACTTCAGAGACAGCTCCTGGTTCCAAACCCCGCTCCTAGTCAGAAGTGTCTCAGAGCCCACGGGCCGTAAGCCGGCAGCACTCTCGGGCCGCGCTCGAGTCCCGTGTGCCGTAGGCGCTGTCCGCACCGTGAAGGGCGCGTGGAGGGACGTGGAGAGACACAAAAATGCTATCGAGTGACTCTCCACAGACCTAAATAAAAACAGAACACTCTAACCTGAGGACTCTGAGCCCTTCTGCCAAGTGTGTATCCCCAGCTCGAACTGGGACGGGGAAAACGAGCCAGAATGCAGAAAAGCATGTGTTAGGGCCGAGAACAAAACCACGTTCCTAAATTATACACCTTTGACTAATCCCGTCTTTCAGAAGCGTTTGGAAAGACCTGTCATCACCGGTGAGCGCTGCTTCCGTGGGCAATCGAGCTGATTATGCAGAGTGCGGTGTGCCCGCTGACGTGCGCGTTTGCCATGGGACCTTCTGCGTTAGGAAGGTGGAGAGAGGACCACACTTCCACACTGTAGGGCCACCCAAGTGACACTACTTGAGCCACAACAGGGGTGAAGAAAATTAAAAAAAAAAAAACACAAAAAACTTAGCAGGCAAAATGCTGGCTGAAGTTTATATTGCAGTTATTATGGAAAATTCCAATTCAGTCCTTAATAATCTAGCCTTGGGCATAAAATGAACTGCAGTAAACTATAGCATGCGAGGGACACGGGAAGGAGACGATGGGATGCCGAAAATACTACCGGCTGCCTCACAAATAAAAGTCGCTCTCTCAGCCTCCCATCTCTGGAGAGAAAGGGGGGCTGAGGGTCGGGGGCCTTGCTCCAGCGGCTCGGTGGAGGAACCGCTGGGGGGTGCACCGTGCATGCTGCTCCGTGACACCTGCTTGGTTTCTCAGTACTGCAGTTAGAGCCTCCCAGGAACAGCGGCGGCAGTGACAGGCACAGGAAACATACCCATGTGGCTTTGTCCAGAGAGGCCCGTGGCTTGTGCAAACATGCTGGGAGGGAGCAGCTAGGGACATGGCCACGCAAGACGTGGCACCAGTCCAAGTGATGGGTCTTCGGGAAGCTCCAGTCCAGGAGGGAGAGGAGGCGACAGGGAGGGCCAGGAGAGGGCAAAGGGCTCCTCTGGAGGCTCCCGGAGGGAGTGGAGCTCAGGCCGAGACCAGGAGGAGAGGGGACTCCTGGGCCCAGCACATGCGCATCCTGGGGCTCTGCCCAGCGGTCAGGTGCTTGGACCCGGGGACTTGTAGGGGAAGAACGGGAGGAGACAGTGGGGAAGGGTGAGGTAGGAGACAGGAGAGTGAGTGGAAAAGCAGCGTGAAAACAGTTTGAAGAGGAACCAACAGGACAGGCAGTGGAGGACCACGGTTTTGACAGTAACATTTCCAGATGATGACGTCTTGACAGAGACAAAGCAGAGGAGAGGCACTGGAGCCCAGTGGGCAGGGTGTGACCAGGGAGGAGAGACTGGTACCGAGGGTGACTGATGGCCCTGGGGACGGACGTAAGGGGGCAGCTGTGACAGAAACACCCCGGTGGCAGACCTTGGTAATGTGGCAACGTGCAGAGGAATTAAAGAGGACGCCCTGGGCACAAGAGGTGGTGACAACAGAGAAGTCGGGGAGCCGGCGGGTTTCTGGGGACAGATAGATGTTCACTGTTAGAAATCTGAGCTGGAGTCTCGAAATAATATTCCCAGTTAAAAGCTCAAGTGTTTCACCACCTCTTACTTCTTAGGACGTCCATATGGAACGCTTTCAAAGAGGAGCAAAGCGGACCAAGGGATTCACAACACCGAGGAATGATAAGGGACGAGGAACAGCACTATCTAGTGACAGGTTCACTAACAAATATTGAAGGAGGCTATTCACAGTAAACCTGGCCCGGGGTTTTGCTGGAAACCCAGGGAATCCAGATCGGACAATAGTTTTCCCCTTCCGAATCTCACAGTGCCCTTTGTTCTGGTGGGCATGAAAAGGCAGGCTCCGGAGAAGGCCGTGAACAGAACAACTGCGTCCAGACGTAGAGGTTCCTCGCGTCCGGCCACTCGGTTCAGGAGGAAAAAAGTGCATCAAAGATGTGGGGTTTCTGCTGCCAAACTCAGCCTTGGGGTTTCCCTCTGGTAAAAACTCACACAGGAAGCAGAATTTGGAAAGAAAGGGCGTGTTGCAGTTTACTGTCCTGTTAGTGTTGGTGTTGGAGAGAGATGCAGGGGAGGAGCAGCTCGGTCTGCCTCTGAGACAGATTAAACGCTGGCACGCAAGTAACGCCCCCAGTGCTCACGGCCTCCCTGAAAGCCGCGTGCACTAGGGTTTGACCAAAACCCGGGGGTGCCCCCCGGGTCAGCCCCGGAACCAGCAGAGGCCTGCCTCTCAGCCCTGACCTCACCTCTCATTTGACATCATGACTCCAACCCCATCGATCGATGTGCCAGGCCCGTCCATTTGTCACTTTGCTTCAATCGATACCGGAGTGTTACATAAAGGCTTGCTTTTCCCCTCCTTTTTTCCTTCCTTCTTCCCTGTTGAAATCACGGGGCACAGAAGTTTCCTGTTTGTCCTGCATTCGAGACACAAAAGGCTCGGAGGGCGTGGCTGGGAGTCATCCCCGAGAAAAAAGTTCATGCCACACGTGAGTGTGGAGAATTTCCAGTCCAAGTGATGCTGGAAAAGAGAAGTTTCTCACTCTCACACCGTGGTTTTCGCTGGACTTCTCGGGCCGCTTGACGAGCCCGAGGATGGGTTCACAGCAGCTGTTGACTCAAAGGCTTCACCGGAAGTTGTCCCCCCCCCTTGTTGCATTTGTCTTGTTCTTGCTCGGTGTATTCGGCGCCCTATGTCATGCCGACTCTCCTCTGAGTATCTCTCTCCTTTATTAATTGTACCTGCCAGATGTGCTAGCGTGGCAGAAATCCCCCCGGCTGGGCTGAAAGAGGGAACTTAGCATCTGGGGGGATGCCTGGCTCTCTGACCCCATCTCAGATTCTCACTGGACCGGGGTGCAGGGGGAGGGAGCTCGCGGTGGCCCTCTCCCTCTGTGGGTGTGGGCGTGGCCACGGCAGAGAATGGGCGGTAATCCAGGGCTCCGGGCTCTCAAGTCGTTCCTAGTGGCCATTTAACTTCTCCACTGAAGCATCGGTTCGAACTCTAGATCTAAAGAGTCGGTGAAAATGACCACTGGCGTGCCCAGCAATAAAATAAAAGCCAACACGACTTTTTCATCGGCCGTTCATGGTGGAAAGCTTCCGGGTGGCTCTCAAGCATGTTTCTCTCAAGGAATGTATCCAGCATCATCCATGTTATATATGGTCCCAGCTGTGGTACCTTTGTCATCGTCACTTCATCGCCAGCAGTGGCGGCACCAGGACCACATCCTGAGGCCTGCATGGGCACTACCTCCCGAGCCCACATCACACATCAGCGGTGTGACAGCAGTGTCCAGGTGGCACTGTCTGGGGCTGCACTCCCGATGCCGCCAGTCACCACGGGTACCGACTTGCTGGGCAGAGCCTCAGTTTCCCCACCTTCATGACAGTGGGAACATGCCCTTTCCAAAGGTGGGTGGAGGACGCAGTGTGAGTACACATGCACGGTGGGGAATGGTTCTGGGCTTCTGGGAGTGCTAGCTCGGAGTGTCCCCTCCCCTCTCCCAGCTGACAGGCGTGCTCAGGACTCTGGGCGGCTTCGTGGGAGGGCCAGGACCGAAAACCGGGCAGTCGGTCTCTGAAGTGCAGTGCCTCAGAACCACAGGAGGCCACAGGGCCGGGGATCGCTGTGTCAGCGACAGACTGCGGAAGGCAAGGACAGGCCCCCCGGCAATGTACAAACTCCTACCTGTGAAGTTTGCGAGTGAATCACTCACCAAAGAGACCGGTGCTAAGGAACAGTCTCACAGCCCGGGCCCGTGGTTTTGGAGAGCTGCCTCCCACCGCGGAATCCCTGGGAAGGAACAGAATTCCAGGTGGTTTGCAGACTCCACCAGAAACGTCAGAGAACAAAGGTGTGTGGTGTGTCCTTTGTCCTTCCATGGACCTGCCAGAGGGTGGTTTACTTGGAATCTTGGAGGGTGGTTTACTCAATAACCAGCTGACAGCGCACAGGAGCTGTGGGTTACACCTGACCATGACTGCTGACTCATCGCCCACTCCAGGAAGGGACCTGCTTTCACTGCTGACACACAAGTGAGACCCAGCAAGGCCACGGAAAGGGTGCCCTGCTGCTGCCACTGCTGGGGCTCCTTTGCTGATCTCCCCAAATCTGGCTGAGTCCCAAGTTTGTTTTAGGAAAAAAACGGAAGGGACTGGCCCTCCTCGCTCCCTAGAAGGGACATCACTCACTCGTCCCGTCATTCACTGAACACTTAAGGGTCCCTCTTCTCGCCACTCGATGTTCTAAGCGTTGGGGACAGGGAAGGAAATGGCAGAGGGTTGGGGGTGGGGAAGAGCAATGGAGTGAACTGTGTGGGCTGTGGCTCTTCATCACCAGTGAATGACTAAAATAGCCCCTGCCGCCCTGAGCCTTTCCCCAGAAACGGGCTGACCAGCACTGGGCTGGGGACCCGTGGCCTTTTTCTAGAGAGCCAGGCTCAGGGAAGGGAAATGCATGCTATCTCCCTCCCCGTGGGGGCACGGCCTCCCTCTGGGCTCGAGTCTCCCCTGTGTCTAAACTGGTTTCTTAAGAAACAAAGAAGCAAACATAGGACTTGTCAAAGGTTCCACTCCTCAGCACCTGTGCTGTCCGCCAAAGCTTCCAGAAGGCCAAAGTGTAAAGGGGTCATTTGAGGTTTCGTGAAGTGGTGCGCTCGCCTCGGGAAATGTGCCTGCAGGGTTCCGGCGTTAACGCAGAGCCGTCCCATCTCACTCGCCACGGTGCTACCACCTCTTCCTGAGCCTGCATAGCCTCACCCTGCAGTTCCCCTCCCCTTCCCACCATCCCGCTGAAGGACGCGGCTGTCTGTTCCCAGGAGCTGCTGGGTAGATTAGGAGGCAGAAGCAGAGCCCGGAAACAGAACCTCAGTCTGACTGTTCACTAGATGCGCTTCACAGAACGGCCACCTGGAGGGGCCCTGCTCAGGTGCCTGACCACGCCTGGACTGCTGTTTTGCCCCCAGAGGAACTGTCCAGTTCCATTTCGGAAGGGAGGGGACGGGGTGTTGTAACTGCCCCCCTTAGGAGCGGTGGGAAAGCTGACAGGGCAGCCCCTCCATCAGCAGGATAGGTGTCTCTGCACCCAGTCACAGAGGGTGGGACAGGGTTGACCTGGATGGCCTGTTTCGAGCGGTGGCCCTGCCTCTCCTGTGTGTGTCTGTCCATCTGTCTCGATTCTCACCCTCCTGTTGTCTCTCTCTCTCTCTCTCTCTCTCTCTCGTTCCTCATTTCCCTTTTCCTTCCTCTCCGTGCCCATCTTCAGACGCAGAGTAGTGTAGAATTACATTTCTAATCACTGATTTTATTTACTGAATATAATTCTACACTGCGTGTTCTCAACAGAAATTATTTACTTCATTCAAAACCTTTGTGCCAACACACACTCCGCTCCCCAGTCGCCTGACTCAGAGGTGCGCTCGGGCCCCTCGACTGACTCCCCTGAAGGCCTGTGGCCCCCCCATAGTAAAACCTAGAGTCTCATGACAAGGCTGGGACTAGCCACGATCCCAAACTTGAAATGTCCGTGTCATCCCAAGCTACCGAGATTTGTGAATTAAAGTCTTAATTTATTTTGCCACAACTGCATGCCTGCCCCAAGAGAAAAGCTGGATAACGTAACGGACCTTTGGGCACTCCCCAGCAGGTCGCGTTTACTGCAGCAAATGTGTGGTCAGGACCCGATGTGTTCATGACAAAGTGTAAATTATGCGCCACTTCTTTACCATCTACTCACTTCTGTGAGTGTGTGGGCCATCTCTGTCCTCCATCAGCACTCAAAAAAAAATGTAAATGAACACTGCGCAACAACCAAACTCCAGACCGTGGCTCCACGGTCAGGAGAGACATCTCTGGATGTGGCTGTGTGCTCCAAGGACCGGAGCTCCACCCCTCCCCTTGTGCCCGTCCTCAGCCTGCCCAGGGGTCAGCCACAGCCGCATCCCACCTGACGTGAGGTCCAGGTTCTACAGAGAGAATCCGCAGAAGCCAGTAATATTGTCCACCCCCCCCCCCCGAAGCCACCTGGAAAGGTCATGTGCAAGGCCCCAGCTGGGAGGACACTGTGATGTTTATCAGTTTATTCTTCAATGGATTAGCAAAGATGGGCGGCTGATGAGTTCAGGAGAGAAGAGGTGCTGGGGGTGGGGGCGGGGAGACGACGGGTCTGCAGACACTCACATCTGTGTTAGAACTGACACACGAAAGAGAAGTGACTCGTGCTGCAGGCCTATTTAATGTGTCTCCCGGGTGAGGGCTACACCCTGACCACCCAGGGACACTCTGGCACATTCTTCTTCCTCCACACATGACGGTCTGAGCACCGTGAGCAGGTGTGACCCACACACGTATGTCTTTCCCGTGCCTCACTATCCTGGGTGTCCAGCCCCTGGTGCAGTACCTAGACACGCAGGTGCTAGTCCTGGGACCCAGACACGCAGCAATGAGGACAAGAGTGGCTGGAGGAGGCAGGACTAGGCCTGAACCCTCACAAGGCAGCTGTCATGGCAGAGGAGGACAGGGGCACAGTCCTGGAGTGTGACCCACCGGAAGGGAAGGTGCCAAGCTGGCAGTGACTATGGTGTGTTCTCGAGACAGTGTAGGAGCCATGTGACTTCAGTAGACGGGTTCTGAGCAGCTGTGGGGAAGCTAGAGAGATTCTAGCAGACCTTCAATAAAAAACACCTGCCTTGGGGCAGTGCTACCAAACTGGGACTCTTATAGGTGTTGGCAGAGAGGACAGATATGGGTCTGGAAGTTGGACCAGCAGGACCTGCCGGCAGGGTGGGGAGCCCGGGACAGGGGTGCGAGAACACGGAGGTCATGGTGGGAATGGAAAGGCAGAGCTCAGCTGGTGAAGCAGCAGGAGGAGAGAACAAAACCCTGGGACTTGGAGGGGACTGGGTGGGGGGGATGGAACAGGGCCTGTTGGGCATTGCCACCATACCTGCCAGTGCCCCTGGGACGACAGGGATGAGGGACCACACTGTCCTGACCTGGGGCGCAGTCCCTCCATGTCCCTGTAAGCCAGTTCAGTCCTGCATTTCACACTGGGTGCCCTGCTGCATGCCGATGTGAGCATAGCAGCTACACTTCTGGGTGGGTTAGGGACCACCCCAGGGCCTCAGGCCATTGCTGTGTGCCAGCCTGCCTCCCAGGGAGGACCACCAAGTCCTCCAGGCCACCAGAGACACTGCTGAGCTTCCTATATACAAGGACGGGGTTTGGGGCTGGGGGGTGACTTCATGTCTTTTTTCGATATAGCTACTGTTATTGTGCACGGACGAGAGAGGTTCACGCAGCTGTTGACGAAGGAAAGAATGAAAGAACCGACTGAACGGACCTGGCAGGAGGGCAAATAACCCCAGATTTGAGGAGAAGCAGAATTTATTTAAGGAATAAAGCATGACAGCTATTTGGGCGCCAGAGTTTGAAGGGTGCGACGTTCGGTACCTTCGCTCTCTTTTTCTCCCCACCCCTTGGGCCCTGATGGCTAAGACTCCGCCCTCAGCGCACCAGCAACGAGGAACTATCAGTTGCTTCCCAGGATGTTCCACCAGTTCCCCTGTCCAAGGGGACGTACACTCTCTGCCTAGTCTGAGTTTTGTCCGGACTAGTAACAGCCCTCTTAGGGGGTGAACTCTCTCTGCGGTTCCCCGTCAGATGCACTGGGAAGAAAGAAAAGGCTCAGCCACTTCATGTGGCGGGTCTTCATTCATGCCCCTTGTTCCACGCAGATGAAACTGTCCCTGGATCGTTTTTAGCCCAAGGACCAGACTCGAGTCTGGAGACATCCAGTCAAGACAGCCCGTCCACACGGACAGTGGCTGGCATGCTGGTGGGAAGACCATACACACATGAACTCTACCTTTGGCCTTTTGTTAGGGCTGGGTACCGGGGGGTCTCGGGGGAGGGCATGCTCCGTGCCTGGCTATCCACTTACAAACAGGAAGCTGGCGTGAGAAATGCTCATTTCCCCCTTCTTTCCTGGCTCGCTACCTCCACAGTGAACCCGAAACCTTGCAAAGCCCACTCTGTGCCTAGGCCAAGGAACACGGGGACAGGGGGATACCACCATGGAAAGTTCAAGGGGGGCTGTTGTGATGGCAATAGATAGGCGTGCGCATGGCTTTGCCAGAAGGACAGATTGTGCCTTGGATGCTAATGAATTTCAACAGCAAAAAAACGGGTCCCTCCCAGCAGAAGTCCTGCCCTGGGTGCCCCAATGTGGGGTCCTGAGATTCAACTGGGAGAAGAGGCAGGGGAAAGAGTCCCTTTTGATGTAGTGATTTCTCGGAACAATCAAAGTTCTAATTTTAGTGTTGGATACACCATGAGTCAAAACATGCCATTTAGTAGAAAACACATGTGGATCTGTCACAGCTCATTAAAAAGGCAAAACGCGCCCAAGGCCCACTGCAGTAGGTACGTGTGTGCGGGAGTGAGGCTACCGTGAGGTCAAAGAAAGGGAGTTCACCTCTCCTGCAGCCCGCCACCTGACAGCGCCGTGGGCCCCGAACTACCAGGTGATTGCAGCTCAATTACCTGGAACCATCCAGGAAATGGAGCACGTGGGGCATGTGCCACAATCATCTAATGCACCTGTAAGCTGTGCTCGAAACTACAGTCCAGTGTCTAACATCCTGTGACTGCCATGCCCCCGGGGGACAGGGGAGGAGCGGGAAAACTACTAACCTTGCATATGATCGTGGTCATTGTTGGGACCAGTCTTTCGGGACACTCTGTGTCAGCAAAGCCGACTGCCGCCAGTGAAGAAACTGTTTGCACTGAGGTCACGTCCCATTGGGAGGCGGCATGTTTTTCCAGCTGATTTTCTCCAGTATCATAAAATTTTGCTAATTCATTTCTACTAATTCAGATTCCACTCGCACAGAAAACAAGCAAGGGTTAACGTTGGCAGAAGCTGAGACTTGGAGATCTAAGGACACGGTGAAACGCCCTCGGAGAGGAAAGCTGGTCTGTTTCTGGACCTTGCAAACCCTCGAGGCCACACCCCAGGCGCCAGTGCAGGGAATGGGTGCTGGGCTTCCTCGGCTCCCACTCGAGAGACTCGGACCGGCAGGAGTCCAGGGGGCGACAGTGATTTACATCCAGGGGCTTGGGGGAACTGACGACAGGCTTTCTGTTGGTTAAAATGGGTGTTCTGGAATCACAGATGTGAATGAACTAGGGCCTGACCCAGGATGGTTCTTCTGCTGCCCTGCCCTCAAAACCTGCCCTGTAAGCCGAGCGTGCCCTCTGCCAGCCGCACGAGGGAGGTCTCCCTGCAGGACCCCACTAAGCAGGAGAATGGACGGGCCTCCCTGGAGGAGCCACAGTGCCGAGCCAAGGCAGTGCTCTCCCTGAACGCTCAGCCTCCGAGGGCGGGGGCATCCACTCAGTCACCCATTTCAGTCCCCTTAATCGGCGACCTCTGAAGAAGAGAACAAATGTCTGGAAAAATGTCATTTCAGTGAATTAAAGAAAATTAAACAGGATAATGAAACTAACTAAGACACTGTCCAAAATCTATAAGCAGTTAGCTGTGCCCTAAGGAAAGGAAGACCTGCATCTGGGAGGGATCCTTCGTGCCTGTGGAGCAGGCCTTGCAGTTAACGGCTTCACCCCAGGAAGGGGTTGCCTCCCAGGGAGCTCCTGCCTTGCATCCCCCGGCCTCCATCCCAGCCTGGGAAGCTGTGTGTTAAAGACCAGCATGTTCATCTCACCCCCCCCGCACCCCCGCCCTAGCATTCAGGCATTCCCTCGGCATATGGAAGAAAATGCTGACCCAGTTACTCTTGAGCTGCAGCCAGCATCTCCGACTCCAAGGTGTCCCCACAGCAGGAAGGCCACTGGAAAAACCAGTCACATCAGAGGGTCCCTTTACAGACTCATCCGATTGCTGGCCCAGCTTATCTCTGTTCAGGGAGAGGACTCGGGGCGGCGTGGCAAGGCCGTGCTACTTACCAGCCCCCACTGCCGGGTGCTGCAGCCTGCCCCGTGGACCCCAGCACAGGGCCACTTGGGCCCCTCTCGGGTCCATGCCGGCATGTGAACAACGGCGCCAACCCACGGAGTTCCCTTGTCAGCTGCAGATACCCACAGCCTTTCCTTCAGACCACCCACGCAGGCGACAGGTCAAGTCCATGTGGTTCCTAACAAAGACGGATGGACGTCTCATCCCAACAGCAGATATTTATTGCACTAAACGCTCTCTGGCTCGCCCAGTCTGTGCACGCCCACCTGTTCACATGTGCACAGGGGTGGATGAACACACCTGTGCACACGATCACACACACTATCAATACTTAGAAATTCATTTCTTTCTAATGCATTCCAACATGATTCAAGGCTTCCTCAAAATAATAACAGATGACGTTGGGGAGACCACTTCTACCCAAATCCAGTGATACCGGGTTTTCTTATTCTGACGCACGTGTTCACGCTCCCCAGAGGCCTGATTCTGTCCTTCTGCCTTGGGTGTGGACAGACTCTGCCCTGTGGGCAGACAATGTCACACCATCTCGAGTCTTCCTTCTGGGAACCGGAGGGGAATCACCCTTCCAAGGCGCACCACCTTTGCCGGCGAGGACCATGTGTGCTCACCGTCTTCTGGTATAACGTGGTAGACTGCTCTCTGTCACTTAACGCTATTTCTGTAAGAGACTCGTCTGTGACACTAAAGAGACTCCACAATCATCACTCAGCGGCCACCCCAGTGGATGTGCGGTTCACGGGCCACCTGTCTACTGTTAGGCACTCAGCTGCTTCTCTATGTCACTCTTCCGCCTGGAATAAACATGTTTATTAAGTAAGCTACCAGTTTAGAGCGGCACGCAAGGAGGACTCTCCATCATTAGTCTAAAAGCGCAGGGTTTGTGTATTTACAACTCACATTTGATTGTGAGATTTAACTTGAGGGAAACTAAGACATCTGCATTCCGGGCAGCTCCTCGCCGCCCCTCGCCGCCCCATGCCAGAGAGGCACAGCCATGGTGAGCTACTTCCACCTCAAAACAGCACAGTCCAGTGGGTTCCAAAACACGATTTTCATACAAAAAATAAGCTTCATGAACTCCTGCTGCTTTAGAGCCTCAAGATTAACTTCAGGACCCAGAGCCCACGCTTCTGTGGGGCGGCCCCACCAAGGCAAGCCGTGGCGGATGATGCCACACTGGCGTCATGCGTGGTCCGAGGCAGCCTGCACCGAGCCTGGGCTCCTGGCCCAGTGTGTGGCTGGGACCCACCGGAGGGTCTCCCTCTGCACAGTCTGCACGCCACCCAGTAGAGTGTGGCAGAGGGCCAGGGAACTGGCCAGCTGTTGGATGCCTTTAGAAGTTCATCGTGGCTCGTGGCAGGTTACACGTTTCCCAGGAAAGGAATGGTGGTTTCCCAGGTAGGATTTAAAGGGTACAGGATGCAGGTGCAGGAAAAAAGTCTTGCATCTCACCCTCTCGATTGGTAGCTTGGGAAGAAGAATAGGACGTCACCAGGAGGCAGCCGTGAGGGTCGAGGACAAGGTGAGAAGGGAGTGACGAGGAGAATGCTGGCTTCGCGTTGGGACACAGAGCATGTGGCCTGAACGATGCCCTCACCTGGGACGTGCGTATGCTCACTTGTAGGAACGCATGTGCCGGAAGGTTCCACGTGTCTCATGGACTCCTCATCTACAGGCTGTCCCGTTTTATTTCATGACAAAGCCATTTTCTTATTGGGGAGGGGGGTGTCTGCTTTAACGTGAAAGGAGTTCTTAATGTCCAGGAAAACCCTATTGCAAAGCTTTAGGAAAATGTCATCCAGCCATCAAAAGGAACTCAGCCTATCTGAAATCTTAATAAGCCAACTGCAAAAACTCCTTGGCGTCCTCCCTGCCCGTGCGGGTAGGACAAACTCAGTCACTATCACTTAAGAAAAAGACTCAGCAACAACCAACTGAACTTTGAGAAATCCCCCTTTACCACCACCATTTTTACTCACAAGGAAATTATTTTTATGTAATTAGCAACTCCCAGTAAAATAGAGAAGAGCTTAGGAATTTTTTTTTTTATTATTACTTTGCCACTGGCAATTAATTTTTCTGATTTGTTTTATTAGTTTGATGGTTGGGTCCCAGACTCCGAATATCTTTCAAACCAGCACACTGATGTAAGAAAATTATTTCAGCGCGGTTCCTGGCAAAGCGTGATGATGAATAGCATCGCAGAACAAACTTATTCAGACACACATTTTTCAACAGTGGCAGGGAAAAGGCTGAAAAATTACTAGTAAATTGCTTTTTGTAAAAATGCTCTCCCTTTCCAGTTTCCCCTCCTGTGACGGTCCCCGGCAGAAAGGCGGCACATGCGTGCTCACACACCTGGACGACAAAGGCAGTGCTGGATGGTCAGGAGGGAGTGAGAGTGAGTGAAGGTCAGGCTTCCGTTTTCCTCTTAGACCCCTCTGTCTCCCACGCACTCCCTGACACCCGGTCTTTTGAGTGCAGCTTTGTAACCTGTGGGGATAAGTGTCTCTGAAAGATACCTATTATCTGTCCTCAGCGGGCGTGTTCCATCCCACCCATGACTCGTGACCCAGTCCTCTCAAAACAGAGCCAGGATGTCGTCTGTGCCCTTTCTTTCTCTTTTCTTTCCGTTTCTCTAAGTGACTGCTCAGTAGTTTTGAGTTTCAAATTGCAAAGGTCTCAAGTACCCTCAGTGCCTAGTGACGCATCAAAGCCCAAAGAAGTCCTGTCCTCTGGCTTCTGCCAACACCCCCCGCCCCCCGATGTGACTGTTTCAGAGTCACTGTTTTGTCAGCGGACACACAGAGGCTTTGGGGTGAGGAGCTGCCTACTGCTGGCTCAGCCCAGAGTGGAAGCTTTTCCAGACGGGGATTCAGAACAGGCCCCTTTAGGACCCCTCTGGCCCCTGGGAGGTGGGGACCTGCCATCGGTTCCTGGTCCTTCACTGTGCTTTTTCCCAAGCCTTACCATTCAGGTCACACACACTGGCCACCCAATGGGGAAAGGTCTAATGTGGAGGTTCTCAGTGGTGGGTGGCTATGCCCCCAGGGTCATGTGGCAGCATCTGGAGGCACTTCTAGCTGTCACACCGGGGATGGGGGGCTCCTTGGACCTAGTAAGTAGAAACCAGAATGCTGGTACATGTTCCCCACTGCCCAAGAGAGCCCCTATCACAGAGAAATACTCAGCCTGCAGTACCAGGCGTGCCCAGGCCGAGAAGCCCTGGTTTAATTGAAACCAGACTCTGTACAGATGACTATGATGCCCCAAGGTGATGGCCAGCTCATTGCACACAGCGATGCTGTACTTGGGCTTTCCCTGCACCCTTCATTTGGGAGCACTAGTGAAAGCCTGCCTTGTGCCGCTGCCACACGGGCCCGAGGTCAGTGCAATGGCACCCTGACCTGCAGGGAGGGCCGCTCCATAGCACACTCTTGGACATGGGCTCTGAGCCTCTCCCTCTCTTCCCTTGGCTGATCTGCCACACCTGTTGGCTGGCCATCCTGTCTCAGAAAGAACTAAGCATGTGTCCTACCTCTCTGTTTGGTGGACACCTGGACTGGTGGCCTCAGGGAGACCAGAATCCTGCTCCTGCCTGTATGTCTCACTTGCTGTGTGGCGTGGACAAGGGACACAACCTCTCTGAACCTGCTTCCTCCTTGACATGGGTCATGTGGCACTGAAAGTATTAGAGACAGCCTTCATGGACCCAAGCACCTGGTGGTCCACACATCCACCTGGAGTGGCAGCCACAGGGGTCCCCATTCCTGTGGCATTTCCAAGAAAGGCCCTGAGACATCTGTGGGCTAAGTCCTTAGGATGCTGCAGGGCGGGGCAGTCTGTTAGCCTCGCTCCCTCCCAGTGGCAGTGGCTCCTGTTAGTGACCTTGCCTCTCTGGGCACCATGTTCTGATGCCAGGAACCCACACACCCCAGAGGCCTCCCCTCTGTTTTCTTTTGTGACGCTTAGGGCAGAAAAGCGAATGCTAACTCTATAACTATACACTTCTCGGTCTTTCTCATTTTGTGCTCAACCCCCAAGAAAATTCTTCCACGGGCCATACACAGCTGGGAGTCTGCCCAATAGAGTGACGGCATTTACCCCGCTGCTGTCCCCAAGAGGAGCCCTTGGCCACCTGCCTCTTTCTAGTTGCATTTAATAATTCCACCCAGGATGAATTTGCTTGATGAACAAGCGTAGAGCCTGTGATTTTATTTTCTTTCAGAGTTCAAATACTGAAATAACCAGCACTGTCTGCAGTCCCAGAGGTTGTGATCAAAACACCACACTTGATTCCAGAGTGAATAATTTTTTTTTTAGGGAAGTATTTTGAAATACCACTCTCAATGGAATCCGCGGGAAGAGGTGCTAGCTAACTCTGCCTTTGCAGAGGCAGGGAAACCCGCGTCCCTTTCGGTCGGCGTTAACCTGCCAGAGGCAAGCTGGTCCTCGACGAGGTGCCCTTGGTGGCTTCCCCGAGAAGTGGTGTGGCCCGCTGTCCCGTGGCATCCAGAGTGGCTAACCTGGCCAGGTTCATTTCAATTCCTCAACATAGGGCTCTCCGCACTTAGCTGACTAGGAGCTAGACTTTCCAAGAACTCTTTAAGAGAAAACAGCAATTCTCTTGCATTCCAATTATAGATTAATCACGTCATCCTCAAAAAATAGTAAAAACCCAAACCAAATAAATCGCTCCCCGAAAACCATCTGCGCGGGAAGCGGAGACGTGTGCATGGAATGATCGTTTGCAAGCTGAGGAGGTAGCCTCGCTGGGCTTCTTGATGAACATAGTGAAACAGGTTTGTCTGACGGGGAAACATGCCTGACGATCAAAAGAAAACCGAGTGTATCCCACGTGGACGAGGAAGCGGGCTTTCATGTCAGAGACACGTTTCCAGCTGTGCCTGGCGGCAATGCGCCGCCTGTCCGAGTTCCCTAACGCAGAGACCCCCCCCTCCCCTGTTTGCAGGTGATCAGGAAGCGGGCAGGCGCCGCCTGGGCTCCGGTGTGCCGGTGCCGCCGGGTGTGTGTGTGCGTGCCTGCCATCCTGATGCCTCTGTTCATGTCCCCCAATGCAGGAACCATGGTCAGTAAGGACGCCGGCAAATGCGTGCTCACGACGTCTGAGAGCGATGTGGAACCCGCCGCCTGCCTGGCCCTGGAGATGAAATATGCCCTGGACCCCAACCGGCAGATCAAAAAGCGGAACAAAGCCCTGCAGGTTCGCTTTAAGGATATCTGCGAGGCGCAGAGCGAGCAGCGGGACGCGCAGCTGCCCACGGGGCCGGGCACCGAGAGGCGGGAGGCCAGGCCCGCATCCCACCGGGCAGCCTACCGCAAGTACATGACGGTGCCCGCGCGGAGGTCCATTCCCAACGTCACCAAGAGCACAGGCGTGCAGACCTCGCCGGACCTTAAAAAGTGTTACCAGACGTTCCCTCTAGACCGCAAAAAGGGGACCGTCAGAAGCGTCCCCGCCGCGGAGGCCTTTAAGAGTCAGAACAACGGGTTTGTCATAGATGCGAAAGACAAGAGTGAGGCGGGGCCCGGGGAGGAGGCCCGGCCGTGGGCGGCAGGCCGGGTGCAGACGACCACGGCACTGGTGTTCCACTCCCACGAACACGTGGACACGCTGGAGCAGCCTGCTGGGGTCAACTGTGCGCAGCCATGCAGAAACCCTGGCGTGCACAGCTGCCCGGACGCGCCACCCCAAAATGTCCCCCGGCTGCCTCCCCGAGAGCCCGACCACCAGCTTCATGGAGCAGCAGAACAGGACAGGGCCATGCTGGACGTGGAGGAACCTGCTCCCTCGGCCCACGGCCGGGTGTTTAAAACGGAGGTGGCCACCGTTTACGCCCCTGCCCTCGGCGCAAAGGCCCCTGAGCCCGCCTTGTCGAACTCTGCCACGGGAAGCGCGTGGTCCCTGGGCCCCGCGGCTGCCGATGAGCGGAGCAGGGCCACCCACCCCAATGGGCTCCAGGCGCCCCCGACGCAGTGCCTGTCCCCCACACGTAGTGACCAGCCCCTGCAGACTATGGCCCCAGCAGGGCCGGAGCACCAGCCTTGTCTGACAGCGGTCACTATGGGTGAAGAATGCCAACAAATCGTGCCTCGAACGGAAGTGGTAGACCTCAAAGCTCAGCTGCAGGTGATGGAGAACTTAATCAGTTCCAGCCAAGAGACCATCAAAGTGCTCTTGGGGGTCATTCAGGAGCTGGAGAAAGGAGAGGCCCACCGGGAAGGGTATGTATGCTCGTTAGTTTCTTATGACGCTCTGCAGACTCCTCTCCTGGGGTCCATCTGTAGCACCCCTGCCCAGACCACTGTGAGCCTAGAGCCAGCCATTCTAGGCTGTAGTCTGAGCACAGAGCCAGCCCGGGGCGGGGGTGGGGTGGGGGGGGGTCTCAGGTTGCTTTCTGATGCGAGACTTCACTGGGTGGGCCTGCAAGATGGCCTGTTGGTTAGCACTCGCCTGCCTGGCCTGGAATTCAAACGACACCTGTATTTTGAATAGCTCTTTTATTTTCACGTCCGAGGACTAACAGTTTCATGTCCAGGCAGGACTAACAGGGGTGTCCAACCTGCGGCCCAACATGAAATCGTAAATGTACTTAAAACACGAGATTTCTTTGTGATTTCACGTCACAACGTATTTAACGTATAGCCCAAGACAACTCTTCTTCCATGTGGCCCAGCGACGCCACAAGGTTGGACAGCCCTGGTTAAGGTTCTGAAGTGTCATGGCTATGCCGGTCCGAAACAGCTAATCCACACAAGAAGCTGGGGCCGCTCAGGAATCACATTATAGGGGAGTAAAGAAGGAATTCAGATGGCATTTTGAGAAGCAAATACTGACTCACCTGGAGCAGGGACCTGGGACAGCGCCGACACTGGGACAGCAGAGGCTGCGCGGTAGCCAGTGTGCTTTCCTGTCCTCGCCTGGGGTCCGCAGAAGCCACGCCTGCTTGCAGACAAGCCCTGTCTCTGGGTGACTGGGAGGGAGGAGCCTGTCCCCATGAGCGGCCCTGCATGTCCACTGGGCTGCGGAGGGAGAAATACCAAGCTCACGACAGCCACAGTCTAGCATTGATACCAGAAGGCTGATCTGTTTCCCGTGTTTTGAACTTGATGTAGTGCAGCAGCAAGTTTGAGGACTAATGATTTACGGCCAGGACACTGTGGCCTTCAGCCCCTCGGCTGGGCAGGCCGGTATGGGCCAGGCGGTGCGCTGCCCTGTCACAAACGGTCTGCCCAGCTCGGGGTCCAAGCCTCCAAAACAGTGCCCTAGGCTCACCAGCCTCTGTCCACATGGACTGGCCTTCCCTCCCTTGTCCCCTGGCGAACCTGCCTGGATCCCTGCAGCCCATGGTCTGGGTGGGGACGTCAGAGGTGGTGCCTTGTTACCTTTTGTGATAGCACCCTCCCCCGTGGGCCCTGAGTCCTGGTGAAGTGAGCTGGTGGCCAGCCAGGAAATGCACAGTGAGGGCAGCAGACCCCCCCAGGCCCAGTGTTCCCCAGAGGGCTGCTGGTTGGAGGACTCACATCGAGTGCTGTACTGGGGGGAGGGGCAGCCTCCGCACTGTGAGGAGCAGGTGAGGCCAAGCCCTGGCCCCCCAGGCAAGGTGCCAGGGGCAGGTCCTGCCCTTGGGCTCTGGCTTCTCCAGCTCAGTGCAGGTGGCCCAGCTACAAAAGGAGTTGATTCTCAATAACCCTCTTCGTGGTCACATGGTACTTTGCAGTTGCTAGTCCTAAAGCAAAACGAGTTTCTAGCCAGTCACTCTCTACCGGGAGATTAACAGTAACCTGACGTTAAAGAGTGTTTCCAGCATCTCCATTTCCATCCCATTCCAACCATTCCGACTTGAGGAGGCACATGCCCCAAAGCTAACCCTCAGGGGGGCCCACAGGGTCTTGTCGATCAGCTCACCATGTTCCCACGGCAAAACTCTAAGTGGAAATGGGGCCCTGGTCACGACCTGGGTATTGCTGGCAGTGACTCGCACCGGACAGCACGGCGGAGAGATAGCGACATGACCAGTGGGGACATAAAATCCACCTCAGGCACAAAGCCTAAGGCACATGCTGGCATGCGTGCGTGCGGGGGCACGTGCCCAGATAAAACCCTGCAGAGGCAGGACACACACGAGCACCTCGTGAGAGGGGAGCCATGCTGTGTGCGCAGGCTGCTCTCACACGCGGACGGCAAGCGTGGAGGCTTGTCTCCACCAGGCTCCGTGGAGGCCGTGCGGCCCATGGAGTGGTTCCGAGGTTAGAGAGTCATGTCCAGGTGGGAGTCCCAGCCCTGAGGACTTGGGCGAGGGCAGCACCTGCGTGTGCCCCACTTATTTACAAGTACGCCAGAGGCAGTCATCCATCCCGCCACCGGAGGGGAAGATGACGCGGGGTGGCCTGCTCGTGTGTTTAGCCTGGCACCAGGTGCCCTGAGTGCACTAATGCCAGCTGTGTGTGTGGCCATTGAAATCCAAACTCAGATACACTGAGTGGAGAACTCACTTCCACCCTTGCCCTGGCCACATTTCGGGCGCCCAGATGCCATGGGCCACACGCCATTTCCATCACCACGACAGGACCTGCACCCTGAAACCCCTAAGCCAGGCGGCGCGCCTGGCTCCCGAGCACCTGAGGACTGGGAGCCACAGATCAAGGCAAAGGACGACTCTATCTCCCAATCAATCCCAAGTTCAGGTGTGGCCTGCACAGGACAGGCTCATGGCAGAAAGGCAGGTCCGCATCCTGGCGACCCCCCACGGCTGTTCCTAAGACCAGCCCTTCCACCTCCCTCTCAGAGCCATCTGGACTCAGCGAAGCAGCTGCAGGGCCACCTTGAAGGTGACGCCTCAATGCCCAGGACCATTACTTTGGCCAAAATTCCTATTTCCACCTCTCTGTTCCAAGTCAGAATGCGGAGAAGACACCAGGCCCAGAGGCAACCTTCTCCACCCCTGCCCCAGTGTCTGGGGCCCACAGGGGGCACAGGATGGGGACGCACGATGGGGACGCAGGTGTGCTGACGCATCTCTGGCAGCGGGCTCGGGGGGTGGGGAGGGGTGCTGGCCGACTTCCTTGGTGTGAACACTTCCAATTCAACCAGCCCTCAAAGTCCTGCCTACTTAACATTCTGCTTCTGAGCACGGGAGCCGAGGGCGAGCTCCAAGACAGTCACGTGAGGAGGAGGGGCTGTGGGAGTTGTCTGAGGCGTGCACTCTGAGCTGGGGAAGAGGTGCTTTCCAGGGTGGAGAACACTCACTCTGCTTCATGGAGACTGCCGTAGGGCCATTATGTAACGTGAAGAGTTTCACGGCCACATGAAAATATCAACAGAGTTTTCCTTAGAAAATATTCTACAGTTTATGATAACAGTAAGAATGCTCAGGAGCCAGGTAAAATCCATTTCTCTCCGCCCGCCCCCGCCCCCCGCCCCAATTAGCATGGAGGTGCCAGCTTTGTACAGAATTTCTCCTCATTAAGAGCAACCCAGGGAGGCAGGCACCTGGCGTGCATTGCGAAGCCCACGGCTTTGAACCAAGGAACAAATGCTGCCCCAAACCCACATCGCACAGCAGGCTTGAGCCAGGCCTGGTGGGGCCACAGTCGGGAGCTAGTGCTCTTTGAACCTGGCTGGTGGCCGAGGGCCAATTTGTATGTCTCGGAGCACAGTGCATTGCTTCCCGTGGCCGGGTCTGTCAACGCAGCCTCCGGACCAGACCCGTGGAGACTGCGTGGCCAAGCGTGGCAGGCAGGCTCTCAGCAGCAGCTCTCACTGCATAGGGATTTCTGGGTCACCAACTACCGCCACTCTCAGGAGCGTCCGAGTTATTTTGTGTAAGAGACTCTTTCAGTAACTCACTTCCTCGCACAGAGATCCACAAGGCCTCAGCAGGGGACGTGCTGACCTTAGAGAAGTCGCACGATCTCAGAGTGCTTCGATTTCATCTCCCACCACACAGGATGGCAGAGGTGGGAAGATGACGTCGACATGACGCCCGGCAGGAACAGGTGCACGGTGAGCGTTGAGTGAAGGACAGACCCTAACGTGAGCACGTCAGGAGGATTCGTTCCATAAGGAGGTACATGTGGACAGGTCCTCAAAGTCACATCTTTCATTCCCTCGGAAGATGTCTGGGCAGTTCGCTACAATTGCAGGCTTTGCGCAGCGTGGGCACCAGTCGGTCACTCCGCGGGCACGGATGCCAAGAACTACCCTGCTTGGTTCGCAGCTCTCAGAATTATCCTTGTCTCTCCCCAGGAAGTTCAGGGTCACGCAGGACACCAAAGCAAGCTGCCAATGTCACCACTGAAGGCTGCTGTATGCCAGGCAAGCGGGGCACACAGCTTAAAAGCCTCGACCAGTCCTCGTAACTGCCGTGGTTCCCCAGAGGAGCATGTTGCTGGGCAGGGACCCGGACACCCTCAGGCTGCAGGCCTGCGTGCTCACGGCGACACAGTCACTGTGACGTGGCGCCTCAGCGGGCAGATGGCTCTTCACTTCTAAGACTCTGCACCCGCGCATCAGGTGTGGTGATGAGCTGGTTGGCTGGTGATACCCCACTGCCACCCCGCTATTCCCAGAAGACCTGGCACCCGTCTGGGAGGCTTGATTCGAGCTCACAGGCATGCAGGCAGGACCTGCCACCGCCCAGAGCGCAGAAGGTTCCTTCCCCGCTCAGGTGTCCCCCTGCACCCGCCAAGTGTTACCTGCAGGCTCAGGTGTGTGGGGAGGAGAGAAGAGCAGCAGAACATCGGCCACGTGGGGGCCCTAAACGTGATGAATGGATAGAGACGACATCATGAAACTTGGGCCTTTGAGGCTGTTCTGAGTCAGCAAATGTGAGACCATCACTAAAAGAGAACCCTGAATATCTGACCAAGTCCAAGAGGCCAGCAGTTTGCAGGACAGCCTATAAATCCGATGACCCACAGTCCTAGGTATGTCCCTGCTGCCCCTCACAGGGTCCCATTCAGCCTCACAGAGAAAGAGTATTTCCCTGGCGTGAGACCCAGTCTTCAAGTCCAGGGCGCACGGCGAGAGGGAAGACAAGTAAGCCGGGCCAACCCCTCCCGCCCCGCAACCAGGCCTCAGAGGGCAGCACTCACAGTAGTGACTGGAGGACAGGGGACAGGAATGAGGGGCTGAGGGACATTGACATGTGAACCCAGACCAGCGCGGCATCCCCCAGCAACATGTGCTCCACTTCGTGTTCCTTGTCATCAGTGACAAAGGGGATAGCCACAGCAGGGTGAGGGGTGCATGTGGGCACAGCCGTCAGAGGTCAGGAACGAGGCTCACAGGGCCGACGCTGCAGGAAAAGCTCAGGCCAGCGTCCGGTGTGGCAGGTATCGGCCCGTGTCATCTGCCGAGGGGCAGCTGGCCCCTATTTCAGGCTGCGAGGGCCACATGTCTATGGAAATGATGTGACTATTGAATGTGTCGTGGACAACAGGTGCACCTATGGCCGCGTTCCCATGAGTCTCTGTTCACAAAGACAGGCGATGGCCTCTGTGGGTCACAGGCCAGAGTGTGCCAACCTTTGTGCCCCGGCCTAGTAAACAGTGACCACACTTCACACCTGAAAACTGAGTCTGAACACTGGCACAGGACAAGCCCAGTGTGCAGCTGCCAGGCAGACAGGTGCATGGCTCATTCACACGTACAGAAGCTCCCACCAGGGTCTCCCAGGTGGTGGGCACTGTGCCAGGCGAGGAGAGGGGACAAGTTAAATCAGGTCACAGGTCACTGTTCCAGCCTGCGCTCACTTGCTCATCAGCCCGTGTGGCCTTCAAGATTTGGCCTGGGAACTGCGTGCATGTTAGCCACATCTCGGTAGTTTACTGTATTATGCATACATGACGCATGTCTGTAAAACATGGAAGAGGTCTAGATCTCCCACCAGCAGGAAGAGGCCACCACGGCGCACACTTGTGTGCTGTGACCTGCCTTCACTGACAGACTGAGGCTGGGTGGACAGAGGTTATACACTTGCTTTACCTCATGGCTTGAGAGTGACGTGTCACTCAGGCTCAGGTGCTCTTCAGGGCACGTCAGGGATGAGAGATCTCCCCGAATTTTCTCTACGTGCCCATGCCCACACAGAATAAATGCTGCATCACAACCACCCAGGAAGCCTAGGGGACGAGCTAATTTGTATAAGTCACAGAGCAGAAAGACCCGTGTAGAAAATTGTGCTTTGCTGCCACAGCGAAGGCCTGTGAAGATGGGTCACCAAGGCCTGGGTGAGAGTCTGACCGTGAATTCCCCAGGCCACCCTCCAAGATATGCCTGCAGGGACAGCTCAACTTGGCCGGGCACCCTGTCCAAGGACCCTTGGATCACTCTTGCCAAAACCTAGCCACCTAGTTGAGATCAAAGGCTTCCACCTGGTGAGCTGGCACGGTCAGATCTCGAAGAGAAGGGGGTGTGAGTCTCTCCCTAGCCTCTGCGGTTCTGCAGACAGTCCGGTGGCCCTTCTCTGGAAGGCTGCCTTCCCAGGCACCTGGCACGATGCACCGCAGCAGAGCAGGCCCTGGTGAGCAGCCAGGAGAAGACAGCTCAGCTGCGGGATCAGAGGCAAAAGGGCCACTGTCCTGGCACATGCAGTCCGTCCCTTCCCGCTCCCTATTTGAATGGGAGAAAGAGGTCAGCGCCCTATCTGCACACAATGGCCCCAGGGTCCCTCTGTACATCAGCTGTAGCCCATGACAGCTGGAAACGCTCCAGCCAGCCGACTGCGGGCTGCCTCCTGAGCCCTTGGTTCCTCCAGGTTCCAGGAATAAGACCAAGGAGGGGGGCCGAGTGGAGGGACCCAGGCTCAGCTCAGAGTTGGCAGCTCTGCCCTGCCCCTCACTCCCCCGACTGTGCTTGGGGAGGGTTATTACCCTCTCTGACCATCCGCTTCTTCCTCCGTATAAGAGCCAAGGACACCCACCTCCCTGGAAGAGTAAAGGAAACACAGCAGACAGGCTCCCAGTCCAGGACTGGGTGTGCACGCAGGACAAGGGACTGCATCCCAGTCACTCTGTGACTGTGAAGCCACCGGCCCAGCACTACTGTGCAGGGAGGGACAGCAAATCAAACACCTTCAGAGTCTCAGGCTCAGTGCACAGGCTGCGTTATTTCCGAGGGTTCACAGGGATCGAGGATTACAGGATGGAGACATCCAGCTTCAAACCGGTTCTCAGGGACCTGCCCAGGGCGAGTCTGCTTGTGTCCCGGACAGAGCTGCTGGCATAGAGGCAGGACACGCGGGTTACATGATGCTCCTCCTCCACGGCCCAGCCTCTCTGGGCTGCATGTTCCCCCGTTAAAGAGAGTGGTCCGAGTGGGAGGGGGCCCGCAAGGCTTCTCTCTGCTCTAAAGATGAGTTTCCAGCAGTGGCCGAGAACGCTGCCTGAGAACGCTCGCAAAGGTTACAGAGAGAGAGACAGAGGCAGCCTTTGCCGTGGGTGTTCCCCGATAAGTGGGCACGGCGATGCTGCCGTCTCATCTGTCTCCTCTCAAGGCCTCGCCCATTCCTCTCCCTGTCCCTGGCCATCTGTGTTGGGGTTGACCTCTGCCTTTGTCTTTCGTTTTTTGCTGCAACTAACGACATATTGGCGACAAGATATTCAATCTCTAAAGTCCAAGTAACAGTTGTCCTCCTTGATGGTGTTGAAAGGAAGGCCCACGTCCTTTTCTCTGTAGCATTTCCTTCATTTAACGACCAGGGCCATGGGGAGTCTTCTCCGGCGCTGGGGTTTGTTTAACTCTGGAAATGGTCGTTTTAAGATCTTGAAAAATAATAGCCTTTTTAATATGAAAAATGACGCAACTGTATTTCTAAGAATATGAAACACATTCCAGATTCTTGCTTTGGGCTTCGTGCGGGTATCACACAGACTTGCGAATGTAATTTCGATAATCTTCTTGTGCAGAAGGCTGAGACAGGTTTCAAATACGTCCCCAGCCTTTTAAGTTGGTGGGCAAATAAAAACCTCACCACCAATCCAGAAGGCGGTTCAGACACCCATCTGCAGATAAAATGAGCAATTCAAGGCATGACACGAACGTTTACGGCATTCGTGGGTTTGTGTATCAGAAAATTCATGTTTTCTAAGGAGGAGGAATGAGATGCAAGTTCTAGTTTTGAAATTGCATGCAATTTCTGTGAAGCTATGTGAAAATGGTTTGTGTTAGGGCTCCCACCAGATCTGGGGTGGGGGGCCCAGTGAAGTGCACCTCAGGGCAGAGCACCTAACAAAGCTCCCCTGGTCTGAGCACCCCAATATTCCGGCCTCCCTGCACTGTCTTAGTCAATCCTCACAGAAGCACTGCAAGGTGGGAATTCTCTGCATCAGGAAACTGCAGGATATGCTCACTGATGTTCCCCGAGGCAGGTCACAAGGCCGGGGAGCAGCGGTAAAAACAGGGTTGTCCTCTGGACCGGTCAGGCCCGCCACCCACTCTCCTTCATCTTGAAGACAGGAAGCCTGCTGTGTCTGCACAGGACCAAAAAGCAGGCACTTCTGTTGTCCCTGCAAACCTGGGCTCTTCCTCCTGCCGGAAGTGGCTATGAGGCTCCTGCGCCCCAGGCCTGGTGAGTGCCACGCAAATTGACTTTCTACAGAAAGGAAACTGCCAGTGCTGCAGACAGTGGGGACCATGGCTTGAAGGGCCCCCGGAAGTGCCACCTGTGTTTAAGGATTCATAATCAGTGAGCAGGGTCCCCTCTACGAGGTGAGTTCAGAAGAATCAAGGCCCTTCATCTTGCAGCTCGGGGACCTGACTGCCAAGGACAAAATCTGTCCATGCACAGCCTTCCTGGGGACGCCCCTGCAGGGCCCTCCGTACCGCCTGTCACATGAGAGGCCCCCCTCATGCCACCACGTGCCCGCCCAGCTCAGCCTTCCTCAAGTGTATATCCAAAGTCCTGTGGATGGCAAGGTGAAGGGAAGCCCCCAGGCAACATAACAAGAGGCATGCATTTCCTTGAAAGGACCTTCATAAGAACTGATTTCCTAGGTAAAGATGATCTAAAAATGGGCATATTCTGCCTCAAAATGGAGTAAAACTCTGTCAATCGGTATTTCACTGGTCACCGCAATAGGCTCTCTCCCCAGATAAGAGTCTCACCATTGGACACACGGGTTTCGTAAGTGACACCAAAACTGAACGATTTTCACCTTCAGCTCCAACAGCACAAAAACATTTGTTTACAAAACAAATGCCTAGTCAGGCCTTTGAAACAAAGCACAAAAGCTTCCCGAAGAGCAAGTTGTGATTTAAATTTGCTAACTAAACTGCTCTGAAAAGCCTATCAAAAAAATTATAAATCGAAGGTAAAAGCCTCCGTGAATATTCACCATGGGAACCAGGGAGAAGGGACAACATTAATACTTTCAAATTAAAAGCTCTTTACGTTAGCCCGCACGTACAGCGCCAGGACTGGAGGAAACCGGCGGCCCGGAAGGAGCGTCTGCTTTCCTGCCTTGCACTCGCATTCCTATTCCCGTTCCGGCTTGGTAGCCGGTGCCACCAACGTTTATTTCCACTAATTGTCAATAAATTACAGCCTAAACTTTATCTCTCCTCCAGGAAAAAAACAAGTTAATCAACTCAGCCTCAGCTCGGCCCCCAGAAGTTGTTTTCCTTATTAATAATAGCTACTCTCGGTGCCCTCTGGGACAAGCAACTTGTCACTGCCGTCATTTTGCAACTTAGAATCTCCTGGATCTCTAAGGGGAGGGCAGAAAGAATGTGTGAGTTTTTCTCTGATGTATTATAATCAGGCAGCCCATGCACAAAACGATAATCGCCACCTTCCCCGACGGTTACGTATTGATTTTGCATGATGGAAATACGATTACAGACCGCTAGGAACACAGCCCTGCCCAAATAACAGGGTTCACCTCCGAGTCTGCCTCTGTCCGAGTCCGCCCGTACTGCTGACAGTAACAACGTACGTGCCCGGGCACTCACAGAGGATGCCTTGTCCACCTCGCGCGGTTCTGTGCAGGGGGAGCAGGCAGGAAGACGGAGCCGGCCCCGGGGAGAGGCAAGGGTAACCAGAGGCGGTGCTGGGGCTGAGGCAGAGGCTGAGGGGGAAAGCCAGGGCGGCCAGCCGACTCCCGCACGCTCTGCGGGCCCTGGGGCCACGAGGCTGGCACCTCCACACTCCCGGCCAGGCTCTACTGCTGACCTCCATTACTGTCTCACGTTCATTCTTTGTAATGAAAACAAGTACTAAAAGCGTCCCTCACAGCCACAGCCGCCCCAAAATTATAGTGTCACTGCATCTGGGGAGCTGCCAGGCCAATAAAAGTTAATTTGTCAACACTGCCTAAGGCAAGCCACCACGTTCATTGTTAATAGGGTGTTTCTTAATGAAACTCATTCACCAGGACGGCGTCCGGATAAGGAAAGGAGGAGGGGACTGGTTTAGGGGTGGGCTGGGCCTTTCAGTTTTAACCACTGCCTGTGGGAAGCAGATGACAGCTGACCTTTTCCAGGTGTTTGGTGGCATTTAAGATGGGATGGCAGTAATCCCGTTGGACAGATGTTCTCACCTGACCCAGCTGGGAACACCACAAAACCGGCCATCCAATGTTTCTTTTCAGAAGCACAGGGTATGGGTTCCGTTAATGCAGCAGCAGGAACTCCCAGAGATTCTTCATTCACTCATTCACTCATTCATTCATTCATTCACTCATTCATTCATTCACTCACTCATTCAGCATTCGACAAATACTACTCCTTGAGCACCTGCTACACCCCAGGCCCCATGGCGGGCACTGGATGCTCATCAGGAAACAAACCAGGGGGACCTCGGCCCTCACGGTGCTGTCATTCTAGTGGGGACAGAAACTAGAAGCAAAGTTCGAACTGAAGCACACGGCGTGTCCCACGGTGAGAAGTGGCGTAAAGTTAAGCGGAGAAGGGAGGCAGGGCACTAACTTTCTGTGAGTCACGAAAGAGACAGCATTTGCGCCGTGAGCCGTGAGCCTAGACTCAGTGCCCGGCCTGGGAAGGTGTGTGCAGGCATGGTCCTGGCCACCACACACTCTGAGTCGGAAGGGACAAAGACGCCTCATCACTTCTCAGTACCCACTGCAGAGTGGTTGGTGAGGCAGCCACCAACGGGGATGCGCTGAGCTGCCTGTGAGGGGACAGCCGCTGGGCCAGAGCCGAGGATGTGGGTTTGAATGAGCAGAGAACCTGTCCCACGGGAAGGGCGCTAACTTTGCAAAGGAGCTCAGCTCTGCTTCCTGAACACAGACGCAATTCCTTCTTCTTGGGAACACGTGCCCTCTACACTGGTAGTGTCCTGAGGGCCTGGTCTATGGTTTATTTGTCCGACAGCCGCTCTCCAGCAAAAAGCTACGCACAGAGCTGACACGCAGCAAGCATGTGACCCCACCAGAGTGGTGAAAGGCAGTGACTGATTTTGGCTAATTCATAGCTCAGTCCTTTAAGGTCTCGAATTAGAACCCAATGTGGGTACAACCAGGGGCACTGAAAATCACCCTCAAGTGTTTAATGAGGTTGCCCAGGGCTTGCTCTATCAAGTTCTGATACCAATGCATGTCTAGCTCTGAGAACTTCCCTGTCCGGCGGAAAAAATAAGTATGGGAGAAACAAATGGGAAGAAAGAGCTGCTTGACCTGTGGATGGGTCTGCTCTACGACGTCACTTCTAAGTCATTGGTTTGGGCCTCAGCACACTGTCCAATTCGCCAAATGATGCATGGTGCTGGGGTTCCCAGGCGAGCCCTCAAGTGTTCTTTAGCACTATCAAGACTGGGAGAGAGCTGTAAAATCTAACAGTCGTGTTCATAGAGGGACAGCCCTCTAACACGCGTCTCCACAAATGGATCTTCCTTAACGGGGTCACCTACCCAATGACTACGCCACACGAGGGATGTTTGGGACCTTCACCGTCCGACTCAGGAGGACTCACATGAGTGTGTGGGAGATGAAGGTGTCTTTGGTGTCTTTCAATCCCGATGAAAGCCCTTCCTCCAAACAGTGGTCCAAGACAAACAGCGGAAACCAGCTGTCCACGGGGTGGGCTTTCTCACGGGATCTACCACCTACAGGCCGAAGAAGGAGGACAGGTGAAGCCAGAGCTGCATCACAAAGGGCGGCTGGTTAAAATGCGCCAACGCAAATAACTCAGCAATTGTTATAAGGCGGCTCCTGTGCAGGCCAGGCGCCGCCGTGTTCCAGGTATGGAAGAGAACCACGGAGGTGACTCTTGTTCAAGTTTTATGTCAAGAGCTGCTCCGTTCCACAGGAACGGAGATCAGAGCAGCCCCCACGGATCTACTTTCCCAATGAACTTATTTTTCGTTCGCTCTCTCACTCATTATTCCAGGCACCCATAGCCTTGACTGGCACCTCTCCCACGACAGGCACACCAGGCACTGACCGGGTAGACACAGAAGAGTCCAAGGCCTGCCACAACAAGACCAAACAACAGGTGTTCTGGTCGAGGAACGCCACGGAGTGCCAAAAGGCGCCTGAGGAGGGGCTGATGGTACCTTCTTAGGTACCACTAGTAAAGCCTCAAGACCATCGGCCCACTCAGACGTCCCAAAGGCGAGGGTGTCACAAAGAGTTGGGGGACACTCTTTGTTACACTGTGTTCCTCAAAACACAGCCTCAGTTAAAACAAACAGCTTTGTCTGTGTGGGGATCCCGGGCCACCCAGGAGTTGCTCAGCCTCACGTAGTAAGCTGGCCCCTGGCTAAACAAGGCTGCTGCTGGCCAGGGAAAGTCAGTCCTGCCTCCTGTTGACCCATTGGTGACCTTGGACTTGGCTAGGAAAATTGATGTCATATTGTTTTAACAAACACAGCTTGGATGCTCCCTAAATCCTACCACTGAAAGGTGTATAAAACAGGTAAATAGATGCATTCCCATGGATATCTGGGGAAAGTCTAAATCCACTTTGGCTTCTGAAGAGCTGACAGTGAAGGAACTGCACTTCCAGGGCACATGCCAGCCAATTCCTAGTGAGAACGCAGACTCGGGAACAAGCCAGAACTGCAGTCTTGGGGGTCGGGGTGGGGTGAAGGGTAGGGGGGGCTTAATACCTAGGAGGGGCTCAGGGAAAACAGCCAACTTGGTCTACTTTTTGAAATGTAATTTCTCCCAACAACAGTAGAGCTATCTCTTTATGCCTCTAATTAATGTCGCTCTGACACCATTAAGTAAAAAAGCACTTTCAGATGCTGAAATAAATGAGGGCTCAGTTATCAGGTGGGGGCAGCTGGGACGCCAATCTGGGCCAGACTGCCGAAGGGGACAGAACGGTCTCTGGCAACTGGCAAGGGCACCGGGAGGACAGGGAGACCAAAATCGAGGGCGTAAATTCAGCAAGTGCGTCGCAATCTCCCAGAGAGCAGAGAGCGTCCTGTGGCCTCCCGGCGGCCACCGCTGCCCCGGCCAAGGGCCTCAACGTGCCCTTGAGGTGATGCAGAGTGCCAGTGCCAAGGCCCCATGCAGCCCGTGTTTCAAGGACCCCAGTGAAAGCAGCACACCTGGATCTCAGTGTCACCCTGATGTCGTGGGCTGATGTGCCAGGAACTCAGAACTTGCAGAAAGTCACTGTGTCCTCTAAAAGATGGGAAAAGTGACCCCAGGCCCCGGATACTGTGTCCCTGCCCAGAGCCACGAAGGGCAGCCCATGGCAGGCTGCACGCCAAGACACATGCCCCTTGAGAGGACAATGCTTTCCTGAAACCTAAAATCGAGCATCCCCAGGATGTGAGAAGGGGACGCTCAGCTGGGCGTTTCAGTTGTCACGGAGAAAACAGTGTGGTGTGGTGGTGGAAGCAGGGACAGGGCATTAAAGCCAATCCCATGACCCAATACTGGTACCTACTATCGGACACCACAGAATGCGTTCTGCCTGCCGGCCAGTCTTCTCTGAGATGCTGATGACTTTGCTGCTCTTGGCCTCTGATAACTAGCACAATAAAGGACAGATGCGTATATATTTTCCTTCCTGGCCTTTCGAAATAATCAGAGATTTTGGCCTCGGAATTGTCTGTCCGGCTGCTCAGGCTCCATCTTCAAGTTCTGGGAGACACAGAGCAGGCAGCTTGGACGCAGCTGTGGCCAGCAACAAAGCTTTTGGGGACCTGTCTCTGGCTTTGCTCAGCCCGTCCCACCACCTGGGACCCGGCCACCTCAGACCTCCCTGCGGTGCAGTCCGGAAAGGCAGACGCACTCTGTCACTCCTGGCCCTGCCCTCCAGCCCCGGCACTCACTCCAGGACACGGCCACGGCAGGGCTGAGACTGGCGCTAGCTGCCATCCTCCTTCCTCTCACTCCTGTGGCTTTGTCACACAAACAGCGACACTGGCTCGGCCATGTGCCTTCCCATCTCTGCTGTTATTTTTTTTTGTCTTTCAATTCCACTCAGGACCGCACCCTTTGCTGTGGATCCCAAGGACTTCACACCCAGCACTCTCCCATGTTGTGGTTTTGTAATAAATATGCAGATGTGGGTTTCTATCAAAGACTCGGGAGTCTTTGATGATGACCATTACGGAGCTGGAGATAAGAGACATTGGTGGGCTCATGCAAAGCTCAACTTGAGAAGCCCAGACCACTGAAGAAAGGGGCCTCTGAGGTTTCCTTTAAGGGGGCAGCCCTGGTTAGAGCCCCACACCATCTGTAAATGACCCTCGTTGTACCTTCTCCGAAGTGGATGAAGATCTTGTGAAGAAATCTGCCTCTGTACAAAGCTGGAGTGGAAATTACTTTAACACTTGAGCCCACTAAGTCCATATTGTAAAATTAGCTTGTGCAAGACCTTCTGCTTCAACAAGTCTGCAATGACAAGCCCATCTCCACGTACTTCACAAAGTCCACGTCTCTTTGTCCCACAGCTCCATGCGGTCTCCTTCCCTTCCAGTAAAGACAACCAAGACCACTGGGTGTCCAGAGGGACACTCGGTGAGGAAGTGGTCCTCGGGCTGGAACTGTTCTGGAGGGATGGGGTGAGGGGTGGCGGACAAAAGAGTCGAGGAAAGAAACAAAAACAGTACCCAGGAGGGTATCAGGGATGCTCAGCGCTGTCCTTGGTGCTGAACGCTGTGTTTCAAGTTACAGGCCCTGCTGAGACCAGAAAATGCTGGCAAAGGACCACCAAGTGCAGGGGGACAAGAAACAGTGAGTACCGTGAAGAATCTGCTTTAACAGCCCATGTCTGCAGCGGGCGTGCTTGTCACTGGGTCCCCGGGGGTTCTGAATGGGGAAAAGGACCCGAGCTTTTCACAATTTATACTTTCCATTTGCTCTTCGCACTCAGTTGGAATTTTTTTCCATGAGATTTGTCTCTTACGGAATGTCAATACGAAAACACAAAGACTGTATTATTTGGTCAAATTAATATTCACCAAACACCCAGGGTGTACCAGGCATTGTGACAGGCACAAGATTATAAACCTTTATGATAAGAAGCTCCTCAAGTCAGGAGGGAGGAGAGGTGTACCAATGGAGCAATTAATTTGCAGGACTGAAACTTTACAATCTTTGATCAAGACTTGCGTCCACTGCAGCTTTTCCACCAAGAATCCAAGCTCTCTCTGCAGCTTCCCATCCCAGAGATCTCTAGCCCTACCGCCACTGGAGGAGCACCTGGTCTAAAGTTCTTGCTCCTCTTGGGGACAGTGGCGATCTAGAAAGATCATCATTTCAAGTGTTGGTTTTCTGACTTGTTTCCAAGTGAGAGGGAAAAAAAACCAGAGGAAATCCATAACAGCACTTCGTGTTCCCTATTGTGTGGAAACAGCTTCTCTGCTTCGTCTATATTTGGAAAACACATCCATTCAGATGCCGCAACATAATTATTAATGTGATCATAAAATCATCAGCGGAGCCAAACCCTACAGCCTGGACGCTCCAAGGGCAACCAGATGGATGAGAACACCCTCGTGCTAAGTAGAAGTTCGGCAGGCACACCCTGATGGACGTGAGCTGCTGAGACAGCGTGTGACAGAAACCACGGGATGCGGGCACACTTTAAATCTTACCCCCAAACCAATCTCTCGTTGACCTCTGTCTGTGGGTTCTGAACATTTCAATCCTTTAAACAAAAGAAAGGTTCACTTAAAACCTGAGAGCCGTGCCAAAGGGCCCCTCCAAGAAAAGTTCATGGCAACGTGGTCCTAGACACACTGCCCAGACCTGGTAGAAATATGACCGACCACCAGCTTGTCTTTAAATTAGCGAATGGGAGAGTGACCACGGATACGTCTCCATATTCGGCACAGCGACTCATTTGCTCCTTCTCAACAGACATCAGCCAAACCCTATGGCGTCTGGGGACCGAGTGAGGGAGGTGGGGCTGTAAATGTAAGAAGTCAGAAGGGAAGTGGAAGGGGTGGTGCTGGAGAAGGACTGGGCTGAGATGGACTGGGAAGAGGAAGGGTTTTCCTCGCCATTCCCTCAAGCATCTGTAAGAAAAGCTCTCGAGTGGTTTTCCATTAAATCTTAGACGACATCCCAGGGGCTTCCTGTTGTACATCATCTGCACTCCATCCCTGCTATCTGCTCCATCTGCTCTAGCCACACGGACCCTTCCTTCTGTCCTCTAGCCTGGGGCTCCTTCAGCATGCAGCCCCCATCCCTGGGCCGTTGGGCGACTCACTGCTTCTTCACTATCATCAGTCTTATTTTAAGCGACCTGCCATCACAACCCTTCCCTGACACACGGCCCCATCAAACACGAACCATCCATTGATCCAACCACCCCCCTATGTGTCGACGTGCGCCTCCCACTCCACTGTAAGCTTTGAGATGACAACGGCTCTATTTTGTCCAAAAATGTCTCCTCAGCAGCCAGAATAACGCCTGATGCCTATAAGCACTTACTGACAATTTGCTTTCATAAGGAGATAAGAACAGTCTTTTCAGGAGGTCTTTAGGAGACAGTCTCCGACTGCAGATCCCCAGGTCCTGGAAGAGGACCTGTGCGTGTCAGGTGCCAACACCCCGGCTGGGCACCATGGAACTGACTGTCCCACACTGCTGTCACACTAGAGCGGAGCACCAGTCCCAAGATGCATGGAGGAGCACCAGAGGCCTGGGGTCTCAGAACAGGACATCCGGGACTGAGTGTCCTAGGCCTCCTCTACAGAACGAGGGTAGCACAATCAACTTGAGGACCAAAGGCTCTCATGTAAGGGAGACACTGGGAACCCTATGACACAGAGCAAGAAAGGGGTGTTGGTGTTGATGAGGCTTGACAGACATTTGTCCCAGGGTCTGGGACAGGGAGGTTCTCTGTGCCCTCAGAGGGGGGTTAAGAAGTGACCCCTCCCCTGATTTTGCCTATTTCCTCTTAAAAGCCTGAGGTTTAGAGTTGTCCCCACACAGACAGCTGTCATGTGTCCCCTCGCTGGCAGGTGGCGGGCACGGAGCAGTGGGGTAGCCCCTCACCCACAGCACATCCGAGCAGTGTGAGCACACAGGCAACATCCCACCAGTCGCTGCTTGGACTCGGGTTTCAACACTGTGTGTATCTCACTGTGCTGAAGGCCTTGGTCAGAAACGAGCGAGGGCCCAGAGCCGGGAGAGTGCTCTGGGCAGAGAAGGCACTGGGGAGACTGCAGGAGGCTTGGGAGAGTGCAGAAGGTCAATGTCATGCCAGAAGGAACACTGGTGTTGGTGCCAAATGGGAGTCCCATGGGAGGATCAGGAGAAACGGACCCTTGAGGCTTGTTGTGAAGGGGACGGGGTAGAGGGTGACGCACAGGCTCCTCCAGGGTCCATCCCTGACAAAGTGAAGGGGAGAGGAGAAGGCCGAGGGCAGGTCCCAGAGGTGCCCCCCAAAGCAAGTGATGGTGGATGAAGGCCACACAAATGCCACCATACTGCGGCCAACTCTGGCTCAACTAGGACGGCTCCCAGGTGATGGTAGGCAACCGGAGGCAGATGTGGCCACTTGATTAATAAGTACGAGGCACAGGACTCCAAGGTCAAGCCCCAGTGCACAAAGCTCACTGAGACAATGAGGCATGGAGCAGAAAATCCTCTGTCAAATGTTTATGTAACACAAACTGTAATGAGGAAAACAACAGCTATTTTCAATTCAGAGCCCATGACGCACACAGGAGAAGCCTGAACAGCGAGGGCGAGGAAATGCTGAGGGTCCGTGATGACAGGAAGCCGTCTGCGGGCACTGTCACCATGCTGAGTGACTCCATGAATGGGAACCTGCCCCCAAAGTGTGGATAAACCAATCCAGGCGGAAGCTCTTCTGCCACATATTTAACTGATTTGGTCAACGTGTCTGTCCCTGGGTGCTGAGTGAAAAAACGCACCAGCATGTCAAGAAATGTTGGAGAGGAAAGGCCAGCCTATGTGGTTAGGAGCAACTCTGTGGACGCACCCCCATACTAGCTTCTTGGGGTAACCATGCTGAGGGATAGTCAAGGCCTGGCCAGGACAATCCTGGCCACCATACCTTTCAGGGTACACGACTTTCCACAAATACTCCCAGAAAGACCTGTGAGTTTTTGTGGCGAGAGGAGAGCTAGCTTCCCCCACCCCCAGCAAGGGCCTCCTCAGAGCCCGGAGCTGGAGAGCGCCCACCCAACCCCAGGGCTCAGCAAAGTCTTAGCTCTGCAGCGCCAGAGGGAACAGTCTGGGATTTGCGAACCAAGAATAGTGTGTAAGTTCTTACGGGAAAGTTTTACATAATTTTTATTTTCTTAAGACTTCACATATGGACACTGAAATCTGATTTTCATGTGCTCCAAATATTACTATTTTGATTTTTTTCAGCCATTTAAGAATGCAAAACCCATCCTTAGCTTGCTGGGCAAAACCAGGCCATGGGAGGGGTCGGCCCCGCAGGTGGCAGCTTGCAGACCCCTCATCCTAGGCGGCCAGGAGGTAGCAGGGCAGAGACAGCAGTCGGATCAGCAGAACCAGAGTGGCGTTCCCTCCAAGTCTCCGTAAAACTCCATAAATGTAAAGCTGCTCGGAAACATCCCCCGTTCCCTCTGCTGATCACAAAATCAGATTATTGACTTCATCCCGGGGCTTATGTTCACATTCCAAATTTAATTGAAGCATCGTCTGAGCTGTGGCTGACGCACTGGGGGTACAAGCGCAGAGGCAGAGCAGGCCGGAGCGCCCACGTCCATGCGTTCCCCATGATGAGTGCTGGCCCTGGGGACGCGATGACGTGAGGTGTCTGCTCTGCACGGGCCCGCGACCGCCGGCCCCCGCGTGTAATGCTCTCCTGTTCTTATCTTGTAGGCTTTCATATCGGACTGGGCAAGACACAGCTAACTGTGACACGTGCAGGGACAGTGCATGTATTATCTATAGGTACGTCAACGTCTCCTCTTCCCACTTTTTCGTTATGAGTGACAAGTGGTGTGTGCTGCACAGGCCCAGGCACCCAGGGCCAGGTGGGGTGGCTGTAGCCGACAGAGAGCAAAAGGCGCTCCCAGACCCTTGGTCTCAGCCCCCATAAGTGCTCAGCCCCAGGGGTGTGCTGGCGGGACAGGCCAAGCTTGACCTTGTTCGTCTGGCATAGGTGTCTTTGTGGTTTTGGGGGCCGGGGTGAGCAGGTGGCCTGCTCCCTCGGAATTGAAGGCCGGCAGTGCAGTGCTGTGCACGGCGGGAAAGCTGGGAGATGGGAGCCCTCCAGGTGGTGCACGCCCCCCCTCCCCCCCGCTGGATGGGCTGGGAATACTGTGGGTAACGCAGGCCGCTCCCACATCAGGGCAGCGCTTTCCAGGAGCTCACAAGGACCCTGGTGCGTGTGTCCTCGGGGGCAGAACCCCCATCTGGAGTCCCACAGCTGGTCTTCGTGTCTAAATGTGAAACTCATTTAGATTCCTCACATCAATGAGAATATAGTCGAAGCTTTCACCAGCAAAAGCCAGGGTCGATTCTCGGCCAAAATGTAGGATTTCAAGACTTGGTCACGGCCTTCAGAGGTTATGGTGTTTTGGTTTTTTTGTTTGTTTCTGGAAATGTAATTTTCAAAAACAAACTGCGAGAGCAGTAAGAGATGTTCTGATTTAGTTCACTTTTTAAAATGAGGCCTGAAGAACAATATTTGCTGATTTGTCAAATTATCAAAAGCACTTCTAACTAGGTAGTTAGTGATATGCCTGAAAATATGTAAAGAACTCCCATTTGCCTGCAAACGCACCTCCTAAAAAGATCTCTGAAGCTACTGTCTTTTATCAAAAAAGTAGAGACAGAGCATAAATGTCTTAAATATCAGCAAAAGGCTTGCCCCCCAGCCTCGGACCCATCACACGTCCCTGAGGGAGGTGCCGGGGGCTTTCCAAGCAGCACGGGCTCATCTGGTGGCCTTGTCTGCAAGCCGGAAGGAGAGAGCACAGGACAGATAGGAGCACTGATGTCACACTAACCCATCCCTCACAGCGGATGCTGTACACAGAGGGAGACCCTGCCTCCCGGGGGACATCGGGCAAGGTCTGGAGGGAGACCAATTTTTAGCTGTCACAACGGGGCCCATGCTTCTGGTGTCCGGGAGGGAGGGGCCAGGGACCCGGCTAAAATCTGATAATGCACAGGGCAGCCTCCACATCAGCCGCCTGTCCACAGTGTCAGCAGCGCTGGGGCTGAGGACGCCCGCCTGGCTGGAGCCGTCTCCAGGGGAAGGTCTGGCAAGAGTGCCAGGCATGTGGCTCCGGGCTCCCGGAAGACCCCCGCTGGCTTGGTTCTCCCCTCTTCACAAAGAGGTGAGAAAAGCCAGCACCCGGGCAAGTTTCTGTGTCAGGAACCAAGTACAAACTACAGAAATGATCCCTGAAAGCAGAGATCTGCCTTTTGACCCAGCAGTCCTACGTCTGGGAATTTCTCCAAAGGAACCCAAAACACTAATTCAAAGAACATAAGCACCCCTGTGTTCACTGCAGCGTGACTTACAATCACCGAGACACGGAAGCAGCCCAAGTGCCCATCAGTAGAGGAATGGATAGAACAACTGTGGGACAGTCACACAATGGAATACTGCTCGGCCATAAGGAAGAAAAAATTTCACCCTCTGCAACAGCATGGACAGACCTAGAAAACGTTATGCTAACCGAAAGAAGCCAGTCAGAGAAAGACAAAAGCCACTTGATTTCACTCACATGTGGAATCTAATGAACAAACCGAACTAACAAGCCAGAGACAGAATCCTAGATGGAGAGCAGGATGGCAGCTCTGGGAAGAGGTTAGGGGGTGGAGGGATTGAGCAAAGTGGACAAAGGACTCGTGGACACAGACCACAGGGTGGTGATTGTGGGGGGCGGGGAGGGGATATAAGGGGGCTAAAATGTAATGAAAAATACAATAAAAAATAAGCTGCTACTTAAAAAATAAAGATAATAAAAAATCTAAAGAAATTTTTAAGAAAGGACCAATTACAAATGATCTCTTCAGAGAGCGTGGTTGATCAGAGAAGCTTGGTGAGCGGGGCTTTTTCACTACATTCCTGTCGTGGGACGGACTGTGCATTCCGACTGAAGGGATGTTACCGACACACAGTCACCCCTCTTACTAACGTCAGGCCATGAGGAAACCGCTGAACAAGGCAGGTCGCCCGACGTCTGTCCCCTGGCCTGGCTTTGTGTCCCTGGGGGCTGAGGCTTGCCCTGTCTTAGAAGGCAGCCAGGCGGGAGTGAGCCGAGAGCCCTGGCGAAGGCTCAGAGCGAGCTCGACGCACGCATGCCTCCTGAACAGTCTGCGAGCGATCGGAAAGGGGTTTGTCAGGACGCTCGCCAGTGCAACCGAAGTCATTTAAATAAATTTGGTTCTAACTCCAGAAGAAACTCACACTAAAAATTATATCAAAAGTGACTTCACAAGCTTGAGGAGGACAGGAATTTGTCTTTTTCAGGAGCTACCCGTCAGTGGTCACTATGCAGAACTGGCCCAACCCACCTGCTGCGTGAATCTCACACCGGCCACTGGCCCGCTTTTCCAAAAGGGTGCAAGTGGCCAGCACCACAGGAGCGGCTGGAGGTGAGCCAGGATTCACCGAGTAGAGGAACCGAGCACCTCGATCCCTGATGATCCCTGATGATCCCTCCTGCAAAGTGGGAAAAGGCCCGTCTACTTGGAGAGACCTGCACGTCACGGGTGTGGCCATGGGCCTGTCGATCTGGTGGCGGGCACCTTCAGGAACTGAACAGGGACAAGCACCTGCTGGCAGCCCGCTAAGGGAGCCCTGCTTCCCAGGAGAGGCGGTACTGGGGAGAAGTGGGGGTCTGGGGCTCTCCTGCAGGAAGGTGTTTCGAAGCCCTTCCCCTCAGAGCAGCAACACAACCCTGCCCTTCTGCTGTTAACGGGGTCCCGCGGGACACCCCCACCTTGCCACGTCCATCCCACTACTACTACTTCAGATGAGATCTCGGCCTTACTGCTGAGTCGGCCAGCTAAACAGCCCATCAAACTGCTTCCCAATGCTCCCGGCACTTTCATTTGGAAATGATGAAAAATTAAGTCACCAGCCTGACCACAGACAGCATGTGTCAGTCAGAAAGTTAACAGTCGCTCTTCGCGCTGGCTACGGGCGTCGGGCGGGAGTTTTCTGAGCTCGCAGATCGAGGTGTGAAAGCTCGCTTCTGGCCGATGAACTGAAAAACTGGCCCGAAGGGAATTGTAACCGGAAATGCGCTATTTCCGTTTGCGTCATAAATCGAGACTTTACATTTACCTGATTTAAAGTTACAACTGCTTTTTGAGGTGAAGCCCAGGCACTTTCCGTGAAGGGGGGGGCCCCCCACGAGAGTCCTAAGTTGTCTGCCACGGGCCACGCCCCCTTCCTCTGCCATGGACGAGAGGGCTTGTGATGCGATTCCACTGCAAAACCCGCTGGACGCTGCTCTGCACCCGCGTTTCCCGCTCTCCACGTCTTGTGGCCCCCGCTCATCCCAAAGCCCCTCACTCACGGAACTCAGTCTCTCCAGCCCGTCATATTCTGCTGGCTTACGTCACATTCGAGTCCATCACATCACTTCAATGTCGAGGACAAATGGCATGAACTGGCCCAAACTGGCCCAAACACAGCGTTCTGCTGGTAAGCCTGCCGCGGCAGGGAGGGGACACAGGGGCGCCTGCGTACAGACGGCCTCATGTGGCCTCAGCTGTGCTACCTGGCACCGGGCGGTGGTGGTGAGTGCGGCACGTCAGGGGAGGGGACTGCCATCGTGCCGTGCGAACACCACACACTGATGATGTAAGAGGGGGAGGGAAAGTCGGCTTCTTGGGTCTGCCCTGAGGGCGGGTACCCACCGACACACAGCACCAGGTGACACCCCCGGGGTCCCCTTTGGCTGACAGAAAGGGGCGCACATGGGAATTCAGCCAGGTGATGCCTCGGCACTGGGTCAGCTCTGCGGCTCGACCTTCAAAAGCCAAACGCCTCGTGAAGAACGCAGGTCTCTCCAGTGGAAAGCGCTCAGCACTCCCTCAAGCCTGAGCAAAAGAACCATCTATTTGGGTGGCGCTGTGGCAGCGCAGGCGGGAGCCACCTCTCAGATGGACAGAGCCCCCCTTTCAAAGGCTTTTGCGTCAGAGCCCATTTCTTCTCGTCGAGGAGATTGGCAAACAAGTCCTCATTCAACCCTGGCACACACCTCTCCAGAGGGCGGGTCCCACAGGGGAGGGTACGTGCAGCTCAAGGCCAGGGCCGTGCAGGGGCTCTGAGACTGGCTTTGGCCCCCGGGCCCCCGGGGCCTGCACGTTGCTCCGGGAACGTCCCTGGGAGTCCCTGCTCCACCCTCCCTGCTTGGTCTTCCCCACAGGATGCCTGGAGCACCTTGGGATTAAAATCGGTTAAAGGAGCTTCAAAAAAATAATGAAATGTAACATGCCAAAGGACTGTGGCTGTCCCAGAGACTGAGAGGACACACAAGACACCCCGCAGCTGCCACGGGCACGTGATCCGATTTGTCTGCCCTGTTCACCGGCAGCCGAGAGCTGGGAGGTCAGCGCATGGGACCGGCCTGTCTTGCATCTGCTCACTGCCTCTCACTGGAAATCCAATTGCCCTCTCCGAGCAGCACAGGAACCCGCTGTGTCTCCAGAAGCACTGGGCCCAGGGAGGCACAAAGGGTGCCGTGTTCAGGCCCTGGCTGCCTGGGGTTCAGTCAACACAGCCCCATAATAAATGGGCACCTTCGTGTGAGTGGCGCCACATTATTGCCCTGAAAAATGTAAACGTGTCGTGGAAACATGCGGGACTCGGAGAAAATGCCCCAAAGACAAAGGGTCTGGAGCAATTTCAGGGAGAAGGGCTGCCCATTCCACAAACCAAGGGCTGGAGACATCGGCTTGCTCGAGGCTGCATGAAGACCCCAGTGCCCAGGGACAGGGCTGAACCCCTCTCTCCCTCTGCCTTTCGTGGGGTGCCCGTGAAATCCCCGAGGCATGCGGGATGGCACTCAGGGTCCTTCACTGGTCAAGCAGATGCCTCCCACTCTGACAACTCCAGAGTCTGTGATTTACGGTTGTGGAAGGGAAGGGTCCGAGAGCGTCCCCAGAACGTACCCAGGAGCTGGAAGTGCAGGCAGGTGCAAGTTGTCTCTCAGCCAAACGGCCTCCATGTCGGTGAGTCAATTTATGGCGGGGCGGCCAGCTGTGCCTGCGCAGGGCGGTGGCTGCCCTGCCACCCCGTCCACTGGGACCCTGAGCCTCAAAAGCGCTGTGCTCGGTAACTGGGAATTTCAGGTGGCTGACGTGGCTGCACTTTCCCCCATGACGCCATCCCTTTGCCTCTGAGCCAGACCTACTGGGAAGGCCTGACGCATGACCAGCTCAGCGTGACAAAATATGAAAGGACATACAAGTTTCGGTTGCCCTTAGTACAACCTTCCTGGGTTGCCATCCACATTTCCTGTCAACACGTGCTGTGATTATTTCAGAACAACCTTTTAGGATAAGTTACTAATAGCATTTCTGCTCAGAAGCAGCCGAGCCTTTTACAGCCAGCCTACCCTGGTTGGATGAATCTGGTGATGCAGGCTACCTGTGAGTCACCTTGTTCGGACTCCGTAACAGAGAGGAACGATGAGACACACCAGAGACACAGCCACCGCCCCCCTTACTGAGGTGGTTATTTTGTAAAAGAATACCACAGCAGAATGGCCTGGATTCGAATTCAACATTTCTATGAGAATGCCAAGGGCTAGCCTCGCATTCAGAAGGGAATGGAAACAAGACGTAAGAGATAACCGTACTGCTGATTCAGACTGATCAATCAGATCTCGACAGAATTTAAAGTGTCCCCGTGAGATGTCAGAACCCCTACCATTAGTTACAATACCCTCAGTGACTGCTCCCGTCGGGAAGACAGACCCACAGCCGCCTCGCCTCCACTTCATCAAGGCCGCCACACGGCTCCCCTCGGGGCACTAATTAACTTCCCAACCTTTGCTTACCAAGTAGGAGGCTCCCAATTCACAACGCGCTTCCTGATCAAAGACTAGAAGCCGTGTACTCTCCCTGAGGCCAGGGATGGCAGCCACCTAGCAGGTGACATGTGATAGTGAGTGACCGCTTCTAATGATGTGTACTCTTTGTGGCCCACGAGGAATGTGACATAGACCTGCTTTAATACACATGTCACTCTTGCTAGTGAGATCAGTCCCTTTCCTTTCTGGGAAAGCACTACGGGCGGAGGTTATCAATAGGGCTTAAGTCTTTCTGACCCAGCCTCACCGTGCAGGGGGGGTTGAACCGTGGCTCCCCGACCCGGTGCAGACGGCACCCTCAGACCCGGGCCCTCCGGTCACGCCTGGGCATCGGACCGGTGTTCATACCCCAGGGAGTGTCGTTGACAAGACAGAGCGACGAGAAAGCTCCATCAGCAGAGAGAGTATGGCTCTTGTGCAGTGCGAGCGGGAGAAGAGCCAGGCGTGGTCAGAAAGGTCACTGCAAGTTGAACTTCGGATACTTTGTAGTGAAACTGACAGCTAGGATGCCAGACTGATGTTTCCGGTTTTTCTTTTGTTTTGTTCTGTCACTGCAATGTTCATTTCCGTGCCAGAGCAGGCCAGGAAGAGGGGGTAGGTCTTACAGTTTGGGCATTACTGTTACTGAATACCCATCTGCTGACCACGACGGTAACTCTGTAACTCCGGCTGCGTGCCTGCTGCATGAAACAGTGGTGAGGAGGGCTCCCGTCACGATGAACCCTTTCCATGTTCAACATGTTAAGAGCAGGTAATTACGAAGTATCAAGATTAGACCCTACTGGAATGAGACTGACACATATGTGCTATATACCTTAGGTACACGACAGGGCATGTACAACTTGTGTCCCTGGATACACACATGGCACATAACATGCAGGTCTCTCTGTGTGCCTGCTTTTGTTTGGATGAATCAATTCCCCACGGAAAACACAGCAGCAACATTCTGCTGAGACCAGAAGGAGGGTTCGGGATCAGTCCATCTGTTTCTGTCACTTCAGTCAACAAAGAGAGCGTTCCCGAGGCTGACATTGCACTGCACATCCCACAAGCACAACATGAGGTAAACACGGTCCCCCCTCGATGAGTTCACAGACCTGAGAAAAAACCACCGCCCAGCCCGAGACGGACGTGCTGCAGGGACACGCGGAGAGCGCCCGGCCTGGCTGGAGGTGTGCGCAGATGTCGTTATCTTAGAAAACCCACAGTAAGGAGAGGGATGTGACCAGGTGTGAAGGACAAGCAGGAGTGTGTCGAGGAGTTTCTGGCCTTCTGAAGGTGAATCTGGTCACTGGAAATGGTTTAGGAAGGCGACAGGAATGGAGACAGGAGAAGGTCTCGACAGTTCCAATGGCCAGCAACAACGGCTGATGACGTGGACCCAAGCCCATGGCAGAGACCGAAGAGGGAGGGTGCTGGAGATGCCAAGGGCAAGTCCACGGGTCCAGCTGACAGGGCAGCCAGGGAGGACCAGCGAGCTGGGTTCCGAGGCACACAGCTCAGCCAGCTGGAAGCGTGGTGGCCACAGGCTGTGTTTGGGAGAACACAGCAGCTGGGGAAAAGGTTTGATCCTGGGCACGGTGGGTGCAGGGTGCCCCCGATGTTCACTGGGAGGTGTGTTCAGGAGGGAATGATGGCTCCTTTGAGTCATGGTTCTTCCACTGCCTACAAGTGTGGCCGGGGTGACACATGTCAACAGAGGACCAGAACAAAGAGAGACGTGCCTGAATTCACCCAGCCTGCGAGAGCGTGCGCCAGGCCTGGAACTGAGAGCAGGACTTCCGGTCCCTCCGAACGACACTGCTGAGGCCCACGCAGCTGACAGGAAGCCGGCCACATTCTAGCTGTTCCCCTTGCCACAAAGCCTTGCACTTAAGAAACACCCCTTGTCCCATCCACATCTGCACAGCAAGAGCCGTCACGCACCCCGACATGCTGGCTCTCCTGGGCTCAGCCCTGTCTCCCCACCTGTGTGGCTGCACCCCTGCAGGACAGGAGCGCCTCTTCACCATCATTCACAGCCCCAGAGGTTCAGGCCCTGATGGGGAGATGACGTACCCGCCGTGTGGAGTAGGAACCCACCAGAGCCAGTTCATGCCCGAGGACTCTGCTCTCACTCAGAGAGCATTAAACACAGAGGCCGCCGCCCTGCTCAAGGCCGAGAGTTCAGAGATTGCTCACCTCCTTTTAACTCTTATCTGCTATGCACAGGGGGCTGGAGAAAGGGGTGTTCTGAGTACAATCCCCCCAAGTTAACTTGAGGACTCAGCAACAGCTTGCTAAGGAAACCGTGGCAACGACCCGCCTCTGCAAAATCTCACAGAGCGGCGCAGGGAGGTGTTACTACACAGCCTGGGAGGGGCTCCAGGAAGGTGACACTCAGGTGCCAGCTGAGAGAGCGGCCTGAGACTCGGGGCAGATTTCCATTTTTTTGAAATGCACAGAATAATTTTGTAAGAAAATCCGCATACTTAAACCTCGCATTTTTAAGAGAGAAAGACTAACCAAAGACAGACACTGAACTCAAGCCCTGTCCCTTCCATTGCCTGTTCCCATGAGCCCTGGGCAGGGCAATGGTGTGCGGGGAGGCCGGCTTCGGGTCATGCGGAGCTCTCCCCGCGAGGTGTTTGGCTGCTGGGCTCGGCTGTGCGGTGGAGAGGGCCGTGGGCGGGGAAAGGAGAGACAGA
>VMDR010000340.1:229749-262887 GCA_007922815.1 Macrotus californicus | reverse complement strand
CCCCCCCCCCCCCCAGGCTCCCCCAACATGGGGTCCATCATGTGGGGCTGTCACTGTTTGTATAACATCTGTCTTCCCCTACCCAAATGTGAATTTGGGAGGCCTAGGACTGTGTCTGGTTTTCTCACCAGGCCCCTGGCACACAGTAGGTGCTCAATAAATGCTTGTGGAATAAAATTCCCAATGATGATCCTAAGCGATAAACTGCCAGGCTTTGTCTCTAGGCTCGACACCCCCAAGCACTTGAGAAGGAAACACACCATTGTTCCTGGTAGGGAAAGAGGCTCAGAGAGGAAGAAGGGGCCCCGCCTGGGTCACACAACAGCAAGCTGCACCTCGAGCCAGACTCAGAATAGCTGCCCTCTCCTGGCCCTGAGAAAAGACCGAGACTCAGAGTGGGGAAGGGACATGTCCAGGGTCATATTCCCCTGGCCCCTTCTCATCCAGATGAGGACACTGAGGCCTAGAAGTAGCAAGGATCCCAACGGAAGTCACAGCACAGCAGAAGAGGGCCCAGAACCCCTTGCTTCCTGCTTCTCGGTTGTTTTCCTGTGGGCTGTGCACACCCCAGCAGCCCCCAGCTAAGGTCACCATGATCTGGCTCCGAAGGGCCTTCCCCGACTGGTTCCTCTTTGTGGCCCAGGCCTGGGACTCAGAAGCAGGAAGCCCGGGGAGGAGAGTCAGCGGGGGGTAAGAGACAGGTGATTCCGCAATGCCAGTTACAAGGGATGACACCCACTGAGGCCAACCACAGCTGGGGCGCTGGGGTTATCCCACATCAGAGATGCCACAGACCTACTACCTCTGGCACATTTTGCTCTCAGGTAAAAAAAAAAAAAATAGCTATACATACATAGTCACATAAAATTCTACTTCCTGCTGCTTCTCTTGAGAACATAGGACTCTGGCCACTCTGGGGCCTGAGCAGCAGGGGCTGCCCCCATCAGAAGGGAGCAAGAGCTCCCAGTTCACCTTGGTCCCCTCCACTGCTGGTGGCCTCATATTGGGTGGCAGTCCTGGCGAGGTCCCTGCAGTCATCTGAGTTTTTGAGCCTGAGGCACAGTCTCATTCAATTCTCAGTCCTTCCAGGTAGGAATTGTGTGACCCCATTTCCCAGATGAGGAAACTGAGGCTCAGTGGGTAAAAATAGAGCTTTTTTTAAAAAAAAAAAAAAATCCTGAACTCACAAATGGGAGACACAATAGCCTGAATGTTCAGGGCTGTCCTAATTCCAAAGACTGGTCAGCTCTCCCCCCATGCCATGGAAAATGTCCCTGAAACCTGAATATACGAGGTCTGTCCAGAAGATGTCCAGCCATGTGATATGTAAAATAGAGACATTTACTGAACAAGATACAAGATGCAAGAAACATATGTAGCACAATGATGTCTCAGTCCCCTTCAGCTAGGCACCTTGGGACCTCACACAGTTCTCCCAGTCGCCATCAGCTGCCCCATAGTATGTTCCTGAATCTCACTGATGGTCTGAAATCTCTTCCCTTTGAAAGGTGGTTCCAGTTTGGGGAAAAGCCAGAAGTCACAGGGTGCCAAATCTGGGCTGTAAAGAGGCTGAGCCACCTGGGAGATTTGATGTTTCCCCAAAAAACTCTGCACAAGATGTGATGCAGGAGCAGATGTGTTGTTGCAATGAAGCTGCCAATCACCAGTTGCCCATAGCTGCGGCCTTCTGAATCATCCAAATACTTTCCATGGAGGAATGTTCAAGATTAACGCAAAATGTGATACAGAGTCGTTGCTCTACTAGCTCAGTCATTTTGAATGTCACAGCCACATAGTACACATGCTTACTCAATGGCATCTACCGTCCCCGCTGACTAGTACAGTGCAGTTGTCATTGTTCACACATGCGCATTCCAGTCCACTCTCCTTGGCTGCCAGGTTACATCAATATCACGCAAACCATTCTTATATTGACAATGGCTGGACTTTCTCTGGACAGACCTTGTATTCCCACCTAAACAAACTCTCTTTGGCCCTGGAGTCTGGATTCTTTTGCAGACCAAAGACCTCAACTCTGACCCATAAAATATATCTACAATAATGAATGGCCTTCATTAAGTATCTCCTACACGCCAGGTACAATGCCAGGAGTAACCTCAGCTGACCCCCACCATACACCGTGGAACTCTGCCTCATCCTTCAGAGGAAGAGACTGAGGCCTGGAAAGATGAAGTGACTTGTCCAAAGTCAGCTGAGAGTCACCTAAGTCACATCAGGGACAGTCAGCCCAGGAGGACCTACATGGTCGGGCGGTCTAAACGATGTCACTTTACAGATTGGTAGACTGGAGGCTGGGGAGAAGGGCTTTGCTGGGATGCAAGAGCTCAGGCTGCCTCTGGCAGAGAGCTGGGGCCTTGCTTTCTTGAGCCGCCCCTGGCCTGGCCAGGGCCCATCATCTGGGCTGATTACAGCAGTGACTACTGGTTGCCTGGGGAGGGGCCGCACTGTGTACGGTGGCTGTGGAGGGCTGTGAGGGGCAGGGAAAGTCGGGAGCCAGGCCTCGGCCCTCTCTGCTTTCCTGGGGCAGACTGCAGCCAGGGGCTTGGCAACAGGCCCAAATCTTCTAATTCAGTCAGACAAGCTCTGAATAACCTGTACTTCTGATGGCCTCTGGCCACTAGGAGACCCTTGGCCTCAGGAAAGTGTGGACAGGAGGTAAGGAGAAGGCAGGGAACAGATAGAAACAGAGACTGATCTGAGAGAGAACAGGAATCAAGGCACAGAGATGAGAAACAGAGGCAGAAGAGGAAAACAGGCGGGGAAGGTAGAGGGAGACATAATAAAAGAGAAATGGCATGGCCAGAGGGCAGGAGAGATAAAGAAATGGAAAAAGAACAGACTGAGGGAGGCAGAGAGAAAGCTTAGCCCAGAGTGTGGCAGGGACCAGGCCTGGCCAGAGAAGGGGCCTAAGCCTCTGTCCTCTGGCTTTAGTCAGGCCCATTTGGGGGACTGAACCCAGGCTCAACTCTGGGACTACAGGCCAGGACTTCCGCTTAGTGCCCCTGACCCCTCTACCTCTCCCCTAACCTGGTACTAAGAGCCCCTGTGTTCTCCAGGGCAGGGGGCATCTGTAGTTAGCCAGGGGGCAGGTGAACAGCTGACTCTAGAGACCCCTCAGGATCCACTGCTGGAGCCCAGGGCTCCTGAAGAACTGGCAAACCCACAGGCAGGCCTCAGCAGACAACTGCCTTACCTGCTGGCTTGTCCATGAGGCCAGGAGAGGCCTGTCAAGCCTGCCAGGCTCTTCGTAAATCCTGGCACCTGGCACAGGGCAACTGCTGCTATGAAACCCAAATCCAGAGTGGGGCAGACAATGGGACTCTGTGGCTCCTGACACCAGCAGGACTCCTTATCCAGACACTTGGGGCCCATGGGATTGGGCTGAGGCTCCCTCCGCCCCAGGCCTCGCTGATCAGATGATTCACAGCTCCTAGCAGACAAGAGGCCCACTCTCTCTGCTTCACTGACCTGGGACATTCATCCCCTTCCCGCACGCCCACCTTGGGCTGGCTCACTCCCACGGTGAAGACTGAGAACACGGAACCTAGAGTGCCCGCCAGCAGAGTTCTGGTTCTGGCAGTGCTAACTGGCTTTGTGATCATGGGCAGGTCACTGTTCTTTGCTAAGCCTCAGGAAATGTCGTCAAGGTGGATGGGGTACGTGCGAAGTGCTGGCCCTTGAGGAAGACCAAATGGATGTACCACCTAGCCTACCAACTTCCCCTCTGGCGAGGGCAGGTCCAAGCCCAAACCAGGTAGGACAAGTGTAGGAAGAAGACGTTGTCTCCATGAGGAGGCTACAGGGGGTGGGGGGTGGCGGGAGGTCTCAGCTTCCCTTCCTATAAATGGTGTCAACACCAAGGTGCTCCTCAGACAACTGTAGTGAGGATGACATGAGAGCTTGTGAGGAAAATGCCTGGCACATGACAGGGCTCAATAAATTTCCTTTGCCTTGTTATTGTTGACAACTGTCACTGTGCCAACCCACCACGGGCCCCAGGAATCTCAAGAATCTAGTCCTGCCCAGACTGGTGCAGTTCAGTGGGCTGGGCATTGTCCTGAGGAATGAAAGGTCACTGGTTCGATTCCCAGTCAGGGCATTCGCCAGGGTTGCAGGCCAGGTCCCCGGTTAGAAGCACTCTCTCTGTTCAAAAGTCACCTGCTGAGAGAGACCTTAACTGTCTCCTCTAAAGTGCCACTGCCCCTAATATTTCTTTTCCCTCTTTTCTGTCTATATATTTGTCCTACTGGGCAAGTGAGGTATGTCACCTCCGTATTGGGCTTACTAAAATGTCAGCCCTATTTTTTCTTGTCTTGTTCATCACTTTGCCTCCAGGGTCTAGAACAGGGATTAGGAAAAAGAGCTTAATATGTAGTGAGCCTGGTTGCTCATTTTATAGGTCATGCCCAGAGAGGTCAAGGTATTTCCTTAAGGCCACACAGGAAAGGGACAGAGGGAAGCCCATGAAATTTGGAAAAGCTAGTGTGGGTAGTTTCCCTCCCTCCATTCCTCACACATCAGCTCCAAGTCAGGAGGTGTTAGACCTTGACTGTAGGTTTTGGAGACCAGGAGGCTGCCTGCAGCCTCAGATTCCAGCATGGCTATTCTTCAGAGAGTGAGGGGCCCTTGGGGAGACCAGAACTAGACAAAGTCGCCATCATGGTGAAATGGGGAGATGGGGTCCCTAGGGGAGGTTTGAAATGCTCAGGTATGATTTGGCTGAAAGCGAGTAGGGTTTACTCGAGTGGGCAGGGCTGGGCACCAAAGGAGGAGGCCTTTGAATCCTTACCCTCAGTTCTTAGGTGCTGAGTCTGAGGACCAGAAAAGTGAAGCAGCTTACTCCAAGATTCACAGGAAAGGTCAGACTATTGGGTTAGCAATATGGAGCACCTACTATATGCCTGGCCCTGTGTCAAAGTGGATGATCTCATTTCCTAATCCTAACAACACTAAAGGACAAATAAGATTTACCTTGTTCCCATTTTAGAGGTGAGGAAACTAAGGCTTACGAAAGGGAAAAATGGCACCCTGGCTGGTGTGGGTCAGTGGATTGAGCACCGGCCTGCGAAGTGAAAGGTTGTTGGTTTGATTCTCAGTCAGGGCACATGGCTGGCTTGTGGGCCAGGTCCCCAGCTGGGGGTGTGCGCGAGGCAGGCAATCCATGTTTCCCCTCTCTCTAAAAAAATAAATAAAATCTAAAAAAAAAAAGAGAGAGAGAGAGAGAGAAGGACAATGGCTTGGTCCAGGTCACACACCCAGGTAGCAGAGTCCAGGCTGCCCTAGAAGTGCGGGAGGTGGTCCATAGACTGGGTGTTTTGGGAAAAGGCAGAAGAAACCATGACAGCATGGACCAGGCGCCTAAGTCAGGTCAGAAAAAACCCGGAGCATGGAATAATAGGTCCGGAAAGGTCTCTGGTGATCCTCCAGGAGAGTGCAAATGGCCTGTTACGGCGGAGATGGTATACATGCAAGGCCAGGCCAATCAAGCCAAAGGTGGTAGTGGAGCCGTGCCCACCCCAGGCTAGGGCTGTGCATGGTGGCAAACGTTAAGATGTCAAAATGTCTGACCAACAAAGCTTAGTGTGCTAACCATGTTCAGCAGAGGAGCCTCTGGGACAGCTTCCAGTCACCTGACTCTGGAGTCTTCAAAGGCACTTCCTTAAGGCCTGGGGACACCTGGCCTTCTTGGGGCCAGGCAATGAGATTCCTGGGGCTCAGGAGGAAGTCAGAGAAGGGGTTGGGGGCTGATGTTTGCTGGAGCATAAATGGTAGGCACAGTGTAAAAAATCAGGGACCTTGGCCTGAGGGCAGAATGGGAGCAAGGGTGTCTAAGCTGAGGTCTGGTCTGAGGAATATGGGGGCTCCACATCTAAGTCCCAATGAGGGGCTAATATATCCACACGGGTAAGGGGCAAGGGACAGAGTTATGGCTTGTGTTGGGAGGAGTTTAAACTGAAGGGTTTGCAACGCCCTCCCCACCAGGAATCCGGAATGCTAGATGAGGGGCTGAGGTGTCCTCACTGCAGGGAGTTGTTGTTGGGTGAGGGGTGAGGAGAGCAATGGAAGGGAGGGATGGAATGGTGGTCTGTAGTTTCAGTCACTGAAACTGTAACTAGGATGGGGGTTTGGGGGAAGGGCATCTGGGACTCTGGGTAGCTGGAGGCCCCTGAATTGGGGTGCTAGATTTAGGGGTTGAGATCACTGTTTCCAGCCCAGGGCCCTTGGGTGTGTATTCCGAATCTGGGGAACCTGGGATGGGGTGTGACTTTTAGGGGGCCCGGGCTGTACATGTAGCTGAGAAGCTCCCTCTGGCTTGTACTGGGTTCTGGGGTAGGGGGGGTCCCTCTTTGCAACCGCGGGTGCCCCGGAGCTAGGATCCAAATCTGGGAGTGCGATGGGAAGTCTTTTGTGGTCCCCGGAACTGATATTGCAGTTCCTTGATATGGGGAGTCTTGGCATCCAGAAATCCTAGGGGCTGGGTATCTGGCTCGGGCTTGGAGTGGCGCTGGGATGGGGTCCCCAAACTTGGGGGCACTATTTGCAAACAGAAGCCGAGGCTGGAGTTCTACATCCGGGCCTGGGGCTGGGGTTCCGATCTGGGAACCCGGGGTCGCTGTCCGCAGCCGGGGCTGGTGACTGCAGGCCCGGGGAAAGGTGGGGGGGGGGGGGCGAAGGTCCTACCTGGCGAGTAGAGCGCGGCCAGCTCGCGGGCCCCGGCGTGCTGCGCACCCCAGCGCCGGCAATACGTTGCTTCGTCCTCGTCCAGCTCCGGCTGCTGTCCCGGCCAGTCCTCGTTGCCCGCCATGGCCACTGGCCCGGCCCGGCGGGTGCGCTCTGCTGGCAGCGGCGGCAGCGGCTGCAGGGCCGCGGGACCGCGGCGCTATCACGCCGCCCAATGATCGCCCAGCGCCGGGGGTGGTGGCGGCGCCGCCGGGGGCCTCGCCCGGTCGCGCGTCACAGCCAATCAGAGCCCGCGCCGAGGTACTGCCGACCAGTCAGCGGCCGTCCAGCCGCAGCCAACCGGGGCGCGCCGGGGGTAGGGCCGCAGCTGGGCGCAGCTGGGCGCGGAAGCGAGGGGCGTTGGCGCGTCCGTGCCCGCCTCGCTCCGCCCTGGCCTGTGTACGGTGCCCTCCTCAAGGAAAGACCGGCCGCGGCGCCTCCCTCGTCAGTCTCGTTTTACCGTCCTGAGCAATGGGCCGAGGTCTTCCGCCGCCGGAGCCAGAAACGGGCATTTCTTCAGCACGCACCGTCAAGCGCCTACTGTGTGCAAGGAACGTGGGGGCGCTGGGCCACGGAGCCAGCGCTTGGTGGACACTTGGGCAGGGCTCCCTAGTTGGGACCTGTTTCCACTGGGCCAGCTTACACAGCCCTCCCGCGAGCAGAGGTGTCGAGGACCGTGCATACACCTGCTGTGTGCCAGCTCGTGCTGTGCGCGGGGGAGGAGAAACGCCTGACCCCCGGGAGCTCGAGTTCTCCCAAGGGGAAGGACACTGAACGGATGACAATGACCCTAGGAGTCACTATAAGATTTGGTGAGCACCGAATAGCTGCTCGGCGCCGGGCCAGGAGCTAGCTAGCCGGCAGCAGTTCATTTACTCTTTCTAACCAATGATACTGTCTCTTCAGAGGCCCTATCTGACCATCTCGCTCAAAGTTGCCCCCTCCTCCAGTCACTGTGACATCACCCTGTTTTGCCTTCACAATGCTGGTCCTGGGCAATGAACTTGCAGTTCACATCTCCCCCACCGGAAATCAAGCTCCTGAGGGCCAGGACTTGCTTTGCTCACAACTGAACCCCACAGTCCTGACCAGAGTAGGGCGCATGGTAGCTTCAGTAAATGGTTGCTGGGTGAGTTGAGGCTCAGTCATGCACTTTTACTCCCTCGGCAGGTAAATGACAGGGGCAGGGTCTAGCAGACTACAAAGTACACAATTGTTCACAGAAGTCCACACAGTGTCACCAAATGGGAGCCACCCTTAGAGGACAAGGAAGGACTCAAGAGGTGCCAAGTCAGGGGAGCAGAGAAGGGAGGTAAGACAACCCCGACCCCAGCACCACGTCTTTTGGAGTCCCATCTGCCCTGGTTCCCTGAAGGTCTAGTTTAAGGCCTGGATTCCTCAGCTGCTAGTCACCCCAGTCACCTGAGGTCTGTTTCCTCTATGATCCTGCTGTGCGCAGCCCCTGTCCCCAGCCAGGCCCATGCTCCCTCCCTGCTTCCTTCTCCACCTGACTTCCAGGAAAGAAAAGTTCATTTTGGTGGCAAGGACAGGCTGCAGCCCCAGTCCTGGTGAATTCTAGAGAAACTGGCTCTCTTTGCTGTCCTTTATTGACACATTTGGATTTTCAACCTGGGAGCTTAAGGGCTGCTAGCCTTGGTGGGGGCTGGGTCTCAGATTTCAGAGAAACACCCTCCAAAGTTCTCTGCATGCATTCCAGACCTCCAAGCAGTCTGGGATGGCTGGTTACGGCTGATGTCTGGAGCCCTGCCAGTGGCCGGCACCGTGGGTGATGGACTAACAGACAGCCTGAGATCATTCATTCATTCACTCAGCATATGTTTATTAAGCACCAACCTGGCTCACACACTGTTCTAGGGAAATAGCAGGGGACATGACAGAGTCTCCTGGGAGGTGGGAGTGGGGCCAGGGAAGGCCTGATCAAGAAAGTGACATTTGAGCCAAGACCGAAAGGAGGTGAGGGAACCAGTTGTGCAAATATCTTGGGACAAATTATTCCAAGCAAAGGCAACAGAAAGAACAATGCTCCCGAGGCAGGAACATGCTTGAACAGCAAGGAGGCCAGTGGGACAGGAGTTAGGTAAGAGGGGGGTTGGAGCAGGAGGGGGTAAGGTCAGAGAGGAAGGGAGAGGGCCGATGGGGCAGGGTCTTGGAAAGGACTAGAGAATCTGTGGTTTTTACTTAAAGTAAGCTGGGCAGTTTCTTCCCTCTGGGGTTTTGAATACAGGAATTACATGAGGATTTATATTTGAAAAATAATTTTATTTTTAATATATAGGACATTCACGTGCTTTGAAAATCAAAATTATAAATATTATTTCATATCATATAATGGAATCTTCACCTTTTATCTGGCTTCTTTTTTGGGGGGGTCTGGTTTCTTTAACTTAACATAATGTTTTCGAGGTTCATCCGTATTGTGGTACTTCTTCCTTTGTGTGGTTGAGTAACATTCCATCGTATGGAGAGAGCACAGTTTGTTTATACCTTCAGTTGATTGACATTTGAGTTGTTTCCACGTTTTGGCTGTGATAAGTACCGCTGCCATGAACCTTAATGTACAAATTTTTGCGTGGACATCTGTATTCATTTCTCCTGGGTATCTACTTAGGAGTGGAATTGCTGGATCACGTGGTAACTGTGTTTAGTTTTTGGAGGAACTGCCAAACTGTTTCCATGGCAGCCGCACCATTTGCATCCCCACCAGCAATTCATGAGGGTTCCAGTTGCTCCACATCCTCACCCATATTTGTCAGTTTCACGTTTTTGGTTTTTTTTGGTTATACCACCCCAATGCATGCAAGCTCATTGTGGTTTTTATTTTACATTTTCCTACTGATTAATGATGTTGAGCATCTTTTCATGTGCTAATTGACCATTGGTACATATTTTTGGAGAAGTCCTTTGGCCATTTAAAAATTGAGCTATTCGTATTTGTCTTTGTTGTTGAACTGTAAGAGTCCTTTATATATTCTGGGCACTAGACCCTGATCAGTATATGATCTGCAAATATTTTCTCTCATTCTGTTGGCTGTCTTTTTACTTTCTTTTCCTTTTCTTTTTCTTTCTTTTTTTTTTTCACTTTCTTGACCGTGTCCTTTGATACTCAAAAAGTTTTACTTTTGTTGAAGTCCAATTTATTTCTATTTCTTTCTTTGTGCTTTCGGTGTCATATTTCCTCATTCTTTTCTACAACTTCTTCAGACGCGACTGTGTGACTGGACCATAGCTGATTGAACTGGTTGCCTATTAACAGACACTTGGGTTGTTTCCTATCTTTGGGTGTTATAAACTTTTACATAATGTCATTTGACATGTGACAGTCGATCAGTGGGACGCACCCTTGAAGTGGGATTGCCGTGACAAGTGTTAAATGCCTTTGGTATTTGCGTGGATACCGACAACCCTGTCAGTAGGGAGGTAAGTAGATATCACCATCGGAATCATGGGCTCGTTTCTACTCCCACCAGCTGTATTGAAGAGTAACTGCTTCCCACAGCCTTGCCCGCTGAGTGTAGCTACTAAAGTAAGATGGAAAATTCAGCCCTTCAGCTATACTAAGCACATTTCAAGGGCTCATTAATCACATGAGTCTGGTGGATAAGGAGTTGGACAATGCAGCTAGAGAACATTTCCACCATCGGAGAAAGTCCTGTTGGGCACTTTTGGTAAAGAATTGGACAGTGACCCTGACTTTATATTTTAATAGGATTCGTCTGGCTGTGTGTGTGGAACGGGCTCAGGAACCGCGCTGAGGCAGCACGCTGAGGAGGAGATGACCGTGGCAGTCCAGGTAGGAGGGGATGGAGGGTCAGACCAGGGAGACTGGGGCGGTGGAAGAAGTGGTGGATGCTGGACGTGTTTTGAAGGTGGAGCAGCCGGGATTTGCTGGTTGATGAGAGGTGGGCGTGAGGGCAAGTGAAGTGATGGGCAGTGGAAGGAGCCTAGCCTTTGAAGCGTGGAGTCCCACAGCTGTGTTTCTGAGCCTCTGTGTGTCCATTTTCCTTCTGCTTCATAGGGTTACTGCGAGGTTCACAGTGAGCATGGCGAGAGATAGGGTACCTGGCAGGCAGGAGACACTGCAGAGATGTTTGTTGCGTCCCCTGCTGTTACACTTGACTGGGAACATGGAAGGAGGCGATCCACTCCTTCACCTGATGTTCAAGGCCCTGGCCGTGCTGACTCTCTAGTTTCCTCTCTTGGTATCTCCTACAGTTGGGGGTGCAGGGCCTTTGCACTCACTGTATGTGCTTCCTGGTTCATGCTCTCCCCGGAGAGTCATGCATTTGCCTCTTCTCCAGTTCCTGTTCTCCAGCTCCTCCGAGCTCTGAGACTCAGGCTGCAAAGCTGTCCGAGATGGACACCCCAGGGTGTCACAGTGTTGAGGGGCGGAGCCTCCCAGGACTTGCATTACAGCAGATTGCCCCATTCATTTAATTGCCAAATCTTTACTGAGACCTGCATGGTCTGGGAGCTGTGCGAAATGCTGGTAGTACAGCAGTGAACAAGGCAGATGAGGTCCCTGCCCTCACAGTTGAAACAGGGGCAGACGCTAAATCGGAAAAAAGGTAATCTAGTGTCAGGTGATGTGGACAAGCGGTGTGGAAATGAAGCAGGGCGCAGGGGTGGCTGGAGCACGATCGGGAGCACTTCATTAGTTGGGGGAAAATGAAGGAAGAGGTCGGCACAGGGGAGGAGAGCAGAAATGCATGGTCGACAGTAATGGTCATTGATTGAGTACTTTGCACGTGCTAGGTCGTGCTATGACCTCAATGAATCTTCACGTGCCTCCCCAAAACAGCTGCATAAAACAGCATTGACTTATTACCTCTCACAACCTTGCGTATTGGCTGGCGGTTTCTCTTGGGTTCATTCATGCAGTTTCATTCAGCGTCCAGCTGTATGCTTGAAGGCCCAAGATGCCCTTATTCATAATGTGTGGCAGTGGGTGCTGGTTGTTGGCTGGGGTGTCTCAGTTCTGTTTGCAGCCTCTCATGTTCTAGAAGGATTGGCTTCTTAATGTGGCATTCCCAGGGCAGCATCTAAGAATCCTGGTCTCCAAAGTCTCATAAAGTCACTTCCTCACATTTTATTGATCAAAATAAGTCAAAGACCAGCCTGGGGCCCTCTTGGTCCTTATTGGCTCTCTTACGTCACATCCCTGTTCCTGGGCCAATCACTGGCAGGGGGATAAGAGTACCTTTCAACCCATCAGGGCCTCTCTGGGACCTGGGGTTGAGGTCACTTCCCTGAGGCATCTGGGCTGGCTGGGGGGGTGATGGACATGGGAACAAAACTGGGGGCAGAGGCGAGGCCATTGCTAACCACTGTGAATATTGGGTGAAATTTCTTTCTAGGTATTAAAATACCCAAATAACCACAAAAGGTCTTCCTGCTTGCCATGCTGATACTGAGAACCCTTTTCTGGGAGACTCCTGGGCCCATGGCCTGAGTGGGGCCTAGTTCCTGGGCACAATCAGGAGTGGTTTTCATTTTAATGGGAGCAAGGGGGAACAACACATTACAACCATGTTTTAAAAACTAGAATAAAACAGGTGATATTTTAAAAAACCTTTAAAATAATTTCTAGAATAATTTCAAGTTTACAGAAAAGTTGCAAGAATAGTATAGTAAACTTCCCTATCTCCTTCCCTCAGCTTCCCTAATCGCCAGCGTTTTGCTACACTTGGCTTGTTATTCTTTCTGTGTAATTTATCTGAACCATTTAAGAGTCCATCATAGATACAATGTCCTTTCACTCGGAAAACTTCAGTGTCCACCTCCTAAGAAGGAAGACATTCTCTTACAAGACCACTGTATAGTTTTCAGAATCAGAACATTCAATGTTGATACAATGTTGTCATATCATTTCTACTGTTCACATTTAAATCCCTCTAATTGTTTTGACAATGACATGAAATCCTTATTCTTAAACTAGTGGCTATGAAAGGCATTGTACCTCTTCCAAGGAGATGAAACACGCACCTGGCCAAAGAGGAGACGGCCTGTAATATTCACCAGTCTGCTTAAAGAAGCTGCGCTTGGAAATCCTCCCAGACAGGGAGGGCATGACTTGGGTCCCCAGGGGACATTTGTCAGTGTCTGGAGACTTGTGGTTATCACACTAGGCGTAGAGATATGCTGCTGGCATCCTGTGGGTAGAGGACAGGGATGCTGTTATGCACCCTACTATGTACAAGACAGCCCCCACCCCAGAGAATTCTCTGACCCAAGATGTCGATAGAGCTGAGGTTCAGAAGCTCTGATCTATAAGAAATCTGGGGAGAGACCCCTCCCTCTGCTGCATTTGGAGCATCCTGTGGGTTTATGATTCACCCCTGCAATTCTGTTTCTTCCCAGCGACCCTGGGAAACCCTGTGCCTATAGGCCTAGGGAGGCCCAGCCAAGTTAATGGTCGTCTTAAACTGGAACCAACCTACACGCCCCATGTGGAGGAGACTGATACAATAAAACAGTGTCATCACGCTGTGCTCGTGGCTCTTGCCTTGGTGCTGTTTGCTCTTCTGTAAAGTTGGGGTGGGGAGCTGGGATCGGAAGGATGCCAGTTATCTGGGGCCCCGTGGCTACTCTGTGACTTACGGTCATAACTGCTCCTGACTCATGCATGGTGGACATGTTGAAGTTACGTGCTGACATGTCTCCTGGCTTTTATTGTCAGGAGGCTGCCCTGGGATGTCTCCCCATCGGGATACAGGGCAGGGCCTCTGCTGAGTCACCTGTGGCTCAGGGTCTGGCTCATCTTCAAAACAGCTGCTGTTTCTCTAGTGCCAACTGTACACGAGGCTCAATGCTGAGCCTACATCAGAACTCTCACAGCTCCCTCGTGGGATGAGCACACTCAGTCTCCTGTCCCCACTCTATAAATGGGGAGAAACTGAGGCTCAGGGAAAGACAGAACCAACCCGAAGGATCCAACCCTAAGATGGGTCACATTCCAAAGTCCATGCTATTTCCAGTCTGCTGTGCCTTCTCCCACACCTGGTAGGTGCTCAGAGAATGTGTCAGTGGCAGAGAATGGACAACATATTCACCGGTAACAGAATTCTGAGTTTTAGCAGAAAACAGGTGAGCTGTGTTAATAATGACTTACTGTTCGCAGCCTGCCGTGCAGTAGAATAGGCCGTATGGCTAACTCTGGCCAATAGAATGAAAATGGAAGTGGCAGAAAAGAGTCTGGTTTGTGCCCTTACAGAGGCTAACTTCTATGTCCTTTTCTCAACTTCCCACTGGCAGGATTGTAGATATGATGGCAGTACTCCAGCAGCCACTTTGGACCATGAGCAGGAAACTGCTGGTTGCAGATGGAAGAGCTATAAGATAGAAAGCGTCCAGGTACCTGACGCCACCACCCAAACTCAGACAGCTTTTATTCAGATGTTGTGAGACAGGAAAATTAACTATTTTCTTCTCTAGGAGACCCTTGTCATCTGAGCCTTTCTTATAGCATTGAGCCTACATCTCAGCAATGCATTCATCAATTAATTGAACGGATGATTAAATAGCAGAGAGAGCAGTTCGACCCAGGCACACACACACACATAAAAATGTATAAAGACCGAACTCAAGCCGAGGGTGGAGGCATAGCCCAAGTACAGAAGAAAAACTCATGGTCGGAGGTAGCCAGTTCCAAACCTGGCCTTTCTTTGAGCTTGCTGTGTGTCCCTGGATAACACATGCACTCTGTCTGGGCCCCACACTCCCCCCGGTTGTAATCCAGGCTTAGTGACTTCATGGGATCTATGCAATTTAAAGGTCTTCAATGCCCTTTACAATTCCACTTCTAGGACTTCATTTCCAGAGAAATTGCCACCTCATAGCCCATAAACACAGGTGCAAGGATGTAGCTTGTGGAGCAAAAACTTGGAAATCGCCTTAGAGGTGATGTAAATAAACTATGGCACATTCAAGTTTTGGAGCATTCAACTGCTGACTGTGGCCATGAGGAATTCTCCAGTGACGCTCGCTGGTGCAGAAGTGTACTGTGGCCCAGCAGCCAGGCAGTGGGAACTTCAGAACAAGAGAGGCCCTGGGTAGCTGCGAGGATGGTTTGGGGAGCCACAGAGCAGGGACAGATGTGCAGGGCAGGCCAAGGCCAGGAGATTGGCCTGGGTCTGAACTCCAACTTCACCACTTCCTAGCTGGGTGAGCGAACACAGAGTGTGGACCTTCCCTGAGCCTCAGTTTCCTTTTCTGTAAAATTAGGATCCCAGGGCTCATCTTATAGAGGTCTGGTGAGGATTCAAGGAGTGGCTTCATTTATTGGATTATTTATTGAACCGACTCTGGGTACCAGTGATGTCAGTGATTGATGGGAAATCTTGCCTAGGTACTAAGGGTCCCTAGGACCTGGATCCTGCCTTCATGGAGCTTGCAGCCTAGTGGGAGGAGATGATAAAGAAATAGACATGCATATAAAAGAATTTCAGCCCTGGCCAATCTGGCTCGGTTGGAGCATCGCCCCATAGACGGAAAAGGTTGCGGGTTCGATTCCTGGTCAGGGCACATACTCAGGTTGTGGGTTCAAACCCCAGCAGGGAGCATGTATGGGAAGGCAATAAAGTCTGTTTCTCTTTCTCTCCCTCTCCTTCTTCTCTTTCTAAAAGCAATGAAAAAGTGTTCTTGGGTGAGGATTTCAAAAAAAAAAAAAAGGACTTTTCAGGTATGGTTGACACTCTGAAGGAAAATACAGCAGGAGCTGGACCGGTGTGGGTAGAGGCCTTGTGTCTTGGGGAGGGCATCTCTAAGGAGGCTTGAGCAGAGACCTGGAGGCGCGGCATCTTGTGTATGTGGAGCGCACATACAATGCCAGTGGGAGAATCTGGCTCATCGTAAGTGCACAGTAGGTGATGGATCACGGTCTTACCTGGCAAAGGCATTAAAGGGGAGATTGGGATCGGTTTCCCAGGCTCTGATGCAGTCACGGAGAGTAAGAGAAGATTCCTGGGGCTTGGTGGGTGGAGAAGCGGCCACTCCCTGAGCAGACCCAGCTCTGGGAGGTCTCGGGCAAGTCACTACCTGGGTCTCCTCCATTCCCTCATTTGGAAAACAGGGTGGTTAATGACCACCTTGTGAGAGTGGGGCATGTTACGGGCTGACTGTGTCCCCCCACAATTCATGTGTTGAAGCCCCGACTCCCAGCACCTCAGAACGCAGCTGTATTTGGAAATAGGGTCTTTAAGGAGGTGGTTATGTTAGAATGAGGTCATTGGCGTCAGCCCTCATTTAATATGATGGTGACCTTCTAAGAGGAGGAGATTTGGACACAGACATATCTAGAGGGTAGACCATGTGAAGAGGGGGAGAAGACAGCCACCCGCCAGCCAAGGAAAGAGGCCTCAGAAGGAAGTCCTGTGGACACTCTGACCTCTGACTTCCAGCCTCTAGAACTGAGAAAATACAGTACGTTTCTGTGGTTTCAGCCACACAGCCTGTGATACTTTGTTATGGCCGCCCTAGCAACTAATGCAGGGTGATGGACACAGGGTGATGGACACAGGGTGACAAGTACAGACAGGCTGACCAGAGGCCCTGGTGCAGCCTGGTTTCCTTGGCCTGGCCACATGGAGCTTCTTCACTGAGCCTGGGCCTGGCTTATCAGTCCTCAGCAAGACTCAGAGTCCGTAGTCTTGAGATGACTGAGGTGACTCTGCAGTGTGGCCCACACTGTGCTCCGGGACTGGCCCTGACTTGGGGATCCAGCTCACTTAATTTCTGCCTTCCCCTCTGCTCCATTGCTCAGTCAGTCCACAGACTTCACATGGGACCTCTGTGGCTCTTCTGTACATTGTGGCATGGCTGGTGTACCAGCTGGGGTCCAGTCTGGAGAATGGAGGCCGCTCTGGGAATTTCTCCCAGAAGGAATGGCATACAGGGGGTTGTGTGTACAGATGCTGGGAGAGCTAGGACCCTAGTGGGGGCTTCCTGGTGGGAGCTGGAACCAGGAAGGGAGGGCCCGCTGGGCAGGGACTGGGCCTCTTTGCTCTCAGACCCATTTCCTGCCCTTTCCCTGTTCTGCTCTGAATTACAGAGGGGCTGACCCCTGCAGGCTGCATTTCCCAGGCTCCAGGTCAGCTGACCTCCCAGTGGCCAATGGGAGGCCAGAAGCTGGGGGGCGGGGACCAGAGTGATTCTCCCTTTCTCCTTCCGTTTTGGACTGCACCCCCATCAGTGACTGAGTCTCCTCCATGGCTCCAGCTCCCGCAGGACAGTCCACTGTGCTTCTTGCTTGGCTGGGTGACCCAGGCTATGGTAACATGACCTCCTCTCTGTCCCTCCAGCGTAGAGGTGGCAATGGCTTTCTGTCGCTGCCCATCTCTGAGCTTCTTTGCAGTCTCTTGCTTGGCTTCTGGGTGCCCCTGTCGTCTCTGTAACCACTTCCCTGTTGGGAAGTCTCTCTGTTTAAACGCTCAGTGGTTTCCAGGTTAAACAGTGATTGACACGAGGAAAGGCTATGAGAGAGAACTGGCAAGTGCCCAGCGCAGAAGGCCTCTCCAGCCCCTCCCCTTTCTCAGCAGCCTGCAGATGCGGAGAGGCAGCTGGGTGCTGGGGGATGGAGAGGTGGCTGGCTCTCAAGAGGTGGCCCTCGAGTCGGACAGGTCTCGTTTTGTTCTCTCTCTGCCACTGGTCAGCTCTGTAAACTCCATCAAGTTACTTCCCCTGCAGGGCCTCAGTTTCCTTCCCTGTCAGGGGGGCATAAGGATCATACCCTTCGACCCAGTACTGTTCTGAGGACTGAGGAGATGTGGCAGGGAAAGAACTTAGCCACAACCTTAAAAAAAGTAGGAAAAAGGAGACTGCCCTGTCAGCAGCTAAAAGGCAGATGTCATTAGAATAAGTGGGGTGCTGGTGCGGTAAGGCAGAGTGGGTGGGGGTGCAGAGCAGCCCGTGGGCACGTGAAGAGTGAAGACATGATGAAGGCCCCCTGGCAACCCACCAGGGGAGGAAGAATTGTTCAGAAGGTGGTGCTGGGAAACCGGCCCCGATAAAACCGGGTCCTTACCTCACGCTGCGACAGAGGTGGACCGTGGATGGATTATGACTTGACATAAAGTGCAAACCTGTAAAACTAGTCAATGACATGTACACACAATGGAATACTATTCAGCCACGAAAAGGAAAAATTCTGACACATGCTACAACGTGGATGGATCCTGAAAACATTATGGTGAGCCCTGGCTGGTGTGGCTCAGTGGATCCAGCGCTGGCCTGCGAATTGAAGGGTCGGCGGTTGCATTCCCAGTCAGGGCACAGGCCTGGGTTGCGGGCCAGGCCCCCAGCAGAGGGCGCGCGAGAGGCAACCACACACTGATGTTTCCCTCTCTCCCTCCTTTCCCCTCTGTCTAAAAATAAATAGATAATATCTTAAAAAAAAAAAAAGAAAACATCATGGTGAATGAAGTAAGCCAGTCACGGGAGGTCACGTGGTGTGTGGCTGACGTACCCGAGGTGCGCGGAGCAGTCAACTGCGTGGAGACAGACAGAGGGGTAGAGGTTTCCAAGGCCTGGGGGCGGGGGTGGGAGGCGGAGATGGGGGCTAGCGGTCAGCGGGTGCCGGGGTTTTTCTCGGGACGGTGAGAAGTCCTGGAGGCGGACGCTGACGGTGGCCGCACAACGCTGAGTGTGTTTAGTGCCACTAAACTGTACCTTTAGAAATGGCGAAAGTGGTAAATTTGATGTTATCTGTATTTCACCATAAGAAAAAAGCACCAATAGAGAAAAGGTATATAAACCGTTCAAAACATTTATTTTGATGACATCCTCATGAAGGGGTTCTGGCTGAAGGATGCCAGGGCCAGAATTAACAGACAGGCGTCAGGGTGTGCAAGCCCTGCGGGTCTAAAGTAGCAGTGCTCAGACTAGCAGGGCACCTGAAGAGATAAACCGGAAAGACAGCAGCCCCCGTGGAGTGGGGGGCAACAGGTGTGAGGAACAGTTTGCGGCAGGGGAAAGCCACAAGCTCAGGAAGAAGGCTTGCGAACATTAGCCATAGGAAATGTGAATGGAAAAAGCCAGGAGAGAGAGAAAACCTCACACCTAGGAGATTGATTGGTAAAAATTAAAACGTTGGGCAGCACCCAGATGTGGGTTCCAAAATCTCCATTCTCTAGTAACATGAGCCTGGGCGGAGCTAAGAAAAGGTAAACATTGAGCCTGGGAACATCTTGTTCCTGAAAATAAGGAAATGCTCAACGAATAAGGAGCTGTGGTGTAAGCACACGGGAGTCGGCTGAAAGGGGGCTCACCCTGGCCAAGCCGGGGTCAGTTGGAACATCGAAATAAATGAGGGTGGTGATGGGTTTAGAGCCCACGGAATGGGTCCACACTGATTTAAACAAGTACATAGCAGTATGGTTTTGAGATATGTCCACAAATTCTTCGACACTTTTCTTCAGAGGCGGAATCTAATTCACTTCCTCTTGACTGGGGCCAGACTCAGAGATTCGATTCTAATGGATAGATGGTGGCAGCAGGGATGCTGTGCCAGAAAAACAGGTCCCCAAAGGCACGCGCTTCCTCCTTGTCCTGTCTGGTCCCTTGCTCTGGGGGAAGACAGTGTCTATGTAATGAGGACACGCCAGCAGCCCCCAGAGGAGGCCCACGTGCCGAGCCCTGAGATGTCCAATGCCGCAGCCACTGGCCACCTATGGCTGTGAGGCACTTGCCGTGTGGCTAGTCCAAACTGGAATGTGCTGTGTTAAATAGACACCGGATTTCAAAGACAGAATGAAAAAAAAAAAGATGTCAACTATCTCAATACTTTTTCCAACTGAGAACATGTAGAAATGAGAAGGTTTTGGGTATGTTGGGTTAAATAAAAGATATTACAAAAATGAATCTCACTTGTGGCTTTTTAAATTGCGCCTACCGGAAAACTGAACATTAATCATAAATGTGCGGCTCACATTATTTTTACTGTTCAACGGTGCTCCGGACCCAGTTGAGCTGTTAGACAACTGCCCCCCCACCCCCCGACCCCCGCCACCCTGACCGCACCTTCTGCGCGACTCGAAGCCAGAACCTTCCAGCTAAACCCCTCCTGAATTCCTGACCCCACAAAAACAGTGAAGGGATGAATGATTATTATTTTAAGCCGCTAAGTTTTGGGGTCATTTATTGGGTTGGCCAATACGTTCTCTTTGACCAACCCAATGTTGCACAGCAATAGATTGATTGAGGCAAGCATGTAAATGGATATTAAAATCAGTGGGTGGAAGTGAGAGGAATAACATAGGTTTAAATAGTTTAAAAATATCTCCCCACAAGATACTTACTCATCGCAAAGAGGAAAACAGTAACTGAACAGTAATGAAATCTGTCCTGTGTGACCTTCACCATGTGATCAATATTAGCCTCACCAAATACGGGGACACACGGCTCTCAGATGCCCCCCAATGGGAATCACCGAGGAGGACACACCACCGCCTGGGTGATTCCTGACAAGGGAGCAGAGCTGGGTCCAAGCATGAGGAAACTTCAGACAGGCCCACCAGAGTGCCATTCTACAAAGTAACCAGCTTGAACTCTTCAAAAGTGTCAAGGCTGTGAACAAGAAAGAAAGGCTGGAGGGACCGCTCCCAACTAAAGGAGAACGAGGTGGCAGGGCAGCTAATGCCGAGCACGCTGCAGACCCCAGCACACCTCGCCCTCAACCACGTCTTCACGAACGAGAGGTCAACACTCGTTTTTCTGTCTGTAAAACTTACATTCAGTGAAATGCACAAATATTGGGTGGACTTTACATTATTTTCGACAGTGCATCTACCTGTGTTATACAAACCCTTTCCAAGATACTGACCACAGAGGGGGTTGAACTGTGTCTCTCAAAAAGATATATTCCAGTCCTAACCCTCGGTACTTGTGAATGCAGCCGTACTTGGAAATAGGGTCTCGTGGATATAACCAAGCGAAGACAAGGTCAGACTGGATTAGGGTGGGCCCTAACTCCAGTGACTGGTGTCTTTATGAGAGAAAAGAGATCTGAACACAGACACGCACAAGGGAAGAGGGCCGTGTGGTGGTCAGAGGTAGAGGCTGGAATGATTTATCTATAAGCCAGGGAGACGCCAAGGACTGCCGGAAGCCACCAGTATCTGCAAGAGGCAAGGAGGAAATCTTCCCGAGAGACTCCAGAGGGGGCATGGCCCTGACTTCGGATTCCTGTCCTCCAGAACTGCTAGAGAGTAGATGTAGGTTGTTTTAAGCCACCTGGCTTGTGGTAGTGTGTTATGGAAGCCCTAGGAAAGTAACACAGGACATTTACCACAACCCCCCAAAAGCACCTCGGGCCCCTGCCCAGCTGTGTTTTCCTTCATAGAGTAATTCTGCTTGTCCTACAGCTTCCTGTAAGTGGACTCGAGCAGCATGAGTCCCTTTGTGTCTGGTACCTTTCCCTCGGTACGAGGTTTTGGAGTCAACCAGATTGTTTCTTGCCTTTATCCGTGGTTGGCATGCCTATAACGGAAGTCAGTTTGCTGGATTTGAACTTAAGGAGAGGAGTGGACAAGGAGGGCTTGGAGCTGAGAGTCCCCTGGACTTGGAGAAGCTGGCTTGGAGTCCCCTGCCCTGGGGTCTCTGACCTCTCAGGCCCTACCTGTGTGCTTTCTCAGCTCAGGCAGCAGCTGGGGAGGTTGGAGGCCAGGCTCCATCGCCACCTGGTGGCCATTCTAGGCAATGCAGTGACACGTGCCCGCTCTGGGCCCAGCTGGGTGGGGTCAAGCAGGTGCTTATTTTCTTGGGTTGCATCCTCAAATCACTGAGCACCTATTCAGCACCTGCATACGTCCATTGTCTGTGTGTGTACAGAGATGACCCAGGTTGAGCTGACCTTCAGGGGATCCGAGAGGGAGGTTACACAAAACCGACTCTAGCAGGGGTGGAATAAGGGCCTGAAGGCAGCAAATGTGGAGAGCGCAGAGGAAGTGGAGAGTAATTTGACTTAGGCGTTCAGGGAAAGTTTTTCTGGGTATTTCTCAGCTGGAGTGACAGGGAAGGGTGTTAGAGGCAGAGGGAACAGCATGAGCGAAGGTGTGGAGGCAGGACCATGCAATGCACAGCTTTCTAAACTCCACCAAATAATGTCATACATATCCACGGTGAGCATTCTAAAGTGAGAAGAGGATGCAGGTCTTCCTCCCGCCTCAGGCCCCCAGCCCTTCTCCTACGGTAGACTCGCTGTAGGGGCTCCTAGGGAACCAGCTGCCTGGTGTGCGTCCCTTGGTTAGTCCCCTGCCCTTGTTTCCGAGCGGACTGATGGATGTGACAGGAGTGGCGGTGTGCCAGGCTGGGGCTTTAGCTTAAAGAAGGCCTAGCACAGGGGTGGCTGATCCTTTGGCATCTTTGGGCCACACTGGAAGAAAAGTTGTCTTGGGTGACACATTAAATATGCCAACACTTAACAAAAACTGATGAGCAAAAAAACATTTCAAGTAAATTTATGATTTTGTGTTGGGCCACATTCACGGCCATCCGGGGCTGCATGCGGCCCACAGGCCACAGGTTGGACACTCCTGGCCTAGCAGCTTTCAATAATGTGCTCTGGGGCCTGCCAGCTGCTATGTGAGAAGTATGGCGGCTATGCTGGGGAGACCATGTGGAAAGGCCACGTGGAATGACAACCTGGACCACGTGCCAGGGCCACATGGAAAGCCCTGTGCAGATGCCACATGAAGTGGCTACCTGTGCAGAGGTCACTTGGAGAGGCCACATGGGGAGGGAGAAACTGTATAATGGAGAACCGAGGAATCGCAAACGAAGCTGGGGCCACCCTTGCTGAGATGCCGCACTTGGGGATGCAGTCGCTTTGGGGGTTCCAGCCAGCAGCCAGCAGAAACAAATTGTTCCTTTGTACCATGTCCAAATTCCTGACCCACAGGATGGTGGCTGTTTTCAGCCACTAAGTTTTGGGGTGCATTATTACACAATATTCAGAGCATCTTGGGCCCTGGTGTTGTCTGTTTCTATGGCCCTCCCAGCGGGAGGCAACATCCTCAAATGAACCCATGAGGAAATTGCTGAACCTCCCCTCATTTATGTGGAGGTCTGCACACCACACATCTTGTCCAGTGCTTGGCTTTTAAAAAACTTACTAGATCTGCCTTGGCTGGTGTGGCTCTGGATTGAATGCAGGCCTATGAACCAAAAGGTCGCCGGTTCCATTCCCAGTCAGGGCACATGCCTGGGTTACAGGCCAGGTCCCCAGTGGGGGGCACGTGACAGGCAATCACACATTGACGTTTCTTTCCCTTTCTTTCTCTCTCCTTTCCCCTCTCTAAAAATAAATAAATAAAATCTTTAAAAAACCCCAGTAGATCTTGGAGATGAGTCTGGATGTGTGCTGTTTGGTATAATAGTCACTACCCACAGGCTATTTTAAATGTGATTAAAATCAAAATAAATCCAGCTCCTCCTTCACACTAGCTGCCTCTCAAGTGCCCAGTGGCCACAGTGGGCTGGTAGCTCCTGCATGGCCCAGGACTGCTGTAGAATAGTTCCAGCCTCCCAGGAAGTTCTGTGGGACAGTGCTGCTCTGCACCCTCTCCTGCAGAGCTGTGTTGGTCGTCTTAGCGGCTACAAAGTATTTTCCGGTAGCGGCAGCCTCTGCTGCCACCGTGCCCCAGGGCAGGTGGGAGTGTGTTTGCTGTAGAAATGCCCAGTGTTTCTGGGCCCGACGATAGTTCCCATTTTGGTAGCTGAGGCCAAATTCCTTGAGACTGGAGGTTTGTACCACTCTGCACAGCCACCAACACTGTGCGAGAGCACCCTCCTATTTCCCACACCTTCATCAACACTGTGTATTGTTCAACACTGTGTATTGTTCACATGGGGAAGGTTTCCAAGACAAACGTGGCTCTACCGGGACTCTGTTCTGCCACTGCCTTCTTTCATGTCACAGTGCCACAAGGCATCTGGCCACATTGACGTAGGAAGATCTACCTTGTCTCTTTAAAAAATGTGTGGTAAAATTCACATAACATAAAATTTACTATCTGAACTATTTTTAAGTGGACAGTTCAGCGGCCTTAGGTACATTCACCTTGCTGAGCGACCATCACTACCGTCCACCTCTAAGAACTTTGTCATCTTCCCAAAGCGACCCTCTGTGCCCACGGACTCCCTGCTCCTGCCCTCTCCCAGCCCCTGGGGACCACCCTTCTACCTTCTATGAGTTTGACTCCTCCAGGCACCTCATATAAGTGGAACCCTGCAGCACTTGTTCTTCTGTGGCTGACTTATTTATGACCTCAAGGTTCGTCTACGCTGCAGCAAGTATCATTCTTTTTCTTTTTTAAAGACTGAATAATAGCCCTGACCGGTGTGGCTCAGCTGGTTGGGCGTCATCCCGCAAAGCGAAAGGTTGCTTGTTCGATTCCCGGTCAGGGCACAGGCCTAGGTTGCAGGTTCCATCCCCAGGAGGCAACAGATCAATGTTTCTCTCCCTCTCTTCCCCTATCTTAAAAAAAAAAAAAGACAATATTTTACTGTATGTATGGACCACCTTTTATTTATCATTCACACATCAGTGAACCCTTGGATTGCTTTCTCCTTTTGGCCATTGTGAATTATGCTGCTATGAACACAGGTGTGCAAATATCTGTTCGAGATCCTGCTTGTGAATCTTTTGTGTAGATACCTAGAAGTGGAATTGCTGGACCCGAGGGTAGTTGTGTTTTAAATGTTGTAATATACTGAAGCATGAGTAGCCGTTGTGTGTCCCCCAATGGCTGCACCGCTTTGCAGTCCTTCCCACAGTGCATGATGGTCCAGCTTCTCCGTGGCCTCACTAGCCTGCGCGTCTGTTTTCCGTGATGATAGCCAGCCTAGAGCGTGTGAGGTGGTCTCTGATTGTGGGTTCGGTTTGCATTTCCTATTGATTAGTGATGTTGAGCACCTTTTCATGTGGGTTTTTTTGGCCATCCATATATCTTCTTTGGAGAAATGTCTGTCCTAAGTCCTTTGCCCATTTTAAGCTGGATTTTCCTATTGCCAAGTTGTAGGAGTTCGTTATATAATCTGGGTATTAACCTCTTATCAGATACGTGATTTACAAATACTTTCTCCCATTCTGTAGGCTACCTTCCATTCCACTCTGCCGATTTTGTCCTGTGCTGCACAGAAGTTTTTAATTTTGATGTAGTCCAATTCACCTACTTTTTTTCTTTTGGTTGCCAGTGTTTTTGGTGTCACATACCTTGTCCCTTTGAATGGCTCTGGAGTGGCCCATAGTGTGGCTGTTTGATGATTGGACCTATCAGCAAATCCTGATGCTCTACTTTGAGAATAGATTCAGAATTTGACCACTTCTCCCCGCCTCTGTGGCTGCCACCCTGGTGGAGCCCACCATCCCATCACCTGCCTCCACAACGGCAGCTACCTCCGCTCGGGGCTCCCCAACTCTGCCCTGACCTCAGTACAGTCCATACACCATGTGCAGCCAGAGGGATGTTGTTCAAACCCAAGGCAGAGCCTGTCCCTCCTCTGCTCAGAACTCCTCGTGGCTCCTGCTCACCCAGAGCAAGAGCCTATGTCTTTACAAAGCCCACAAAGTCCAGTGGGATGTGCCCCCCATTATTTCTACGAGATAATTTCCTGCTGCTCTCCCTGTACTCCACCCACAGCAACTATGTGGGCCAGGTGTGCTCCTGCCTCAGGGCCTTTGCACTTGTTGTTCCCCCCACCTGGCACACTCTGCCCACAGCTACCGGCACAGCCCACTCCCTCACCACATTCCTGTTTTTGCTCAAATGTCACCTGCCCTGAACTAAAGTTAAAATCAAATCCCCCAGCACTCCCCACCCCCTCCTTTGCTGTATCCCCCCCCCCCATGCTTACCAGAATTCAACACAACGTGTACTTTCCTCATTTACCTTATTCACTGTTTGTTTTCCCCAACGGGATTGTCAACTTCATGGCAACAGGAATCGCTTCTGTCAACGAGGTGGCAACAAGTACTTGCTGGGTGACTAAGTGAAAGTAAGCGCCTTTCGACTGCCTGTTGGACATTTTTATTTCTCCCAACAGCCTGCTCATGTCCTGTGAGCATCCATCATGTCCACAGTGCTGACCTCTGGATCACAAAGCAAGGCTAGCTCCTCCTTCGAAAGGATTCCTTTAAATCACTCCTGTATTCCCAGAGATAGCCACATGGTGGCAGCATATGCTCAGACAAGTTTTGCTAGCCAGCGCTGAGTATATCCCGGGACCCCCGAATTCTAAACCCTAGGATGTTGGGCCTGGCAGCCTCCAGGGATTTAATCATAGTTCCATTGGGGGGGGGGGGGGGCGGGGTGAGGCCTCAAAGAGGAGGCATGGTGTGGAAAATCTCAGACATTGGATTTGGGGTTCTGGCTTTTAAGACCAGCTCTTCTACCAGTTCACTGAGATCTTGGGGGAAGTCTTACTTAACCCTTTGTGGGCCTGTTTCCCACCTGCTTGTTTTGTGAAGTTTTCCTGACTTGCCTTTTGTGGGGCTAGGGGGAGGTCTGATTCACTCCCGTGTGCCAGCCGGTGAGGGGGGGGCATGGATCAGAACTCCCAAGAGAGAGGGGGATACTATTACTTTATAGATCCTGGATTGAGGTGTAGAGGGGACACCAGAGCACCCCAGGCAGGAGGCTACAGAGCGAGAACACAAGTCCGACCCCTGCCATCCCTCCACGCCAAATCCATGAGAGACCATATCCATGGACCATCTCTGATGGATCCCCTTTCCGCCTTATTTTTCTACCTGCTGGCTGATTTCTAGGCCCCTCTGCAAACACCTTTATCACTGTTGGAGCCACAACACTGGGACTTCCTTGGGCAAGTCACTTTGGTTTTCTCCTCCTGAAATAGAACTAAGGAGAAGCTGCAGAGACTGGGAGAAGGAGCCCTGCAAGTAGTTTCTGGGTGGAGGAGGGTGTGCGCCTGGGTAGGGATGGGCCTGTTCCCTCCACAGCCCCTGCCTGGCTCCTGCCCACTGCTCACAGCCAAGTGGGCCCAGCTCACAGCTTTTGGTTTCAAAAAGACAAGCTGAAAATTGGAATTTTGATGTAAAGTCTCCTGGCTTTTAAATGTGGGCAATACATTCACTGAAAAAACAAAACAAAAAGTAAAACACTGTGGGGTCGAACCGAACGTGTCTGCGGATTGGACCTGGCTGCTGGCTGGCAGTGGGACCCTTCCCAGTCCTGGTTCCTACAAACACCTACACAGGACGTAATTGGGAGAGAACGTTGTGGGTGCTGTCACGTGGATCCCGGGTCTTCGCCGCCTACAAGGCCACTGGGTCACAGTGGTCCGGCCCCCATCGGCCCCCTCCCCAGGAAAGGCTGGGCATTAATGGTGAGGCAGCAGGCAGGGCCTGTTGAGCAATGAGCCTTGTAAAAACAAGGCTTACATCACCTGGGTGCATGCCAGCCTCCCTGCAGGACACCTGGGGTGGCACCCAGGTGGCAACTGCATTGGTTTTCCTTTCAGGCCAGAATGGGGAATCCTGGGCAGGGAAGGGAGGAGAGCAAAAGGCTCAGTTTGGGGGGTGCAGTTCCATCCTAGAGGCCAGGAGGGCAAGACCTGGGGGCGGGGGGCGGTCTCCAGGGTCTGGGTTGTCTCTTGACTAAAGGTTGTGACCCCATGCCAACCTTCTCTGGGCCTCAGTTTTGCCACTCAGAAAATGAGGTTCATGTCGCCAGACCCGTTGTGATTTACTACAAACTCAAAGGGGAAGGCCAGGCAGGAGACTTTAACCCTTCCCGCTCCTTTAGTGTGACCTTGAGCAGCCACACACTTTGCTGGGCCTCATTTTCTTCACTTTAAAGTGGAGATAAGAAAAGGACCGCATTCCTATAAATAATCAGGGGGATTAAATGAATTGATACATGCAGAGGGTAAAATGGGGCTCAGAGAGGGTGGAAGATTGGCTTGAGGATACAAAGAAAAGCCTCCAATTCGCTTTAGATGACCCTCCACCCCCCAGGTACTGCTGTATCTCCCCAGGACCCAGAGAGTTGGGGGGGATGCTGAGGCTCCAAAGGGAGCCATCCAGCCCAGCTACAGAGGAGCCTCACCGCCTTCATCCACTGGGCACCCTCTGTATGCTGGACGCTGTTGTAGGCACTGAGGGAACGGCAGTGAATAAGACAGAAATCCCCGCCCCGGTGGGGCTGACTTGGGGAGGTGACAGCAGGGACAGACAGCAGGATGAGTAGGTGTGCAGTAATTTTGACAGTAATGAGAAAAGTGAGGGAAACAGAGCAGGGGGACGTGAGAGGAGTGACTGAGGGCTGGGGACTTTCAATGGGGAGGTCTGGGAGGGCTTCTCTGAGGAGGCAGCCTTTGAACTGAGCCTGGGGCAGAGCTGGGGAAACGGTGTGGTGGAAACAGAGAGCCTGTCTGGAGGGCGACAGCCAATGCATTCATTCACTCACTGGTAAATCTCAGGCTTGTCTAGCCTAGAAGTTCCAGTATTTGGGGGACAGCCCTCATGCAGTGGGCAGCCTGGGGAGAGACTGAGGTCCACAAGACCAGAAGACAACCAGGATGCTGGTAGCTGGAGATAAGGGCTGGGGGCGGGGCAGTGGGTGGGGGGAGTTCACCAGCAGGTGAAGCAGGGAGGGCCTCCTAGGTGGGCCACAAGCTCAGCCCTAAGTGTCCCACATGCATCCTGGAAGGCCCGGCTGGGTGGCCCTGGGGCTTTGGATCCCTCCTTGGTACTGGGAAGGCCCAGAAAGCCAGCAGGCCGGGCCAGTGTTTCATCCCGTCCCTCCCTGCGCTCCACCCCCCCAAAGGGCGCTTGGAGATGTCATTTCTCCTGCTCTCCGGGGCAGAGGTCACCTCAGCTCAGCAGATAATGCTGAAGGTTGAGCAATGCCTGCTTGTCTGCCAGGGCCAGGGTCAGTGGGCCGGGGGTCAGCCCCAGGCAGGCTGGGAGCTCTTGCCTCCTGGGCCTGAGTGACAGAGGGGTGGGCCCAAAGAGCTCCTTGGAGTGGCCTAGGAATGGGATTGGAGAAGGCAAGGGGCTGCTGGAGCCCACTCAGCAGGGAGGGCCCCAGACACCCATTTAGATCCAGGGTGGGCCACGGGTTTTGCCCAACTGTGAACCAGGGGCAGCAAAAGCCTACTCCTGGCCGGGTGAAAAAGTGAACCCTGGGTCCAGGCTCATCTGCAGTGCAGGGTGGGGATTGGTAAACAGGAGGAAGTCCTTCCTCTCTCATGCATATCCCTTGGGCCTAGCCTGACCCCCTCCCCACCAGCCTCAGAAGCAGGTTTTGTGACCTCGGGTTGGCATATAGATATTAGGGGCCCAGATAAGGGCTCTTCTTTTGAGACTAAGGGGGGACATGAGGCTACTTTGGGTGTGATAGGTCCCCTCTAGATCTCTTGGTACTCTCTGGGACAGGCCCTTCTTTCTGATGTGCTTCCCAGAGTGGACTTAAAACTAAGCCTTATGTTTGGGCATCTGTGGTGGAGACAGTAATACAACCAATAACAGTGAGGACACCTTCATGGAAACTCGGAGAAGTGAAGTGACTTGCCCAAAGTAACACAATGTGGCAGAACCAAGCTCTCTTGGGGGGGGGGGGGGCGGCAGGTCAGGGTTGGGTGGGGCTGGAGAAGACCCAGGTGTGGTCTAAGGGGGCAGGCAGGTGTGGTGGACAGGGCTAGGGAAGGGGCTGGGCCGACCCCCACAGAGGCCCAGGGGAGCGCGCCCCTGACCTGCCCCCTCCTACCCCCGCGCCTTCGTATTGGAGGTGGATTTAAGAGGGGAGTCGCCACAGATGTGGAATCCCCTCCTTCCAAGAGCTGGGAACTGGGGCACATTTAGGGACCGGGCCGCGTCCGGGAAAGGGCAGTGGAGATGGTCGCTTCTGCAGGAGACAGATCGCCTCGGGGTTGCTGTCTCCAGGATGCCGCCTGGGGAGCATCCTCTCAGTGGGGCGTCGGGTCTGGGCGCCGCCGATACTGAAGCCACAGCCTCCTCCAGCAGGGGGCGGGCCATCGCCGTCTGGGGGAAGGCGACCGCATGCCCCCTCCCCGGATTCCCTCCTTCTTTCAGTACGTCCTCCAAGCCCAGAGGGGCGGTTCGGGGGCGGGGTCGCACCTCCCCTTCTCGCTCCCAATCCTGGGGCAGCTGGGTGGGAGTCGGCTGGGGGCGTTAGGCCGCCCCCCGGGGCCAGGGCCCCCTGGGGCCAGGGGACCCCCGAGGGTGCGCTCCTGTTTTTCCGTCAGGCGGCCTACTTCTCGGGGGTCTCAGGCAGCCACGGTGTGGCCACGTCCCGGCGGCAGCGGGAGGGGCCCAGGCGTGACGCACCGTTGCCATGCGCCGCCTTATAAATAACCGGGCTCAGGAGAAACTTCAGCGAGTCAGAGCCGCGCACGGGACCGGGAAGGGGAGCTACCCGAGGGTCCAGCCGCCAGCCCACGTACTAGTAGCGGCCACCTCGGCGGCAGCAGCGGCAGCAGAAGAAGCGACACAGCGCAACTGTTTGCAGAGAGGAGGCCGCGCCACCTGCGGGCCGGCCGGAGCGGGCAACCCCAAGCCCTCTCCCTGGGCACCCGCGTTCATGCAACGCCTGGTGGCCTGGGACCCAGCATGTCTCCCCCTGCCACCGCCACCTGCCTTTAAATCCATGGAAGTGGCCAACTTCTACTACGAGGCGGACTGCTTGGCTGCTCCGTACGGTGGCAAGGCGCCCCCCGCGGCCAGATCCGTGCCGCGCCCCCCCGCCGGCGAGCTGGGTAGCATCGGCGACCACGAGCGCGCCATCGACTTCAGTCCGTACCTGGAGCCGCTGGGCGCGCCGCAGGCCCCGGCGCCTGCTACGGCCACCGCCACGGACACCTTCGAGGCGGCTCCGCCCGCGCCCGCCCCCGCGCCCGCCTCCTCCGGGCAGCACCACGACTTCCTCTCCGACCTCTTCTCCGACGACTACGCGGGCAAGAACTGCAAGAAGGCAGCCGAGTACGGCTACGTGAGCTTGGGGCGCCTGGGGGCTGCCAAGGGTGCTTTGCATCCCAGCTGCTTTGCGCCCCTGCACCCGCCGCCCCCGCCGCCGCCGCAGCCCGCCGAGCTCAAGGCGGAGCCGGGCTTCGAGCCCGCGGACTGCAAGCGGAAGGAGGAGGCCGGGGCTCCGGGCGGCGGCGGCGCAGGCATGGCGGCTGGCTTCCCGTACGCGCTGCGCGCCTACCTCGGCTACCAGGCGGTGCCGAGCGGCAGCAGCGGGAGCCTGTCCACGTCCTCGTCTTCCAGCCCGCCCGGCACGCCGAGCCCAGCCGACGCCAAGGCTCCTCCAGCTGCCTGCTATGCGGGGGCGGCGCCGGCGCCCTCGCAGGTCAAGAGCAAGGCCAAGAAGACCGTGGACAAGCACAGCGACGAGTACAAGATTCGGCGCGAGCGCAACAACATCGCGGTGCGCAAGAGCCGTGACAAAGCCAAGATGCGCAACCTGGAGACGCAGCACAAGGTCCTGGAGCTCACGGCCGAGAACGAGCGGCTTCAGAAGAAGGTGGAGCAGCTGTCTCGCGAGCTCAGCACCCTGCGGAACTTGTTCAAGCAGCTGCCCGAGCCCTTGCTCGCTCCCTCTGGCCACTGCTAGCGCGGCCCCCGCGCGCGTCCCCCTGTCGGTCGGCCTCCGCGCTGCCGGGCGCGGGGTGGCCGCGAGACTCCGGGAAGCGCCCGCGCTCCCGCTCCCGCTCCCGCCCCCGCCTGTGGTGGCGCCGGCAAAACTTTGGCACTGGGGCACTTGGCAGCGCGGGGAGCTCGTTGGTAATTTTAATATTTTATTATATATATCTATATTTTTGTCTACACCAACCGCACATGCAGATGGGGCGCCCGCCCGTGGTATTTAAAGAAGAAATGTCTGTGTGTACAGATGAATGATAAACTCTCTGGCTCGCCCTCGGCCCCATCGCCAGGCGCCGGCGGGCGGGCCGGTTTCGAAGTTGATGCAATCGGTTCAAACATGGCTGAACGCGTGTGTACACGGGACTGACGCAACCCACGTGTAACTGTCAGCCGGGCCCTGAGTAATCGCTTAAAGATGTTCCACCGGGTTGTTGATGTTGTTTTTGTTGTTGTTTTTGTTGTCTTTTTTTTGTATTATAAAAAATAATCTATTTCTATGAGAAAAGAGACGTCTGTATATTTGGGAATCTTTTCCGTTTCAAGCATTAAGAACACTTTTAATAAACTTTTTTTTTTTTTGAGAATGGTTAAAAAAGCCTTTTGGGGGCAGTGGTTGACTTTTGATTTTTTTTTCTTTATTTTGGATTTCCATGATTTTATTTGGCTTTTCTGGTGCGGGGTGGGGGGGGGGCGGGGGTTGTTTTGCGTGGGGGCTGCTAATTTTTTTGGCTGTTGGGTGCGGGTGTTGCAGCTGGTTTTTCTTCTCTGCTACTCCCTGCTAGGGACTCTGCTTGGAGGTGGGAGTACCAGGGCTGGGTGGGCGGAGGAGCGGAGTGTGCTGGGTCACCCTTTCCCGAGATGACTCAGGGCCGCTGGGTGCTGGGAGGAGTGACCAGGGACCCCGCCTGGGGATGGGGTCCAGGGCCTCTAGCAGGTCCTGAGTGCCAGGCCTGGAGGTCTGCGAGTGTTTAGGGCCTGTGGTTGCTGGAGGAGGGGGTACAGGTCTTGGTCCTGCTGAGCCCAAGTTAGGGCAGGTTCTTTTGGTTAAGTGTAGTGGGTTAGGCTGTTTAAAAAATGCTTTGTGTTTATATAGATCTTGAGAGAGGAGCCTGGGTGTGTGGGAGACCTTGTGTTTGGGTGTCCCTGGCCAGCAGGAGGGGAGAAGGCCAGCCAGATGGAGGGAGGTGGGGGAAGGGTTTCTGCACTTCTCCCTTTCCTGGGGGTGAGAGATTTACCACTTGCCCTCTTTGCCCAGATGTAGACACTGAGGCCCAGCAGCCTTACCTGCTTGTTCAAGATGGCTGAGCCTAGGTTTGAACTTGGGGCCCCTGTTCCTGATTCCCTGGGACAGAAACGGCTCCTGGCAAGGCTTCTGTATCCCTGCCCCCTGATACCCTCCCGCTCCTTTCCACTGTACCCACACCCCCATCCCAGCCCTGGACGGCATTCCTGAGAGTTGAGGATGTAGACAGAGGGGTTAGTGGATGCATGTACGGCATCCCGCGGTGCCTGGCACGCAGGAGGGTTATATAAGCCTTTGCTCTTGTTATTATTTTTCACTGGGAGACTCTTGGCATTTGGCACGGGGTCTGCAGTGCAGTGTGAGTGTGGCAAATGCTTGCCAGGGGCCAGGTGTCCATGTAAACCCTGGACTTGCCCCATCTCATTTAAACTTAACAACAACCTTTGCAGAGGTGGGTACTATTATGAGGCCTGCTCTTAGGGCTTTTTTTTTTTTTTTTTTTTTTTTTTTTTTT